>CAXAMN010009446.1:642734-671057 GCA_963970005.1 Durusdinium trenchii | reverse complement strand
TGACCGGCAAGACCATCACCCTGGATGTGGAGGCCAGTGACACCATCGACAATGTCAAGGCCAAGATTCAGGACAAGGAGGGAATCCCTCCTGATCAGCAGCGTCTGATCTTTGCTGGCAAGCAGCTAGAGGATGGCCGCACCCTCTCTGACTACAACATCCAGAAGGAGTCTACTTTGCACTTGGTCCTGCGCTTGCGAGGAGGCATGCAGATTTTTGTCAAGACTTTGACCGGCAAGACCATCACCCTGGATGTGGAGGCCAGTGACACCATTGACAATGTAAAGGCCAAGATTCAGGACAAGGAGGGAATCCCCCCTGATCAGCAGCGTCTGATCTTTGCTGGCAAGCAGCTAGAGGATGGCCGCACCCTCTCTGACTACAACATCCAGAAGGAGTCTACTCTGCACTTGGTCCTGCGCTTGCGTTGAGTGGTGTCAGCAGTGACATGGTGAGTTCTTGGCTTCGAGTGTTTTTTTTGCAATGCTTTGTGGGGAGTTTAGAACCTACTGGAACGTGGTTTAAGATTGTTTAAGAACTGTAGCATACAGTAGTAGTGTTCAAAGTGTTCTATTGACTGAATAGTTTTTCAGGATGACACCATCTCTCAGGACCTTTCCCTTTTTTTTTAATGTTTCACTGAAGCCAAGAGATCGAAACCTCAGTTTTGTGACATTGAGACCACAGCGGCGCCCACTTCCCCGGCATGGAGGTCTTAAGTTGATCATCCCGTCAGATGCTGATAATGACGGAACAAGACAAACAAAGAACAAACACATACTCTATAATATATATATATATATATTATAGTTATATATATATACAGTATATATTTTGATTCACTATATAATATGTGTTGATGTATAGACTATGAATGAAGGTGTGCAAGGCCAGGTACTTGTGGCATTCCACTCATGGGTCAGTGCTCTTGTTTCCAAGAGGATGAACACTTCCTGTCAGTGTCCTTGCTCCTAGTAGCGATGCCCTTTGCTCCTAGTAGCTTCTTGTTCCTAGTAGTAAGGCCAGGAGCCCCTAGTAGCGTCATAGACAAGATTTTATGGCTACAGGTTTGGACACATCTAATTTTGCGTGTCCGTTGCTGATATCAATGGATGTTCATTGCAAGGTGTGGCTTTTGTTGAAACCAGTTATATAACAGTCATTTATTCCCTTTTGGGCAGGGAATCGGGTTCAGATGGCGCTGCTGGCGGTTTGAATGCAAAACACGGCTGCTTCACAGTCAACTGAGTCCAGCGTTCTAGACATCTCACGAAGCTGTGGATGGAAGAGGCTGCGACATTGTACAGCTAGTGACTGGGCATCCGAGTTGTTCCTCCTCGACTATTCTGATTTCAGCCTGGTTGAGTTGAGCAAAAGGACTGACTGACCGGCCTCCAGCCTGGTTATCGCAACTCTTGTACCTTGGGTTGACCTCATTGCCATTGAGTCATCTTGCCATGGAAGATGGATGGACCTCCGAATAACCTCCATCCAAAGGAAGAGCTGATTGTCACTTGCATGGCTACCAGCAGCGTGGAGTGCATTTTCTGCCACGTTGTCACATTGTCTGCGCCCGCCCAGGTGTCTCATGAGAAAGATAGGTCTTGCTTGCTTGTTTGCCGGTTTTTGAATGGGCCAGGAAAGGGGCGAGAAGGGAATCATAAAGACCGAGGCCTGGACCTTCAACACTCCCAGTTCAATCACATGCCATACAAGTGCGATGCAGTGCATTAGACCTTTGACATCATTGTCCCCGGCCGCCTGACCGCGGGCCAGCGCCTTCCGCGAGCTGTGGCAAAGCGCTGCTTCCATGCGCCCCAGGGTGAGAACTGGGCACGGAGACCGATTTTCTCCGGGCGGAGGGAGGCGGGAGAGGCTATGCTGCTAGGCCGTCCTCCACGGGGCGAATTGGGGTGGGGCAAAAGGTTATTGAAAAATTGAGCGCAGTGCGCCCAGGGTGAAATCCACAGGTTTTGGCCTTCAGATGGTTGTTGTCATACCGACCAGAACATTGCGGAAAGCAGATGTTCTTGCACTGGCGCAGGTCGCGCTACATCACCAGATTCATCGGTTGACCATGTGAACAAATGTGAATATTTGTCTCACCTTCAAGCCCCATGAAGGTTTGACTGATGAACATTTATTGCCGCTTTTTGATGCTTTTTGGCTCATGGAACAGATGGGGAATGCGTAGTGTGCGGTCCTCAGTGGGTGGCGTGGCCGATGGAAGATGATAGGGTCCCAGAAATGCGCTGCATCAAGACCTGTCCCAAAATGTGCTGGATGATGGGGGGCGTTTCTTTCCAAGTTCCAAGTCATTTTGGTGTCAACTGCAAGAGGCGTCCAGGATCGTACAGGGACACTGGGGTCGGAGCTTCGTGCATATGGATGTTTCTACATGAGCGTGATGTAGTACCTTGGACCGGGCCATCACCTTTAGCTGGATGAAGATGATGACATGATACAGGTTGATCTCAGGAGAGAAAGCGCCAACACCTGCAATGACCAATTGTTTTCTGAAAGAGCGGTTAAGAATTTCAGGAATTTGGCTGAAGCCTGCAAACGCGATACTGTAGGCCCCTCTCAAATGAGCATCAAAAGACAGGAAGATGACTTGTTTTGTGCCAGATGCTTTGTTATATGCTTGGCTGTACATTCAGAGTCAAAGCCGAGAAAGGCGCCCAACACCTCAGACTGGGTTTGAATGGGCGACAGACACCTGGGAGTTGCGAGTGGATGACGATACATCTATGCTGTCCATGCGGCAGTTATCCCATTCATGCTGCAGCAGTCCAGTGAGTTTCCAAATGTTGCTTGATGGATCTTTCGGGGCTAGCTAGATAGAAGCAAGGACGCTACGAACTAGGGGAAGCTGAAGAAAAAGAAGAAGAAGAAGAAGAAAACACCGGCACACCTGTCGACCAGTGACGACATGGATACCAGGTAGACCTCCGGAGGCCTTACGGCCATGGTCCGCCAGCGGCGCGACTCCAGCCGCAAGTGGGGTCCCCAGGGACTGGCATCAGGGGTGACTGGTCCGACAACAATGGCAACAATGCCCTTCTTGATGACTTAGTGTATGATATATAGCTGAATAATGCTGAATATAATATGATATGTTCCAGACTAATTCTTTTGCTATGCTACTTTGTTTGGACCGAAATGCGGTTGCTGGTGCATGTTCCGGATGCTGTACGGGTTTCCCTCCTTGGTCTTTGGCCCAGAGGCGCAGCCGGAGCCGGCAGCGGCGGCGGCGCCGGCGGGGGAGAGGTGGGGATGATCGAGGATCAGTCGCAGGGCGGGGGCATGGTGAGGCTCCGGCTTGGTCCAAGGGTTGGTGGTTTCGGTCGTGTCACGGACCAACGCATTGGGGTTGGTTTCTGAAGGTTTGTTGTTGTCACCATAGAAGTCCTTTGATACAATATATGTATATAAGATAATAATATATATATATACCCCAAGTGGCCCAAGTGTACTGTAAGCGACCTGGATGGCCTTGGGTGGGGGTCATCAGTTCAACGATACATCGAATGACATGTGGGCGTGTCGTGTTTAGAAGAGGTTCTCTCTTTTCGCAGATGACCAGCCCCCAAATAGCAGGTTCATCGATCTTTGCAATCTCATCAGGGGTTGGTCATCCCTGCATGGGTGGTCGTGGGGGTATTGAACCACACCCAGTAGTATGGCGGTACTCCACTTTCGGACACCGAGGACCGATACGACATTTGGGTTGACCACGCTGCAATGCGGGGCATTGGGTTTCCAGGCTGATCAGGATTGCGATGATCCAGGATTCTTGGAAATAAAGCTGACACTCAAAAAAAGACGATGATGATCCTTGCATTCCGACAGGTTGCCCAAAACAACAAGTTCTCTACACGAAAGACTGTTGTACTCCGCACCAATCACCCCCAGCTTCTTGGGTAGCTCGAACAGATTGACAACTTTTAAGAGGTTTGAGGAGCTGTTGATGTGAAGGGGATGAAGGGAAGATAGATTCTTGAAGATCAAAGCTCCTAGTAGCGTCCTTGTTACTAGTAGTGAGGCCAGGAGCCCCTATAGTAGCGTCCTTGCTCCTAGTAGCGATGCCCTTTGCTCCTAGTAGCGTCCTTGCTCCTAGTAGCGATGCCCTTTGCTCCTAGTAGCGATGCCCTTTGCTCCTAGTAGCGTCCTTGCCCCTAAGGGAAGGAAGGGATTCCGAATCTTCACGCATCTTTCTGGCTTGCGAATCCAGACTTCAAGTGGCATGCGCCATCCGTCTAGTCGGCAGGTTCATCTGAATCCTCACCGTCACCCTCGAGCTCCTCAGGCGATCTGGGTGACCAGAAGTCCAACATCCGAACTGACAGTGTGAGGGCAGATGATGTTGATGGCTGGAGATCAACATATGGCCGTTCCATGCTATCTTGGTGCCAGAAGCACTTCAAAAGCATGAAAACAGGTTCACCCTGCTTTTCAGAGGGCTTGAGTTTATGCACATTAAATGAACTTTTTTCCATGAAGTTTGCTGGGTCCACCCAGGAAAGAAGTATCATTACTAAGCTTGAAACTTGGCATAGCTTGAAACTACGGACGAGTTGAACCCCTTGGTAGAATGTTGGTGGATGTTCCTTTCATGTCCCATGCCTTTTGACAATTCTTTGCTGAAAGTTTTCTCCCACTATATACTCTTGAAGAAAGACAAGCTGCAGCAGCTGAGATCAAGGGCATATCCCACCGCTCCAATACTTGTACCGCGTTTTGATGTTGTTTTTTTGCATGGTTTTGCTTCTTTTTTCTTCTTCCTACAGAAGGAAGAAGGATGACCCTGGCACCGGTTCTCACATTGAAAACACGAGAAGACCTTAGCAACTCCGCCGTTGATGGCCCCTCGGTGCCCATGGAGGCTCGAAACGCAAGGGCTCCGGTGGCTCCAAGCGCTCTGCTGCGAAGCCCGGTGCCAGCGGCTTCGGCGGCAAAGAGGCCGTGCAGAACGGGCGAGAACAGATGAGAAGGGATAGGGCGAAAGACTTAGCAACAAAGCCTAAGAAAGCTGAGTGAAGGTGAAGATGTCTAAATCAACTAATGAGGCTATTGATGGTAATTGTATGTATTTGTAGATTTTTGTACTGATTCGTTCAAGCAGGACTGATGTCAGAAAGTGTGAGCAACCATTTAGAAGACTATGTTTAGCCTCATGATTTGGATGTGGCTTTATCTCCAGCACTTCCGCCCTGCCGCCATTTGCATCAAAAGAAAAGAACCTTGGCCCGAGTCTTGCAGTGGAGTCGAGTCTTGCTGGCCAAATGTGCCCCCCAAAAAAATATTGGAGACGAAGAATTTGTACCATAAAGGGCCCAATCCAGATGTGTCCTTTATATAATAGTTGTTGGCATAAGCAAGCCTAGGTGTCAAACTCAGAAGACCACCAGAATCTAGAAGACCCCTGCAGTTGTCTGGGATTGACACGCACACACAGAATTCCTGAACCAACAGCACTGCACTGTCACTTGATATCACTTGCAAAGCAGTATGACAGAAACTAGTGAGACTTCGTCACGATTCACCCAATGGGTTTGCAATACTTCCATCACACATTGTCCTTGTCCTTGCTTGTGGTTTTGACACCCGGAATATCCGCCGCATTCGGTCGAATTCATTTGAGAAGTGCTCAGCAGTACAGCCGACCATCATTTGGACTGTCTTCCACGCTGACTGAGCTTGGAGCTGAGTCACACGCACGCACAGCCAGGCTTTTCATACGGAAATGAACGGACATGATGCAAATCCAATTGCAACAGAGTTGACGATGGTCTTGCCCTTCCTTCCAAGGTGCTTAAGGAATTTGAGCCAGACCTCAGACCACCAGGCAGAAGTCGTGCCCTGGCTGCGAACCAATGTGTCATATCTTGTACAAATTGAACAGGACCTGGTCAGGCCTTAAAAGGTCAATGGCAAATCTGCCAGATCAAAGCTTGCAGCTTGCAATCAGGGCCATGAGATGCTGGCATTCCAAGGACGTCGATACTGACATCCGACGTGCGGAGAAGGAAGGTCATTGGTCCAACCTTTTTGCAGCACGCTTTCAGAGAGATGCAGCTGGGTATCCAAAAGCTTTTCAGATTTGACAAGCATTGAGCTCCCAACATGTAGGGGAGCAGAAGAGGTGAGACTTCCCAGCCTGTTTCATTGCCTTTTCATGCCTTTTCCACCTGTGGTGTTAGAGCCCAAACCTCTGAGACGGCGCAATATGCAGAGCTAAGGTACGTCTTTAGACCGCAACAAATACCTCTTTCCACTTGCAGTTGTGGCAAGATCTCGAAACATACCAGGCACTGGAGCCGGCTGAGGCTATACTGACAATCTGTAAGATGCATTTAGATGTTGATGTGTGTTTAAGGGCCCTTTGGGAGGCGCTGGTGAGCTTTTGTAGCAAAAGTCGTACTTATTGAAGCACACTGAAGTAATTTGTGAAGGTAGACGTGAAGCAGTGATAAATATTGACAAGCATTGTTGCAGATCATGACATTTTATTTGACGATGGATTTGAAGAACGCTCTCCAAAATCATCCAAAGCTGTGCTGTTGCTCATCCAGAATTCCACATCTTTGAGAACAGCCCATGTTCCCCATCGCCGATGGACCTTAGGTTGGAGTTCATCACTAGTAGGTTGGAGGTCATCGCTATTAGAAACAAAGAAAAGGATGAAAGGTCCAATCGTTTACTATTAGGAGCAAAGACGCTACTAGGGGCTCCTGGCCTTACTACTAGGAGCAAGAAGCTACTAGGGGCTCCTGGCATCGCTACTAGGATGCTATTAGGTTGGAGGGTCTCCAGTCTCCACTGGACACGATTCGTGGTGCCAGGAGGAGCACCAAGACGCGAAAGCGCTCTCCGCGGCGTTTGGTTGCCCGACGGGTGCCGCGGGCTGTTGGAATGTGGCTTCAGCGAACAGCAAGTAGTTCATGTTGATGAACAATGAGCACCAGAAGTTATATAACTTTGTGATACTTGGTGTTGATGGCATTGTTTTCAGCATTGGTCCGATTTTCCAGCTAGAACAAACATCGATTTGTATTTGTCTCCGCCGGCACCTTGTCATGAGTCATGACAGTGAGCTTGTTCCTTGCACCTTCAATTGTTGATGCAGAGCAACTACTGGAGGCTTGTTATAGGCTAGATTTGAATGTCGTCCCAAAGCCAGCGATCGCAGGCTCTGAGATTGAAAGACGTCCAATCCTCTCCAACGGCATCGTCCAGGAGTGACCGAAACCAACTCCGTCGCACAGGGAACCATCGTTTGTTGTTCATGTTTCTTTGATGCCGCATGAATTGTGCTCGTCACTCGAATGAAATCAATGAACCTCGCACATGGGCTTTGCCAGCGACATGCTCCGATTTCGGCCTCCGGCACGCTCCGAGACCTTCCGAGCTCAGGAGGATCAGTTCACCGCCGGCTCCATCTCCGGGTGACAAGAAGAGGGTCCTCTGACCGTTTGGGGTGGGGTTGGGCAGCAAATCGACCCCAAGGCCATGTCACTGGATGTCACTGGTCCTGGTGAAAACAAACCATTTTAGACAAGCATCATGATCGTTACGGGAATTTTATATAGATTGAGAAAGCACTTAGACTAAGATGAATCTTGCTTGGAAAAAATGGTGCGGAGGCTCTTGTTACCAAATGACCCCATAATAACGGCCGTGTTTCCAATGGTTGGGCACATTTAGAGAATGTACAGAGGTCATAGGCGGCGTTTAGGAGGTTAGTGTTTCATTCTGCTGGCCTTTGGCCCACTGATGTTGCAGCTGAAACTCAGCCCTGACAGGAAGACGTACTGAACATCGATACATATTTCTAAGCTGAGCATAAACATACATTCCGCATTCATCCGCATTCCCTACTCTACAACATCCGCATTCCTTACTCTAGGAAACATACGCATTCAAAAGATACCAGTTGGTAAATACATGGCTCTTTTGGGGGAATGCTGCGGACTGCTGCCCGCTGCACTCAGTTTATGATGGCCATGTGCGGTGCCTTTGCTTCGCAGAAGCTAGGAGTTCTGCTTTTACTTGGCTTTGGACATGCCGCCATTGGCGTTTTTAACATGACGCAACCTGGCACCATTATCATGGATGTCAAAGACGCCAATGGCTTTGTGTTAAGTTTTGCCGCCAATCCGGCCCGTTGGAACGCCTGGCATGGAAGTAGTTGTTCTTCAACTCGTTGTCCTGCACCCAGTGCTGTTTTGGATCCTGGCTTTGCTGCGGCTTTGGGTCCCCTGCATTTGGCGACTGACCGGCAAGGATGCGACAGAGAACATGTCACAGCTGCTCAAATTCCTGGTGCTGTTCTTTTGGCCCGGCGTGGTGGCTGTACTTTTCAGACCAAGGTGGAGATAGCTGCGGAAAGAGGCTATTGCGGAGTGGTGGTTTACAACAGGAGGAGTGGGCTGCCACCTCCTAGGCTAGGGATTTTGGAACTTCCCGACATGTCGGTGGGACGTGAAGCTGATGAGCATGTAGCGATCCCAGGATGGCTCATCTCCAAGGACGATGGTCTCCAGATCTTGGGCCTTTTGTCCAACGGAACTGTGACTCCTTTGACCGTGAAGATCATGGAGCAGGAGCGTAAGGTTGCCTTATGGACTTCTCAGGCTGACCATCTTGGTGTTCGTGACTACCAGACAGAATAGCTTGACAATGAGAATGGGCACAATTTCACGCACAGTCGACGAATGCAAAATGCACAATGTGTAGTCAAAGCGCCAATTGTCAATGGTGCCCGGAATCAATGAAGTGTCGCGAGTTTGCATCATGAAAGAATATTGCAGGATGGATCAACAACATACACAGGTATGATCAAGGAAGGCAAGCGTCATGGCGACTGGCTTAGAGGGAGCAGTTGATGATGAAAAGGCTGAAGTCAACCGCTTGAGACTCTCAACTGACCTGCAATGATATGGCGAGGAAGGCACAAGCTTCATGCTGAGAGAAAAAAGAAAACACTTGCCCAAGGAAGCTTTGCTTCTCTTACCAGCTTCCTTCCATCTTTGCTCCTCGCTCTTTGGAGCCTTCAGCACACCCGGCCGCTCTTGCTCCCAGAGCAGGGGCTCCCCCGCTCCGACCACCCCCGCTGGGCTCCGAGGACTTGGTGGTCGATCGCCTTCGCCTGCGTTTGGTGGAACGCCGGGCCAGTGAGTTGGTGGCGCAGCTGCAGCGCCGCCAGGGAGATCGTTGGATCCAACAGGTCGTGGAAGGCGTGAGGGTTTTGCGTGGGAGGCGGTGGGATGTGGGGGAGAAGTGGTGGCTTTTTAGTCATTGACCAGGTACGACCAGATTATAGGCTTTATGGGACTTTAGAGGATCCCTTTGGGGATCAGTTGCTGCCGGGGGGGTTGTATTCAGTCACCTGATTGAATTGATACATTGATACATACATATATCTCATCTCCTGCCAGTTGGACCCCAACCGCAAAGAGATGACCATCCATATTGAGGGTTTCCCCATGGTTTCCCCTTTTCTGGACCAACGCGCTTCTCAGGCGGCTTTCATGCTGACGAGGCCATGCGACGGATTTGTGAGGCCGGGGGGAATTGCGTCAGAACGGTGTGGGAGGCGTTTTTATATAGTACAGAAACGTTTGACACCAAGCATTTCACATTGATAGGGCAACCAACACAACCAACGACCCGCCAATCCCAGTTTGTTTATCATTCTAAAAAAGTATGCGCGATGATGCACAGTTCCCTGAAACATGCTGGTCATCACATCGTACAAACATCTCTCTTTTGTGAAGTGGGCCCTCCTGGGTAATTAGCACATGCTTGACCACTAATTAAACTAGTTAGGCCGCGTGCACAAATCAATTGCCGCAGGTCTCAAGTCATCCAGCTTCACTCCCTCTACACACCCTCCTCAGCTTGCAGGTTTGCAAGAAACGAAACTGCCTCTGGCATTTCCGTATATAACCTAGCGCAAGCGTGCGCAAGCACAGTTTGTTTGAAATGGTTTAATGATCAAAATCAATGCAGAAATTGCTATTGTGACCGGACCCCCACATTTGCTGATTCAGGGGATAGAATATGATTCTGATCCCTTTTGACAGCGGCATGCGTTAAAACTAGTTGAACCTCAAGATACTGCCAAACTCAATGGTGAACCTGAAATAACACCTACAGTCTACAGTGTTACAGCCTACAGGATGTCACAGAGCGCCCCCCCCCTCATAGCCGAGGGGCTCACCCCTCTCACCGAACCACCTCCACACCGCGACACCGAACGAAACGCCGCCGAGGCCTTCGGCTTACGCCCCGAGCTGGAACGAAAGGTTTTGCTTTTGGTGCGGCGGACCGCAGAGCGCTGGCCCAACAAGGCGAGACCGGAGCGCGGATGGAAGTGGCGCCTGTTTTCAGTGTTAGGTGGACGGTCTTCCCCCTCCATGGCTGTGGGTCGGTCTTTTGCTTTGGACAATCTTTTCTGATTGTCCTTGTTGTAGGTGTCTTCTTGCTCCAGAGTGGGCTAGAAGGCCAGTCAACCTGTCTCATGACTTCTGACTGGCGTCGCGGCGTAAACCGGGATCCCCAAAGGCTAGCGGCTGGGAGTGTGGTCAACCATGATTTTCTCCCGTTCCATGACAGTGATGCAAGAAGGTTTCGGTTTTTGGAGGTTCAACTTTCAGGATCATGGAGTTATATCTTACTATAGGAGCAAGGACGCTACTAGGGGCTCCTGGCCGTATGACTAGGAGAAAGTAGCTACTAGTAGCAAGAAGCTATGGTTAACGGTTAAAGGAATCACCATCAATCTCCGGATCTGGCTCACTCGTTGTTCCGGGCTCTTTAGTTCGCACGGGCGCCGTGCTCAGGTGTCCTTGGCCTCCTTGTCTTCTCCCAGTACCAGCGAGGACGAGACGTGGACGATCTCTACCGGAGGTCGGTGGAGACGATCCGTGGACTCTGAGTCCCAGACACACCGGACTGGAATAGATGCTGGCGACCCCTAAAACCGAACACCCGAACCACCCTACTAAGAGGGTTGGACGGGGTGGTACCCCAGTTTGAGATGACACTTTGAGATCAATGGTGCTGTCTCAAGATGGTCATTCCGAATATCGTGAGACATGTCAGATTCCCATCACAACTATTACAACCAAACAATTGATGCATGTGTTTCCAACATTCACCCACCGTTGTGGATGTGCGCAAAACAATTTTGCAGTCACCCCGTCAGAATGTTTGTCCCTGAATACATGTTTGGGGGTGGAGTGTTGCCCTCCATGGAAGGCGAAGATTGTGCCTCCGTCGAGATCGACTCAGAGGAGGAGATTCCGGAACATGTACTGGTCGGTAGCATCTGAGATTGTCAAAATCACTGCATGCAGTGAGTGTGTATTCTGTTGATTGGAGCGGACACAGTGGACATAGTGGACAGTGGCACAAAACAGACAACCTGCAAAAGCCTTTGTCTAGGGAACGCCACGCCGCGCCGAATTCATGGCAGGAGGGGCTGAGTGACGCTCCAACAGAGGACCTGCAACCTGCGATTGTCGAACAAGTTCGTTCTCGAAAGGAACGAAGACGAGAATCCCAGGGAGGGCGTTCGCGGCGTTCTCCGAACCCCAATTTTATGTAATTATTTTAAGTCGCAAGGAGTTTCGTCGCATGTGTGTGTGTGTGTGTCACGTGTCGTGATTTGTTGCTATAGCTTGTACATCGTTGAGGCTATGAGCTTTCATGGACCACGGGAGAGTAGGAGTCAAGCCATAGGCATGCCCTCATGCATAGCACCCGCCTGCCCTATGTGAGCAACTGCCGCGTGCAATGACTAATTTAGTAAAGAGCGGTCGTGAGTATCAGGTGTTGCGATAGGCAACCCCTTATAACCCTATTTCCGCAGTTTTTGGATATGTTTAGCTATGTTGACATTGTGGCTAAAACCTGCAAAAGCGATAGGCCCCCCTCACATTGTGAGTTTGGCTAAGTATAGCATGGTGAGACCACTGGTACAAAGGCAAAGTTGTTTCAACTCATGGGGCTGGACTGGAAGATTTCCCATGTCCTTGTATATGGTGTTCGGTAAACCCTCGACCAATGACGAGTGTCTTCTCCGGCGACCAGCTCCGGTCCAACAGGACACCGCTCCGGTGACCCTACCAGGACCTCCAACATTTTGGAGGCAGCCGGGGCGTCGTTTGACCCACGTCGCGCGGAAGGTCGCCCCCGTTTGAAAGATTGGAGTCTCAGTTTGGAGTCAGAAAGCTTTAAAGCTTGAAGTCGAAGAAGGAGTCTTTGGATCCCCCCAATGATGTCCCTTTTCTGTGGTGGACGACCACCTTCTTGATTTGTTTTGCTGGTTTGCCCAAGAGCAGGTCGTCATGGAAACGCCGAATGCTGAATACCTTGGGAGTACCGAAGGTGGCACCGCTGACTCCTTAGAGACAGCGATTGTTCTGGAGAGTGCTCTGGAGAGACTTGCTGCCAAGGAGTCACGCTTTGTTCACGAGTATTTAGTTCATTCTCATATTCTTGAAAGGAACCCTGATGCATCACTGCCAAGCTGTCAAAGAATCAAGTGCCTTCTACAATGCACACTTTGTGGCCCGATTCTTTTCTTGACGAGTCTCTTGAGTGATCCACGGTAACCGTAACCTGCACCGAAGCGGCTGTTCTCCGGGCCCTCTCGAGGCCACCAGTTTTGTCGGAGAAGGAGTGCTCGAAGGAGAACCCAAGCGCTCTGGGCGAAGAGGCGGTGAAGAACGCGCTGTACCGGCGGCCGAGATAAAAATGGACCAACAGTCCTAATAGGATACATGCAGTAATGTAGAATAATGTAAACTCTTGATTAAGAACACTTAATGCCTCCCCATTTGGATTATGTTTGCTTTTCTAGGAGCCTACTGTACGAGCCCTGAGCGGTGTAAGCTCAACTTTGAAGTTCAAGAGCGGTTTTACTTTTAACACTAATGGCAAGAATGGCCTTGTCCGCTCAAAAAAAACGCAGCTGTACAAGTAATCACGCTTGTACCTGGCCAGATAGTCTTTTTCTCGTTTGGGGTCCAGACCTTGGGCTCTTTGGTCCCTCTTGGTCCCTCTTGGTCCTTGGACTTGAGATCAGGGAGCTGAGTGGATAGAAGAAAGAATCCAGTTGAAAAGTGACGGGATCGAAGATGCGGACACCCGCAAGGCTGACCCGGAAGAGGAGGAGCTGAACCATCGGCTGAGGGAGGCCATGGCGAATGCAGAACCATGACTGAAATGAGAGCACCGGGAGGCGTAGACAATGTGGCTTTGTGAAGCTGCGCAAGCGTCCAGCGTGTCCACCAGAAATATTCTAGGGGAGAACCAAGAAACTACATGAAACTACAAGCCCTACACCGCACCCTCCCTTAATTCAACATCAAGAGTCTAGCTATATGCTGTATATTATATAAATGATGAAGCTACTCTGCTCCTAATTCCACGCGCTCTGGAGTTTTGGACAAATTAGACACCACAGAAAATTGGCAAGTGACTAGAGCTGCGAGACCCTGTTTCTGGAAAGAAGAGATATTGACCACCTGTACATCAGCAAAGGCAGGTGCGGGCTTTCTTCCTCACATTTGCTGGGCGTTTCCAGATCAAAGCCGTCACGTCCCAGAAAGGAAAGGCTCGACGCGACTTTTTCATGGGACTGTCAATGTATAGGCATTAAATTATATTACGTGTATGCTTTTCCATAAATGGAGTGTTTGGGATTGTTAAACTCATATGTGAACTCCTCCTTCAGGAGAGATGTGCAGAAGCTGCACTGAAGGAGGTGTGGCTTCGCGCGAAGCGGTGCAGTGCACTATTTCTCGATGCATGTTCGATGTTTGTTTGGGGGACATCCAGCCTTGCAAGTGATATTTTGAATTGATGCTCTCAGTTCAGATCGATTCACAGCGATTCCCTGACCCCCTATGGTTTGACATGAGTCGAGCTGCTTGGGAAGATCCGTCCGAAAACGGAATTCATAGCTTTCAAGCAACCGATGGATATATCCAAATGCTACCGACAGTGTTGCAACAACACTAGGGCCCCTCCTGCGAAACGGCCCAACGATCGATGGATCTCCGGTGGCTTTCGGTTTCGATCTCCTCGTCCCTCATCCGTCGCGACGGATCAATCAGGTCCCAGAGCTTGAGCACCGAAGTGACGAGCGTCAATCCCGCACTTGGGTGGCCAGAAGTCGCGTGACGGGGCGCGTGACGGTGGTTTGGGGTAACTGTGCCGGGTGTTCCACCGAAAGCTGACTGAAGAGTGGAAGACTGTGACTATTGCGAGCAGCTTTGTGGGGTTTCTTTGAAAGGATTGGAGTTTTTCGGGGGGGAGAGTGATAGATCTGGGGTATTCCAGAGAAAACCACCATTGAGCGAGCAAATACATATATTTAATATATTATATAATCATATATATTCAAGACAATTGCATTCCCCTTTTGAACAGCCTCGTTTGATTTGGAAGGTGGATCTTCACGAGAAACGCCCAGTCACGCCCACCGAGAAACCCACCGAGGTATCGATTTCACGGACTCCGAGATTCGCCTCCTGGTGGGAAACGATGGACGTTCGGTCAAGAGAAACACCCGAAGAAGCGTCGTAAACAAGCTACACGTAGCGTCCTTACTAGTAGCGATGGCCTTTGCTCCTAGTAGCTTCTTGCCGGTCGTGTTTCAACCAGGTGGACCTTCGTGGGTCGAAGAACTTGTGCTCGTTCTTTTGGGGGGGAGGGATGTCAGGAAGTCCATCAAGCTGCTTGCGCTGCTTGCCACACCCATTTGCAACACCTTGGCCTTGGATGTTTTGCCGAGCAGTCCACTCGCGAATAGTTGTCCGAGTTAAGCAGTTGGCACATTGTATGCATCTTTTGGTCTTTGTCCAATGATGCCAAGCTTCCAGCAGAGGTTTCTTTATGATCGACGAAGAAGGAGAGGCTGATGGAGACGCATACCAACGGCAGCTGAAGACCAAGGCCAATGTCCAATGCAGAACTTGTGGGAGTTGGACTCAGTTTCTTTCTTGCCCCAATTATGGGTAGTCCAGTTTGCTCACTTTGCAGCATGGACATGCATGGACTGCATTTGACATTCTTCAACTAATCGTGTGGAGCTCTTGAACTGAATTGCACGAGCATTCGATCAAGAAAGAAGCCACCTGGAGTCGCAACAAGAATCAGAAGAATGTGATATATATATATATATTAAAGGGCGTCTTGAATCCAGAGTACTGTAACAAGTGTTCTCACTTTTTGTCAGATGTGTCTCCCGTTGGATTCAGGCCTTCGATGGCCCTAGTGGCCACAGGGCCAGAAAGGCTAGCATTTGCTGGTGTGATGAGGTGCCACCAGCATCAGTTTTGCTCACTTGGGAGGTTCCTGCAACACATGTAGATGATGGGAGATGGAAGAAGTGTCAAACATCTTGGCTGACTGCACGTTGGAAGATCTTGTGCAACCTCTTAGCTCGTCTTTTTGATTTGGACCTGGTCAAACATAATTTAGCCCACTGCTTGCCACCTTTCGGGGTGCACGGGGGTGATTCCCACGGGCTTCCCACGCGGGAAACGGTTGATTTGGTCAGGATTCTGAATCGGAAAGTGAAGAAGATGATGACTGGAGGGAAAGATGCGATGAGATGGCAGCTGCTCGGTGTTTTGTGCCCTTGAGGGGCGCGACCGGGAGATACGACATACAAGGGACAGTTCATGATCAAATCAGCAGCGTCGTATGTGTTTACATTCTTGGCATGAGAAGGCACTCGGCAAGTTTTGGCACCCTTTGTCAATAGGATGCAGTCCTGACCGGCTCTCTCATTGCTTGTGAATCAAGGGTGTTTTGTCTTTAGACTTGGTTAAGGAAGGTCAGCTGAAGTCAATGACCAGCAGCGCCTAAGGATTTGATGAGCCAGCAGCGGCAGATGGTCCTATGGTCTGGATCGTGGTAGTTCAGCTTGCCCGAGGTGAACTCACAAGAACCAACGCCCTATTCAGTGATGGACATAGCGTCTAGTCCCCTGAACAAGGGAAGCTGAATTGAACCAACGTGTACCTCAGGATTTTCGCAATCACGTGCCGTGACAATGTGACATGTGCCAAAATCTTCCAAGGATGTGTCCTTGCCGATTCTTTCGTCTCCAAGTGCTCGTTCCATGCATGCTTCCATGAGCGTTTCACGAGCTGTGCATTTGAAACATCAAGGTGGAGGCAACCTTTGAGGGACATGGGGTTCCAGCTTCAGATGCCCAGCAAACACTTTTGATTCATTCCAAACTCTGTCACTAATTACAAGAGATTGGCCATGTGATGATCCATGTGTTTGTCGCGATTAATCCATCACCTTTGATGCAACAGCTCCACCGAAGTGGCATTTGACCTTCTCACACCCTCAAAGGTGGGAGACGGTCGTTGGACGTCAAACATGACCGAGCCAGCGAGCCAGCCATTCGATTCATCCGGAAGACCGGAGAGACCCTCATTGACTGACTCAAGAAATCGGAAGTGTTCATGGATTCTACTCCCAAGTACCACGGCTAGGAATGGAAATCTATGGGGCATACTCTCATGTGGTGACCAAATCAGATGAACCTGCATTGATTCTTCAGCTGTGCGATGCCACTGGCCTGTCTAGAATGCAGACGATACCTTGAAGGGATGGCCCGACCAATCTGGACCTGAAGACAAACAAGATTCAACAAGATCATTGAGTTCTTTGGATGAAAATATGGATATGCATTCTATACAGTATATGTATATATGAATATATATATATATGATCCGTATATTTTGGTATAATATATATATATTTGCTATAATATAAATATAAGTGATAAGTTGGTGATAGGTGTATAGTTATGTTATAGTGTGTTTGTACAAAAATATTTGGACAGCATAGACCAACTGGACCTCCAGACCTCCAGGGGTCCATGTGCGAACTCTCGTCGTTTGGACGCCGAGAGGACTTCTGGGCCATTTCCTTCAATTTTGAAATACCAAAAAGCACAGAGCTTCTCCTCGTAGCATCGGCCTGCTTCAAGTAAACACACAGTTGATTGGGCACAGCCTATCAGATGGTTTCCGGAGATTCTGGGAGGAAGAGCTCTGTATGTGATTGATTCCTAAGCAAACGAGCGGCACTCTCCGGAGTGGTACAGAGGAGCCCGACAAAAATCCTAGTTTGAGTTGTAGAATCGTTGCACAAACTGCATGTCCTGGGCTTGAAGTGCAAGTGAACTGCTCGGGCCTTTGCCCAGAAGCAGACATGACATAATTGGGCAACAATGTTGATGTTGCAAAACATGAATAAACTGGTTTTGTCCCTATTTATCGCGACAGAAGCCAGGTCGCGCAGCTGTGCATCAACGAGTCAACTAGCGGCAGAAGCCGAAACCGTTGTCACTCGGAGCAGGACAAAAGACAAAATTGCCGCAGAGCTTGGCACTGCTTCTTCGCACCTAACGCCTTTGGGGACTTATAATTAATTAGGAGACGATCCACTCAAAATAGGGCAAGACTGTAGACATGCATCCTAAAGTGATGTTTCCTTCCCAAGCAAGATTTAGGATCCAACGCCAGATGTGTGGTGAAGACACCTTTGAGCAAGTGCTTCCCTGAAAGTAGTCCAGAATTGACACGGCAAGAAAGACTATCAAATGCTCTGAATGCTTGGGAGCTCCATTTTTGGAGACGCTGTCAGTTCATCCTATCAACTATCAACATCTATCAACTCAGAACACCCGGCGTCGGCGCCACAGTACTGCTCCTGTGTCGACATGCTGACATGCCCTCTTCACAGGCGCCCTTGGGAGGTGCAGCTGCAGCATCGCAGGCCCGGAGATGTCCTGATGGCCTGCTAATGCAGGCCTTGCCAGGGGCTCCCCGAAGGCTGTCCACCAGGGGCCTCTTCCAAGGGTGTGGGGATCGTCCCACGTGTTGGAGGGAAACCCTTTTGGAGCGCTGAAACACCTTGTTTGGCATCAGGTAGAGCATGCGAAGAACACCGTACATGCTCGTACTCAGTCTGGCTATGTTTGGCTGGGACATTCATTCACTGGTTTTTGACAGGACTTTTAATCGATGGGATATCATGGGATGATTTTGTTCTAGGTCAAGAAATGTTCTATGGAAATCTGGTCTTGTTTTCTCATGAACCATCTCCCGAAAGAAGCGGCCCTCGCGAAGTTCGCCGCCCTCTTGAAAGCACCCCGAGTGGGCACAGGAGGAATCCCTAGCTTTGAGCAAGCCAATGACCGGTGCGCAGCTGGCTGCGGCGGAGGCACCGGCAATTCGGGATTTGTTTTTCTCTCGAATCTCAAGAGAACCTCCATTTTGGTTTTCCATGGGCTTGGCCAAAGCACTGTATAGAAAAACATTTGCAGCAGGATTGGCTGCAACGTCAGGAGGTGTCTTTTTGCAAGGATATAATGAGTATCCCTAAGACGCTGCGGAGAATCTTTGGGCCACATGCAGCTTTAGACTGACTCATTGAGGTATCACCCCGCTCAGGATTCCAGTCCACAAGCAAGTCATTGACATCCTATTTTGCATTCCCGACCCCTGTCCTTCCACTCCACTGGGAATCCTCTTCCCTTTGGGGACCAAACATATTCAACATGAGTCGCAGAGACCACCAAACCCGAAAGGCGCCGAACGCACGGGGAGTCGAAGGCGCCGAGTTCTGGCGTCGGTCAGCTAGGAGCAAGAACGCTACTAGGGGCTCCTGGCATCGCTACTAGGAACAAGTGCCTTACTAGTAGTAACAAGAAGCTACTAGGAGCAAAGGGCATCGCTACTAGGAGCAAGGACGCTATTAGGGGCTCCTGGCATCGCAGGTCAATGGCGCCGGTGGCATGCACCGAGTGATCCCCACCCCAGGAGACGTGACCCGGAGATGAGACGACGAGCCCGGGGTCCGGAGACACGCGGTCCGGGGAGGCACTTATTTTGGAGCAAAGGATCTGGGAACGCGGGAAGATGATGGAACATGCCTCCAAGGAGTTTTTGCCAACAGGAGTTAATAGACACTCATCAATAGTGACTAGAAAAAGCCATGGCTCGTTTTGTCACCATGACACAATCTCATGATATCGCATGTCCAGGGATTGGCTTTTGAAACATCCAGCTTTTGCTTAGAACAAGGTTGTTATGGAGGTGTGAGCCTAGCATCTGTTCTTCTTGGTGTAATGTAGAGTGAGTGAGATAGTACTGTAGAATGTTATTTGTTCATGTGGTCAATGATGACACTGCTGGCTTCAGAAGGTTTTGGAATGTTTTGGACAGTAGTTGGTACATCAGGACTTTTTGTTTCTGCATGACAGCTTGCTCAAATTGGTAAAGAACTGGCAGGCCGCAGGCCTCACTGTGCAGATTTGTTGGGTTCAAAGAGACACAGAAGATTGAAAGGCAAGGTTGAAAAAAAACGCCGACTTTGGATGCTCGACGAAGGTGGTTCTCATGGTTCTCCATACCACATGGACTGTGGTCCCCTTGGTTTCACCTGAAATCCTTCCAGGGAATCTCATTGGCGGGCTCATGGGAAGAGGAGGCGCCCTGGCGGGTTTGGTGGCGGGAAGTTGTGGGTGATTGGATGAACCGGCGTTGGTCTATATTTATGTTGTGCCTAATTCCAAGGAGTTGCTTGTGTCTTATGTCAAACATTGTCAGACTATACTGTGGTAATCTGTGGTATGTATATTATATTGGCAACAACGTTTCATTCTACTCGGCATTGGAGTTGATTTTTGTCCGGTGCCCATGCATTTGCATGTCATATATTGCCTTTCAAGTGACATGAATTCAACCAGCAACTCACCACAATACTTGTGTCATAGTTTGTGTCATATATTCTGGCATGTATTCAGTGTCAAGTTTGGGGCTCATGCCCCGACCAGCCGCCACGTCCCATGTTTCCGGCCGTAACAACGCGCGAAAGCGCCAGGTGCAACGATCACCGCCATCCGGAAGAATCACCCAGGCGTCACCATTAAGGTGCGCTCTTGAGCGAGGATTTGTTGGGCAGGATTTGCAGATGGATTCACTCTGGTATGAAAGAAGGTTGAGAAAGAAGTTGTTCTTTCTTTCATTTGTTTGGACATCATAGAATGCCACGTGTTGGGGGTCTTTTGAGAACAGGAAGGAAGCCAGAAAAGCAAGAAGCTTGGAATATTCTTGAATGATTCTTTCGATCCAGGAGGATTTCTCTCCTCATCATGGTCAACACATGTCAACACTAGTAGCGATGCCAGGAGCCCCTAGTAGCTTCTTGTTCCGACTGGTAGTAGTAAGGCCAGGAGCCCCTAGTAGCGTCATGTAGCGTCCTTGCTCCTAGTAGTTTGGCCAGGAGCCCCTAGTAGCGTCCTTGCTCCTAGTAGCGATGCCCTTGTTACTAGTAGCTTCCTTTTTTGTACAGCGGACAGGTGAACCAGCCACAGGGCAACGCCATGGCGGAGATCATCATCACTGGGGATCCCAAGATGGTGCCTTCCGCGGAGGCGGCAGCGTTCAGTGTTCACCGTTGCAGTTGGGTGTGAACCTTTGGAAGATGTTGGAAGAGGGCATCAGGATTCACAAGGCATGTTGGTTTCCTCGGACCAACATCGTTTTGCATAGATTGGACTGGACGATCTTCAACTGGACACTCTTCACCACTTGCGTAACATGGACTGGCCAGCCGAAGGTGACTTGTTGGAGTCCACTCCCTTAGAGCCTTCGAGAGCAGTCAAACAGGGTGGTTGGAGTGTCATGCTCCATTCTGAAGTGGGGACTTCAGATCATGGTCTTTGAGCAGTGTGAAAAAGCGCGGTTTGATGCAGTGTGGATTGAGGGAAGAAACACCTGAGATGTATTGGAATCGAATCGATTTGTATTGTACATTGTACATTCTACTTAATGAAGGCCTTTGTGGAGCACTGTCAAATTCGGGGTTCCTGTGCTCGTCGGCAGACATGCCAGGTGGCTGTTTGCGAAGTTTGGACGCCCGAGTTTTGGGCACCTGCCGACTGAGTGCGTAAAGCGCAAGTAGTTGGCAGCTGTGTATCATCAGATTGAGCCATCTACTTGCCAGATTCTCCAACCAAGTCAGTTGATATACCAGATGTATCAAACCAAATTACGGTTTTTGTTCGGGAGAGTTTTGAGTGGGTGGGGAGGCATCCAAAATCTATGTTCATGCAAATGAACCCGCAGTTTTGCTTCGACGTCTTCAAGACATGCCAGTTCTTGGAGTAAGTAAGATGCAGAGTTGATATATATATATATAATTATTATATATATATATATATATATGGTCTCCTGCATTTTCCTTGTATGTCGTTGTCTTTGTTGGAGTGGGACAAGCCACCCAACCCCCCCTCAATAATCCTTCACGACCTGCAAGGACTGACTGTTCATAGGCCATCATAGATATCAGAGATGTACGCCCTCCATGTCAGTGTTTTTCTGTCCGAAAAAACGACGAAGACAATTTTGTCCTTTCCACGAGAAGTAGTTAGAAGATGTTAGAAGTAATCTGCGCACCTAAGAGCCTGCGGACCAGGCCCTGATGAGTAGCCCCAGCAAGGGTGCGCCGGTGATGGGCGGCAGAGGTGCCACTCGCTTGTGTGATGCCGGACAGGACCCAAAATGACCCGAACATAAGACTTGGACATGGAAAGCATCATGAAGTTGTTGCCATTTTGAATGATTCATGACTCTTCAGGCTGGACGGACACCGCTTCTCTTGAAGCAGTCGCTCTTCAACAGCGAAATCCGTGGTAGAACCAACCGACCTGGGCCGTGGACTCGTGGATCCTGGCTAAACATTTGGATGCCTTAATACAAACATATCTTTAAATGGAGGGCCCTCCTGTTCAGGAACTCCGGAAAACAGCCCAAAGCCAAAGCCAGAGTGTGTACCTCGCCAGGCGTGCCGCAAGCGGTACAGCCCCGGTAGATCGTGACGGACTACAAGAGGCATCTGATGACTACAAAGCACTGAGATCCCTCAAACCCATTGATGTGTTGATCTCAAGATTAATGATTAATGGGCATGTTGGTTGATCAACTTATTCATTGTCATGGCTGATGACGTCACCTACAAGTAAAAGCCACTCAGGAAGGTTGGAAAGATATGATATAATATTATAAATGTATCACATCCTTTCCAATGAATGTCAGATGCTAAGTCTGTCAACAAAAGGTGAAACTGTTGATTTCTCGATTGCACTCTGCCAGTCTGTTGCCTTGCAGAGCTGACCCTGGCACTCACACTTGTGGGAGGCGACGATCAAGCAGACGTGGGAGAGGGAGATGAGCGCTGGCGGAGGCTGCGCTCGCTGCGATCCAATCAACACGATCCAAAACCAAGGTGCGCTTTAGGACGCTACAACAGTGCGCTTCGGTGAAAAGGAAGAGTGAACAGCATTGAACAACCCTTAAGTTCCATTACAAATCATTACAACATGTTTTGGTTGAAGGTTACTTTATGACTTTGCTTGGTATGGAGCCCGTTGTATTCGGTCGTTTTGTAGCCAGGACCCCTAGCAGCCCCAGTACATGCTGGTTCATTAGAGCAAAGCGCCAGGTAGTAGCACAAATCCTTGCATGAAAGGCTTGACCTTTCAAAGGGTCACAAATGGTCAATGGACTGTTCAAAGTAACCCAGAGGAACAGACATGATTGCGTGAATTTCCTGCAGAGCGGCCTTGCCGGGCATAGCAGGTCTGTCGCGCGACAGCGCACATGACACGTCAACTCCGTTTCACTGCCACGAAAGAGGAAGCTTCACAGCCGACCGCAGGACATGCCGCAGCTTAATTAAAAGGTCGCAGCGCATGCGGAAAAGATCAAGGCATGTTTATGTATGGACTGGTAGAGACCATGCAGAACATGATTTTGAATCACTTCGATCAAGACTCAATACTTTATACGAAATAGTATATACAATAGTTCGGACAAAAGGCAGATGTTTGACCCCTAAACAGCACGTGACTTCAGAGTCGATGACATCAATACAAGGTTGAGTGATGTTGAGTTCCTACTCCCTACTTAGACGTAGTTTGCCAGATATATTTAGATTCTCATCTAGAATGGTCCAACTGGGTTGGTGCATGTTCTTCTAGATGACCTCTCCTCTTGCCAATCAAAACCACCGGTCATCCGAGGCTTCCGGGCAATAAGCTCCTGTCCTTTGCGGACGTGTGTAGTGAGCCAGGGCACCGGAGGGCTTCCGGGATCATGGACGTCGTGGGTGTGTGGGCGATTCGCCCAAGCCTCCCGAGCCAACTTGGTGTGTTCTTGGCAATGCTTTCAAAGGAATTCAACATGCACTTTGGTTTTCTTGCAGCTGGAAAGTGAGAAGAGCCGATCGACTTTTCTATGTTTGGGCCATCGTGCTGGGCCCCCTTTTTTCGGGACATGGACGGCAGACCTTCCGGCTCATCGGGGCCCCTTCCATGGATGACTCCATGAGGGCTAGTTCTGTTGATTACTAAAGCCTGCCTTGTAGCCTGTTGAATGGTTATACATCTCCAGGCGTCTCGAAGGTTTATGTAATCAACAGTCAACAGGCAACACGAGAATGTGCTCTGACTTCTTTGAAAGGGAACCTCAGAAGCATTGTTCTTTATGATCTTGACTCACCTCAATATCCAGTTTCATATGTTTTGATTAGGGTGATTCAAGGTGATGTTTACTTTCCCTGTGGGTAAACCCCCTTCACGGGGAAGATGTTTTCCTTCTATCATTCCTCAAGCAGCTTGCCACGGTCACCCAGGTGCCGCGGAGCCGGGACCGAAGAAGTCAAGCGGAAAGCGACCGGCAGCGGAAGGCCCCAGGCGGGAGCGATCCGTCCGCCGCGCCGCGCTTTCGGTGGAGGCACGGGGTGGAACAGACATATATATTGCTAAAACGGCAAGGGTGGCATTCAAGCCCAAACCAACAAAACCTCAAGTCAAAACAAAAGTAACTCTACAATACTCCACAGAACTCCACATACAATCTTTGCTGCTGCAAAATCAGCTCTTGTTCCAACCCCCTTGTCATTTTTGCGGCCTTGTCAATCCGCAACCAATAACATGTCCAACTTTGGCGCATTTGATCGTTTCACACTGAAAAAGCAAGGACCACTGTTCTGACGATTGTGGCTGCAGTGTATACGCAATTTGTTGTTTTGTTTAGAGGATCATCATGCACTTGAAGCAACATCGCCTGGCCGGTTTCCGGGCATTTACGAGGCAAAGCGCAAAGCTAGCACTGGAAAGCAGGTGCAACCGGAATCTCTCCAGGACGAATAAGAGATCGACTGCCCATATAATACGAGTTTGGACGCTGATATGACATCCTGTGACAATCTGATCATTGCATACTATATTGGCATCAAGTCTCGTTTCTTCCACCGCCTCAGTCAGATGTTGCTTTTAAATGCTTTTAAGCAGCGCAAGCAGCTGCTTCCAAGCGCCCCCTTTTCTTCCGTTGAGCAGGTTCCGCCCTCGCGCCAGGCGGAGCGAGAAGGTTCCGCCTTCAACAACAGCGTCTTTCTCTCGTCCGAGTCCCCTGGGGTTGACGATTTCTTCGTCCAAAGGGTGTTGTCGTTGAGCCTGAGAGTCCGTGGAGGGTAGAGAACACGGGGACATGACTTCGGATTTGAGCAATTATGGTTGGTCATTGGTTCTGACAAGGTTTTGACCTTTGTTTGGTAATTCTATGAAATTCTATGGATGTGGATGATAATGACTGGCTAGCTGGGACATTTTATGAGGGTCATGGTTGGATATACCCAGTGATAAATCACATATCGCTGCATGTTGTTGGTGGCTGCCAGTTGGACTCGTCTCGGAGGGTTTTGGGGATGGAGATCAGGTCAGCTGCCTCCAATCCACCGGAGGCTGAGACGGCCAAGGTTCCGCTCGCGCGGTGTGGGGCGGTGTTGTGCGCACCAGTGGACCATCCTGGGGTATGAACTGTGAAAGGCACCTAAGGTTTACCGAAAGGATGCATCTCCTACAGACTGCCTTTATTCGCCAGCAGATGTCGGAAGAGAAGTAAGTTTCACTTTGGTTTTTACAGCTTGCTTTCTTCAAGTTCGGAGGTTAGTTTCATTGGCCCTTCTTCCCCTTGTTCCCTTTGTTTCTTTGTCAAGCAACTCGAAAAAGAACAAAAAAAGTCACCGAGTCGTCCGGAAAAACGCATTCATTGAAACTTCAGCGGACGGTTTGTAGAATGCTGTACAAGTACAGACCAGCAGACGGACAATAAGGACCGTCCATGTCTTTTTTGGTGCCATTCAGGCTGCATTCAGGCCAGTGAAGAAGAACTTAAGGTCTTAAGGTCTCAGGACAAGTGGTTGATGGATGTTGATGGCGTTGTGTTGATGTTGTGGCTGGTACATGCTTCAATTGGATTAACCAATGCCTTCACCAATTCAAGGGAGAAACGTGAGTTGTTCGAAGACGTGTTGACTATTGATTGCTTCAATTTGAGCGTTCTCTCGACCTACATCCGAAGCTCCCAGCAGGTAGCAGTGGACTTTGATTCTGAACCACCTCTTCTTGAATAAATTCTGAAGTGCAAGCCTCGGACAGGCCACGGGAGGCAAGTTGACGTTTTCTTGAAGACCAAGTGTGAAGCTATTGCTGTGGCTCTAGCTCAACAACTTTCTTAGATCGTGAGTCACAAACAACCAATTGCTGGATCAATGAATCCACGATGATCCCTGCAGACGTTTGTCATGGCACCTGCTTCGAAAGCCAAGGATAATTCATCCAGTCGAGTGATGTGGGGCCGCCTTCTCACTGGTTTTCCCAGGAGATTCCGCGTTTGTGGTCCATCCTTCTGAAGCAAGAAGGTATGGCCGACATGATCAAAGACCTTGAGCTCGCTAAGCTGGTTCGCGAGCCTTGTTTTGCTAAGGGGTATCCTTTCGCGACCCCGCAGGAAAAAAGGAAAAAACAAAAAAAACGATTTTTACCGTTTTTACCGCGGATACGGTAGAAGAAAAAGGAGCGCGCCCCCGGCAAAAACGATAAACACATAAAATGTTTGATTTTTACCGTTTTTACCGCGGATATTCCCGGTAAAAACGGTAAACAAATAAAATTTTCGATTTTTCCGTTTTTACCGCGGATATCGTAGAGAAAAAGGGGCGCCCCCCCCGGTAAAAACGGAAAAAAAATACATTTTTACCGCGGATATGACATTTAAACATGGAGCGCCCCCCAGTAAAAAATATTAAAAACAAAGATTCTTACCGTTTTTGCCACGGAGATGGTAGAAAAGAAAAGGACAAGTCCACCTACAAAAACGGATAATAACACAACTTTGATTTTTAACGATATGGTAGAAGCAAAAAGAGCAAGCGACTCTTCATTAAAAACTGTAAACAACAAAAGTAGTAATTTTCACTTTGGACCGTTTTTTTTACCGCGAGAATGCCTCGGGACCAGGTCTCAAGCTAGAAGACCTCTGTCAACAAAAAGGTTTAATGTTACAGCCCGGGTATCTTCCTATAACCAGGTGGGGTTCACTCCTCCTATCATATAGGAGCGTGTGCCCTTTTCGACAAGAGGAGTTTGGTGATTGATCAAAATTTCATGACTTTTAACTTTTAACTTTTGCAGGGCAATGAAAGCCTACATCACTTGGATGGAAAACTTTCGATTTTTACCTACCGCGGATATGGCAGAAGAAACAGCGGTGACCCTCCGTGAAAAACTGAAAAAAAAACATAGACCCGTTTGCCCCCCTCGATCAAAACGGTACAAAAAGAACAACAATTAATTTTACCGCTTTGATCGCGGATA
Organism: Durusdinium trenchii; assembly: GCA_963970005.1. Lineage (NCBI taxonomy): Eukaryota > Dinophyceae > Suessiales > Symbiodiniaceae > Durusdinium > Durusdinium trenchii. The sequence continues at coordinate 644,290 of CAXAMN010009446.1, read as the reverse complement.
TGGTATTGAAAAAGGAAGCGCCCCCCGGTAAAAACGGTAAAAAAGAATCGATGTTTGCCGTTTTTACCGCGGATATGGTAAAAGAAAAAGGAGCGCCCCCCGGTAAAAACGATAAACACATAAAATGTTTGATTTTTACCGTTTTTACCGCGGATATGGTAGAAGAAAAAGGAGCGCCCCCGCGGTAAAAACGGGGAAAAAAAGATCGATTTTTACCGTTTTTACCGCGGATATGGTAGACGAAAAAGGGGTGCCCTCGCCGGGGAAAACGGTAAAAACATAAAATTTTTGATTTTTACCTTTTTTACCGCGGATATGGTAGAGAAAAAGGGGCGCCCCCCCGGTAAAAACGGAAAAAAAAAACAACGATTTTTACCGTTTTTACCGCGCAGATGCATCGGATTAACCCTGTAACCCCGGCAACTACGCTAAACCAGCACAGTGAACTCGGGCTGCGGCGGCTGCGGAATACATTTGGGTGCATATAAGAGGGAGCCCCCCGAATCCTGAACCTTGATGAAAGGAAGAATCGGATAAGCCCATTGGTGAGGGTTAACACACACCCATTCATTGGATAGGTTTAAATACTGTAGAGGACACTTATTTTACAGTAGCATATTTGCACTAAACTGGACTAAACATCCACTGGTTGGACTCCATCCCTGTCCTGGCGCAGGATCATCGCAGTGAGCATTTGGTAAATGTTGCACAACTGAGCGAAGCAACGCTGGATGATGTTATGCAAACTGTGGGATTGAACCAAAAGAAATGATTGTTCAAGTTCATGATGCTTTGTTTCGGTGCATGTTCCACATGGCTTCATAATGGCTTCATATTCCTTAGTTCGGAATGTACATGGGTCAAGACCCGTGGGCACTCCACTTGGCAGCAGTTGTGCAAGTGTACAGATTGGCCAATGGCATCACGAGCTGCTTCAATAATCTTCTGTTGGCTTCCATGACTTCCAACAGCCCAAAGCCCACAGCTTCAACGAAGCCATATCGACCGTTCCGGCGGTGTTCAGGAAGCGAACAGCCCGTTGATTCGGGAGCGCAACGGGCGACGGGATGCCGAATCTCAGGCATCGGCTGTTTGGTTTTGCAGCGGTGCAGAGATTCCACAGAAAAAGAGAGCATTGTTTCCGTTTCCCGCAACTCTCTGCAGGTGGGGTAGCAACCTGTTGCTACATTCATGATCGTTCACGTGAGGAAGGATGACATGAGCCCGGGCCAGGGGTCAAGGGAACACTGTTTGGAAGGTTCAAAGACCAACATTGGGTCAGTGAATTTGATGTGCCATCGATTGTATAGGAGGATTGCTCGATTCTCCGTTGGCTGATGGCCAGGGCAAACGTTCAAAGCTTGCATTGTTTTACCATCATCGGTACAGATATCAGATGTATTATAGTGAACCAACATGAGAAATTTGTGACAGTTGCACAGTGTTTTGCAGCCATTGGCTTTGAACTTGCAATGAATCACACACCTCATACATTCCATGCAGCTGGGCCATCATGCATGAAACTCCTCCAAGAGTTTCCCAGAGAGTTCAGTCAG
>CAXAMN010009446.1:600115-632972 GCA_963970005.1 Durusdinium trenchii | reverse complement strand
CAACGAAATCTGCAGATAGTATTCAACGTCCCTGCCATGAAATCAGGCTTTTAGTGGAACCTTGGTAAACCTTGCCCACCAAATCTGCAAATGCTATTCAAAAGTCTTGCGACGAAATCTGACTGTAAGCGGAACCTTGCCTGTTGAACATTAAAGCTGCTGTTATTCTAGACAAAAAAGCCAATCAGCCAGGAACCAACAACTTAGTATGACACACAGGAAGATTTGAGCGGAAACTTGACTTTTAAAAACTAAAGCTGCTGCTGTTGTAAAAAGAGGCCAGAAAGCCAGGAAGAGACAGGAAACGTGATTTAATATAATGCATTACAGAATTGACAAAATGTATGAAATAGAATGAAATTACTCCAATAATCAGAAAAGAAAAAACCATCAAACATTTAATCACTCACGTTAGTTCAGAATAATGTAGTACATACCTGAAAGCGTTAGCCGTGTCTGCTCATGGGGGAGGCGCGTCCCCCTCCCCCCAACCCGCCCCTGTGCCACAAGATTCCTGCCACGAATTTCGACTCTGAGCGGAAACTGCCTGTTAGCCAGGAGGCCAGGCAGGAGGAAAGAGATTAGTATACAGGCCGACGCCCAGCCCAAAGAGGGTTCGTGGTAGAATTATTATTTTTTGATTAAGTAATTAGTTTTTTATTGATCCCCTTGAATAATTTTTTATTGATGCGATAAATAGTTTTTTTTGATACTTCACCCGCCTGTAGGTCTGTGGCGTTCTAGCAAAGATACCAAACCAGCACTTCAAAAATAGGCAGATTGTATCTTTCACAGGTTGTTTTCCAACAGTACTTTAAAAGTACTATAAAATCGATTTGATGTTGGAAGATTCAGAGCTGAATTCTTGGAATTTCCGTTACACTCCCTGAAATCGTCATTCTGTTTGGTTTGCTGGAAGATGATCCTCCTTTCGGGGCCATCCACATACCTCATCGATCCAGCTTTTTCCAACCATTCCGTTGTTTGTTAGGTGTCCCTCCATGCAGTGGGGGAACACGCAGATGCCGGCAAGATGGTTTTGCCAAGAGCTCTGAGTTGTTCATCCTGATGTCATCGTTGCTTCTTTTGTGCGTCCCAAATTGGAAGTGAGAAAAGACTGTCAGTGAGGATAGTGACCTTCTTCGTCTCGGGCAGCATGGCCCTCGACTCAGGTTGTGAACGCCAAAACGCCCCAATATGGCTGTGGGTCATAGCACCGGCGGGTTGACCACCAAACATGCATGGACTATTACTGTAAGGAGGTCAACCTAACATGATTTGGGGATATGGGTCTTGACCCACAGCCATATGTTTCTTGTTTGGCATGACTTCCATCGATCTTTGGTACTTCGGCTTGCGCCACAGATCTCGGGGTGCATGATCAAGAAGAGCGCGGCGGGGAAACTCAAAGGATTTCGGATTGCGTGTTGTCACAAAACTACTCCAGAGAGATATCAAAGCAACATGGATCAGTGCCAGCGCTCAAACTTGTTGGTGGTATGGTCAGGGGTTGGATACTTGTGCAGGCACACCCACATTGCATTGATTTGAGGTGAAAATGGCATACATGGGCTATGGACTAGCCATGACCAGCTCATCACTGCTCTTGGTGTGAAACTTAGTTCTCGCATGAAATTAGGAGATACATCCAGACACTCCATGTATGGAATATATTGCATATATTTATATACCTGCATTGACCCCTGAAACCACCCCTAATGTAGGCAGAGCAGACAGAGTTCTCCGAAGGACACTTCCCTGAGGAAGCTTTTTCCCCCTGATGAGAAGACAACACAACTTCCCGTGCGCCACCCGTGAGCGGAAGTTGCAATTGGTTTGGCCGAAATTGAAGACTCACGTTCTTCACACTTCTTGCAGATGCTCATAAAAGGAAACTGCTCCAATTCGATCGAACTCAAAGGTCAGGAGAGATGTTGAAGTCGTATCCAGACATTCCTGAAAATCACAAACCTTAGCAGTATGTGTCAATGTGCCTCTTAAAATGAGGAGGGGCTGGTACCTGTTGTTTGTTGGTCAAAATTGCAGATCGCCAGCCCATTCGTGACCCCACTCTTCTGAAACTACTGAATCGGCTTGGCCGGGAACCATGGTCAAACCGGCTTTGTTCACATTTCATCAATACTAGGGTGGAAAGTCGCGGGGTACGGCGCTTCTGTACGGCGAGTCACGCTTTCCTTCCGCGCCGGCGTTCCGTGCGAATTCCACGGCGACAGCTCAGCCGATCTCAGGTGCTCTCGCTGATTTTATTCAATGCCTCCAAAGATGTGGCGGTTTACCTACTTTGTGTCGAGCCTCGACGAAAGCCAAAGCCAAAGCCGCAGAGGAGTTTGCACTAAGATATTGGCGGAGACGGGAGTGGCAGTGGGAGCAGAGTGGTCCACCCGTTGACAGGTTTGAGGAAGATTGACCTTTCTGTGTTCTTTTCCCCACCTGCCAGGTGAGGGTTGCAAGCTTTTATCAGAGCTCTTCTCCTCCTTCCACTCCTTCCCCTCCGCCGCCTCGCCAGCAAGTTACAGTGCCAGATCGCAGTGGGCAGTACCGGACCTCAACCGCAGATCGCAGTGGGCAGTCTCGGGCCTCACCGCAAGCGCCAGACTGCAGTGGGCACTGCCGGACCTCAACGGCGGCAAGCGCGAGATCGCAGTGGGCGCTACCGGACGAAAAAATTGCCCTTGCATGGTGGATATGCCTTGAAGTGCCACGGTGGGGATCTTTCGAGGTAAAGTAAGTTTTCCGTGAGTGTGTAGATTACAACTTTGGCTCAACTTGTCACTGTAGCTGTGGGCTGGAACTGAGGGTATTTCTTGTGAGACTAGCATACCTACGTACAACCGGGGGCACTGCGTGGCCTGAGGCGTGTGGACTCCAAAACGGCATCATGTCCTCCTACACGGGCTCGGTCATTCGCACGACGCATATGACGGGCATCGTTACCGATATAGGGCTCATCGTTGGGAGGCCAGCATGGGGTGAAAGGTGTTTTGCTTGCCAAGTTCAACGAATGAAATTGCATGTTCGCTTGAGCTTCTATAGGCTTTTCACCTACACCCCCTTGGATGGTTGGTGGTAGCTGTGCTTTCATGAGATTTGCATAGATTTCTGCCCCTTTGCGTTCTGCTCCGCTGTCCCCAGGCATATCTCAGGCTTCGTGAAGCGCAGATGCTGCCGTAGAATCCATTTTGCAGATGAGGAGCCAGGCGAAGTCAGGACGGGAGAGAATTCGACCGGGAGAGAAACGTGCCTTGCAGCTGCAAAAACCATAAGAACCAACCTAATAGCATTAATAGCGATGGCCTCCAAGAAACATAAGGAACCTGAAAAGGGATGGTCCAACCACACCGCAGACCCTTCTGTTTTTTTCTGCGCTCAAGGGGACCTGGCGGTCCATCTTGACACCGCCAAGCCGGAACAAACCGCCAGATTTGTTCGGTTTTGGCCGTCCGTCGCCAGGAAACTGGTGCTTCTCCTGCTGCTGCTCTTGAGTTTCCTGATAGGACCGGTGTAACACTCACGGACCTTGATGTCGTAGATGGATACGGCTTGGTCCGGTTACGTGGGATGAAACAAGTTTTTTGGGATTGGGCGAAGTCCAGCCCAGAAGTGGGCACTGAAAGACCAGCTTTAACCCCAATGTGAACATGTCACAGTTGGTCGCACACAGATCACGAGAATAGCCTTGTAGATTTAGCCACCTGAGGATCATGAACAGCCGTGCTGCGCGTTTTATCCTATTTTGATTCCAATAGTTGGTTAAGTCATACAGTTGTACTGCACCTTCTTTGAACATGGAGACTTGTCTAACTACTCATGATGTGCCAACAACAATTCATGTGCTATCAACATAAACATTACAACACCAAAGCAAACGAGTCGCCAAGTACGATTTTTTGAAAGAATACAGATGGTGTGCGAACGAGAATGCCCCACTATAGTCACTACACTTCTCGCTTCCCAGTTTGCCAGCAGGAGTTGCTGCTGGCAGCGGACTGGCTCAAGCACTCCACGAGATTAGTTTGTTGGTGCCAACCTGAGTTGAAGCGACCAAACGTATATTGTGAGTCAATTTCCAGTGAAACAAGGATTGTTGAACTGAAGTTGTTTGTTTGTCAAAGTTTGTCAAGGGAAAACACATGTTGCGGTTGGTCCCCACCCTGCAACAGAGTCATTCGTGCATAACAGTGCAGACAGCTTTTTGAGCTCTCATTAACAAGTGTCGTCCACTGGTGGAGCGGGTGGCAGGGACGGGCAGGGCTCTAGGCACATGCTGCCGAAGTATATATATATATATTCATATAAATGCATGATAGTATATATATATATTATATAGTAAGGATCCACACCGTTTTTGCCTCCTCACCCATGTGATTGTGGATTGTCGATTGAACAATTGAAATGGCAGGTGCCTGCGATTATCGCTTTTTTGGCTGGTAGTGGCTACATGCTGTGGACATACCTGCGGGACGATATCCAGGAGCCATGAAATGCCATGAGATATCAGGTACATCATGAAACGTGTTGAAGCTTCAAGAGTTTCTCGCTCTACAGGCTATAATTCTGCTGCCAAGGTTTTGCAATTTGGAAATATTTTTAAGCATCCTACTAAATCCAAAACATGTCCAAGGTGGATATCAAACATGTTTCCTGCCATGCACATGATACGTCTCTTTTCTTCGTTGTTGCCTCTACAAGCACCTGACCATGATGTCCCAGGAGGAAGTGAAGCTCTTGCGGTCTCTCGGCGCAAGACCGATTCGCTCGGTGTTTGCCGAATTCAACGCAACACAGCTTGCCGAGTGCGGGGTTCGGGTTGAGGGAATTACTATAGTAACAAGGGCATTGCTACTAGTAGCTAGAAGCTACTAGTAACAAGGGCATTGCTACTCAGTGTTTGCCGAGTTTATGGAAGAGACCAATGATCCGAAAAGAAGCCCTTGCTACTAGTAGTTTCTTGCTAGTAGTAGTATGCCCTTGTGGCGAATAGCTTCTTGGTTTTTTCCGGATGGGGAATCAATCATCTTCCCGGTTCCTGAAGCCAAATCCAGGGTGAGGATGGGTGAGCCGGAAATGATGTGAACGTGGGATCGATCCTGAACTCGATGGTAGAAGTGGGACCCACACATGAGTGGGATATGGGGTGGGGTCGATCAGCAGGTAGACATTACTTTCTCTCTTGGGGTCTAGGGTGTTTACATAATATGCATGTTTGAGCATGTTTTAGGTAACTGCGCCCCTAAGAGGCCGGGTGTTTGTGCAGGTTTTTAGCTTTCGTGGCTTCGACGTCACTTGTACTTGCAAACATACTTGATGCTATGCCATGGATGGGGTGTGTGGTGAGGTTCTATTGACGTCACTTGTACTTGCAAACATGTTTGATGCTACGCTTCGCTTCGCTTCGCTTGCAAGCGTAAAAAGAGTCATTCGAAGCTTGTAGACCGGAAAACTGCTGTATGCAAAAGTGTTCAAAACTGTAGCGACGCGTCTAAAAGCGGACATTTCGAGCAACCCATAGCAACCCTTACAGCACTTGAGCCTCCACACAAACAACCCTCTCCGTCCAAAGAAAAGATACACTTGCAAGCAAACGACACGTTCAAAAACATCAAAAACGCACGGCCCTAGGGGCGCAGTTACCATGTTTTACTGCATGTTGCTTGCAGGATCTCCTCATTAACGCCGGTCCTTTAGGTTGTCTTCCAACAGGACCGACAACAGAAAAGCAATAATCCTTGATTCTCGATGTGCGGATAACATACTCATACTCATACAGTATACACATACTAATTTTTCCTGGTATCAAATTTGGATTCCCTTCGATCACACATTCACCTCGCCCAGGGAAGCCATGGAGGCGCCCACCTCGCCCACCTCGCCGACGGCGGAGCCACTGAAGGCGGGGTGAGAGCACCGGCGCCCATGGGAGACAGTCATTGAGAGGCTGCGACAGTGACAGAAGCGACATTGAGACCGGTATCATGCCGCTTCTTGGAGCTTTGAGACAACTTTTGGTCATCCAACCACAAGATACCCTCGATCATCCTCTAGGTTAGGGGTTCGATTGTTGCATCCCGGTTGATCCAGAAGCTTTGAATTGTATGAATTGTTGAGAAGATAATGGACTTGAAGACGGACAAATAATACAATTTGTCTTTGAGGTAGGGGAGAAGTGGCACCAGGGCTCACATATCATGTTTGTTAGCAACCAGCACGCAACGGCAGTTTTTCTTTTATGGAATCCGTTCACCGTTGTAGATTGATAACGATTTTGGTGGACAGATTTTGAGCTGACCAATTGAAGATTCTCAGATCGGCTGGAACGGCATTGGCATGCATTGGCAGGCTAAACAAGATGGGCCTGACAGTCCACAAGCTGAGGGAAAGGAGTGCCAACCGTTGCTTGGAATGATTGATCCCTAGTGGGGTACAGCACAGCCAAACTTGCCCCATGGTGCTGTCCCTGTGTTCCCAAAGGTTCCAGGAAGAGTACAGTCCCAAATATGTACTCTCCGGCAGATTAACATGGATCCCCCAAAACCACCAGGTTGTGGAGGATTTTTTTCTTTGTCTCTTCCATGGGTGAATTCGGTCCATGTTAGGCTTTGGGGGATACTAAAAATGTCAATAGGGATGGGGTCCCAGTATAGTCGCTATACAGGTACATGCCATATACTTTTGGCTCAAGTGCCCAACCAGGTAAAAAGGAGCTTTAGCGCGCGAGCTTCATGTTGAACTAAGGGCTAGAACGGGGCCAGGGCACACCTTTCCATCCGTTCGCAGGTTATCAGCCGTATCCAGACTCCTTTGAGCTGGGTACGAGCTGCGGCCTTATACAACACCATCTAGACGCACACGCATCGGATAGATCAGTTACCCTCAGTCACTGAAGATGGACCAATCCGACGCCAGCACTGCATCTTTTGGGGCAGCTGCTGCGGCCGCAGATCGGATGAGCGCATCCCACAACTCTAGTCCGGGTACGATCGAAGCGGAGACTCTGACAGTGGTGAGAGAAGTTGCGACAGGTAGAACACGAAGTCGTTCCCCGTCAGCGCAATCGACACCACCGGGGGGGACACCGAGATCAGACCGTAGCCCTAGGGAGACAAGGAGGAGGACTGACACCGGAGCTGTGAGAGTGTTAGCATTGCAGGATGGGTCAGCTGTACCAGTGCCGTCGGACAGCGAAGCTGGAGATGGGGCAAGGGCAAGCACTGACAACCTACAACTAGCACGGGCCGATGGAGACCTGAATGCGAAGTGTGCGCAACTACTTGCCGAAGTGCATATGTTGAACCACCAAAACGCATGGATGGTCGAATGTGAGCAGAGACAGAACCAGATTATACAACACGAGACCGAAGTCCACGAAGTAGTGATGGCACACCTCGAAGAATGTTATGTCGAAGGATATGGAAATCAACGAAGAATCTCCCAACTTACAGAATCCAGAGACTGTTTGCTCTCAGCAGCACACGATTTGCAATACCAGATTGACACTGATCGTGTGGCAATGCGGGATCGTCTCACCCAGTTAGGGGAGTACGCTGATCGCAACAGCGCAGAGATGGTTAGTCAAGTTGTGAACATCGGCACGGAAGAGATCCAGGCTATATCGGCGGAAAGAGATCGAGCCGTAACCGAGGTCATGACTACAATCGCAGATGCTGAGAACGTCAAGGATCTGTGTAGACAGGAGTTAGTCGGAATACAAAGGCAGAGTGCCAGGAACAAACACGAATATGCTGAAGAGATGAAGATGAAGGAAGCAATGTATGCAAGCAAGATCAAATGGTTATCAGAAGAGAATGAGGAGCTCAACAACCGATCTAATAATCAGGACAATTTCATCATGACCATCAGGGAGCAATTGAAGAAGGCGAACGAGGAGTTGACACAGGCGAGGATTCAAGGATCCGATCGATCGTCTCAACCATCCAACGCCGAACTCAAGAAAGCCGAAGTCAAGGTGAACATGTTGGAAGAAGACATTCTACGTAAAGAGAGGATGCTGAAACGTCTTCAGGAAGAATTGATCGAATCAAGCGCAAGTGAAGCACAATTGAAGGTCGCACTGAAGTTGAAACCACCAGACATGGGATCAGAACCCAACGTGGAGAACGGGATGATGACCAAACTTAGAGCGGAACTTGGAAGTACCGAAAAGTCATTAAGGTCCGAGGAGAAAGAGGCAATGGAGTACTACGAAGGTATGATGCAGAACCAACAGGACATGATGGAATTCGAAGCGCATGCGGCACGGCTCAGAGATGAGAGGAATAAGTACCGGAGGAGGTACGAAGAGGAGCGCTTGAATGCAGAGAATGCAGCCGCAACCGAATATGGTGCCGCCTCATCCTCTAGCTCGGGTGGCTCCAAGATATCTCGGAAGGAACACGAGAAGATCAACATCCCTGCATGGCCCAAGATACACGACCTGGAGGTTTGGAAATCCCAGGTTGTAGCGGCAGTCGTGACGGCATCGGGCGACGAAAGACAAGAAGACTGGATCCAGTGGCTCTCGGATGCCTTCAGATCACCATATGACCCCTTTCTACTCGAGACATCAGGCGAAGCAAGATTCGCTAGCATAGACGCTAAGCTAGGTATCACCCTACATACGATCATCCACGCAGCAGGTGAGAGATCTCATGACGTACAACTGAAAGTGAGGCAGATGATGCAGAGACGTGCGAGAGGCACAACTCCTGGGATGGTCAAGGGACGAGAAATGTTAGCGTTGATCGTAGACAGTTTCCGGAGTGCCGACAACGTCGATGTGATGTATGCATCCAAGCACTTATTCGATCTAAAGTTCCCTGGGGATAACCAACTATCCAGATTCCTCGGACAGTGGGATGAGATCTTATCAGGTATGGATGCGGATGACATGCTTCCTGACAAAGCACTCCGCAACCTGCTTTGGGATAAGATTAAGGACTCCAAGGTTATGGCGTTAGACTTGTCCGTGTACGACAACATGTTGGATAAGGATCCGGATAAGACCTACCAGAAGTTACGAGAGATCATGGCGAAGTGGATACGGAAATCAATCGAGACCACAAACAAGAAAGAAAGGGAAAAAGCTTTTGGGAACCTCGTGAAAGCCACACCAGCGGCGGAGAAGAAGGACCCTAAAGCGAAACCCAAGAATACCAAGGCCGATCCACCGAAGCATGACGCCGCTCCAGTACTTCCTCAGGCTAATCCGAAGGACCACAACAAGAAGGACAAGAAGCAGGATCGTGGAAGATCAACCACGAAGAGCCCAAAGGGGGATCGTGGCAGGTCAGCGACTCCAGCAGATACGTCCAAGATAGGATGCGCTTTCCATTTCCATGGGAAAAACGGATGTTCTAGAGGAGACAAGTGCAAGTTTAGTCACCAAGAGAAGCACAAAAGTTCTGCTAAGAAACCAGAAAGCCTCAAGGGTGACAGATCAAAGAGTCCTGGTGGCAGGAGCAATAGCCCTAAGCCAATGAAGGATCAGGTCTGTTGGAATTGGCAGAAAGGATCGTGCAAATTCGGGGACAAATGTCGACGTCAGCATCACGCTGCCCCTGCTACAAAACAAGAGGCTAAAGGCAAAGCCAAGCCCAAACCGGCTGCGCCAGCCTTCATGCTTTGCGGAGACATCGAGAGTGATGACGAGGACGTACGACCCGCACTTCCCAACGTACAACAAGGTGAGTTGGCACTTCGCTTCAAAATCAGATTCGATGACCAGGCGAATGTGACCACGTTCACCTGCGATCCTGGTAATGAGCTAAACACCCGTCCCCTCAGGAAGAAGAAGAATGAGGTGCGGAAGGTGGATACCGAGTTCATTTCGTCGTTGAGAGCCCTCAGAGTGAGCAATATTGCTGCACGAGTAGCACATGCCAAAGGTAAGATGATGGAGCTATTTTCTGCTGAACACGTTGCCAAGGCATGGATACAAATCACTCAAGATGAAGGAATCGAGGTGAACGTCGACCTGTCTGACTTCAACACCAGCGAGGTAGTAAGAAAGGATTCTGTCAACTACACGATACCAGGAGACACGATGTTCATGGCTGTGGAGAGGTATGATGGACCACCGATACGCTTCATCATGGACACGGGATGTGGACACGACTTGATCTCAAGAGAGAAAGTCAATGCCATGGGCCTTACCACCAAGGAAGGACCCAAATCCGTGAGCTTCATGACAGCGAATGGTGTAACTAGTACATCAGAGATGGTGGACATCAATGTGGACGAACTACCCATGATGTCCGAGGCACACGTGTTGGAGAGCACACCATCAGTCTTTTCCATCGGGAAACGGTGCATGGAACAAGGGTACTCATTCGTATGGCCGGCAAATCAATTGCCATACCTCATCGACCAGAACGCGAACAAGATTCCGTTATCGGTGCATGACAACATACCCTACATCAAGGTGAATGATGATGACGGGAGATGTTTACCAAGACCAGACGGCTTGGCTACGATACTTCATCGCATACTGTCGGGTGTGGGGCATGAAGACGAGGCCACAGCAGGTCAGGAGACACAACAAGAGGAACTTCCGCCCAAGAAACCACGGAGACGGAGGAGAAAGAAGAAAGATAACCAGAGAGATCGGAATGGTGGATCTGATATCAATCCAGCTGTTGCAGGCGTCGAAGGAGAACCAGAGGAACACGGTGATGACAGGTATTCTCCTGAAGAGGAATATGACGGGGAAGACCCGAGATTCGATAGTGATCACGATGGTCAATCTGAAGATGCCGGAGGCGACGAGCATGGAGGTGATGCGGATTCTGAACGAGAGGAGAGTGACATTGGTGAAGATGAAGAGGGACTATTGGAAGTTGATGTGGTTGACGGGGAAGCCAGACTATCAAAACCAGGAGTGCTGAAGAACGAGGCGAAATCCATATTGCACTTGATGACGCACCGATACAAGAACCCATACTGCAAGTCATGTGTGAGAGCAAAGATGAAGCACTACAAGACTAGCAAGGGAGCTTTCAAACGGAAATTGAAGGCATTCGGTGACCTTATCACTTTCGATCTCATGAACACTCAGAAGATGGCGAGAGATGGGATCATGCCGGATAAGGATGTATTGGTGATTCGAGATCGGTTCACTGGTGTGATATGGGGCTATTCATTGAAGGCAAGCAATAGTGACGAAGTGGTGCAGGCGATGAAGCACTATATCGGTAAGAGAAAGGTCACCAACGCTTACTCGGATGATGCGCCACAATTTGAAGCAGCACTCAAGGAACTCCGGATTCCACTAGACCAGTCACTTCCAGGACATCCCCAGAACAATTCACTCGCCGAAAGGAACAATCAGTTCATGATGCTTACCACATCGACTTGTCTACTAGAAGCCGGACTACCACCATGTTTTTGGCCATTTGCAGTGGAATGCGTAAGCCATTTGTTGAACATCGAGAAGCTGAGCGATGGCAGCAGCGCATGGTTGAAGTTGCACAAGAGCGAATTCCCAGGCATGGTGATACCACTCGGGGCGAAGGTGTTCTTCAAACCTAGTGACGCGAGAGAAAGGGACCAGGATCACAAGTTCGACCCCAAGAGCATACCTGGCATCTTCGCAGGGTACGTTATGGGGACCGGGATGAACTGGTCGAGGAAATACAAAGTATGGGCTATAAGCGATTTCGCACAACAGAATCTAGGCTATGATGCCGAGAGACCGTTGAGGAAACTGATTACTCCTCACATCACCGAGAAGATCTTCCAAGACGACGGAATAGAATTCCCTTTGAAGAAAGAGTACGAGAGGTTGAACAGCACTCTCGAAGGAATGAAAGTCCTGAAGGAGAGAGCCGGTTCTCCAGATGCACCTACCAATCCCGAGTTACCCGATCCCGACGACAGTGACGATCAAGACGATGACGATGATGCGCCTGATCCACCAGACGGGGATCTGAAGTCAAAAGCTAGCGAAATTGACGCGATCGAGGATGAGAAAACGGAGGAGCTCGCAGAGAAGAAGAAAGAGGACTACTCCGGTCCCGATCACTACTCCGTCGGTGGGCCAGGTGACAACGTAATTTACTTGAACAACGACGGCGAACATGTCAAGATCGCAAAGGACGGTCGTCTATATAGAGTGGGATCGGATGGAAGGCGACTCTTCCACAACTCACCAAGACCCAAGGACTACCTTACGCCTGAAGAATGGCAGAAGCTATCGGTGAAAGATAGAGCTATAGCCAAGAAGGCCGGGAAACATGTAGACAGGGTCGTGGATAGATTGTCGAAGAAAGCAAAAGGACTTGGGAGCAGTACGGATAAGAAGGAGGACGAGGAGCCTGATGAACTCTTGAAGGACCTGGAAGACGTCAAGAAGGGTGATGAAGGAGGTAGTGAAAAGAAGTCCAAGAAAGACAAGAAGGATAAGAAAACCAAGAAGGACAAGAAGTCCAAGAAAGAAAAGAAGTCTAAGGGCGAGGAAGAGAAGGGTGAAGGTGGACCAAGCTTGGCTATGCCTACTACCTTTATGGAGTGGGACACTGATGATGATGAGGACCCATGGTCACCTAAATCCTTTACATCCGAGTCCACGTGTGTCCCCAGTGATGAAGAATTCCTCACCGATTGGGACGAGAGTGCCATGTGGGAGGACAGCGATGACAATCTTGCTATGGCGGCTTGGAAGACGGAGAACGTCTACAATCCACTGAACGGTCAGATATGTTGTTGCATCACTGGTGATCCCATTGACAACGATATAGTTGATGAACCATTTCCGACGATGCCATGCGTAGTGCGTGATACGCAACATCGCCCAAAACTTATGGGCAATAGGTTGTTCAACGCTGTGGTATCAAGACCTGTGAGCCGTGCCGAGATCCTATCTAATAAGAAGGCAATGCAATCTATGTTGGATGAATGGGGCGGACTCTGGGATGAGGAAACATTCGACGGGTCGTGGCTGAGAGAATATGATGAGATAGTGGCAACATCCAAGAAGAAAGGGGAAGAAGTTCACTTAGCAAGAGTACATGGAATATGTGTAGAAAAGAACTACCAACTGCCTGACGATGACCCGAAGAGGAAGTTCAAAGGGCGAGGGGTTCTACTCGGAGATCAGGTGAAGAACCAGAACTTCGAGGCAGCATTGTTCCAAGACCTTGGAAACTCTCCAGCTACATTCGAAGCTGCTCGATGGGCCGATTTCTACGGTTGCCTGGAAGGTAATGATGTGCAGGTGGCAGACGCCATTCGAGCATATATCCAAGCATTATTGGGCGGTGTACCGTGTTGGGCTGAACTCCCGTGGGAAGCATGGCCCAAGCATTTGCAAGAGGAGATCACCAGAAGGGGTCTCAAACGCCCTATGTGTCGTGTGAACAAAGCATTATACGGACATCCAGACTCTGGAACGATGTGGGAGCAACATTGCGACGAATCTGTACGTGCATTGGAGTTCAAACCCGTCGGACCAGAATGGCCGTCGATGTATTACCACGAAAAGCTAGACTTGCTGTTAGTGATATATGTGGACGACTTGAAGTTGGCAGGGCCCAAGGAGAACTTGAAGAAAGGTTGGGACCTACTCCGCTCCAAGCTGCGCATTGAACCGGAAACCGAGGTCGGATTGTATTTAGGATGTGTTTTGTCGAAGGGCCAAGATAAATTGGCCGATGGTTCCAAAGTTACTACGATGACATATGATATGAGCGCTCTACTCAAAATGAGCGTGGTCAAATACCTCGACATAGTAGGTAAGGATACAGTATTGAAGAAAGTTGCAACGCCGATGTTACCGGATATCACAAAGGATCATCCATCGAGAGCACCATGCAGTACCCAAAAGGGACTTGCTGTCACATGCACATGGTGTGGTACTTGCTTCTCGCCTGACCAGGCAGCTTCCAAGGCCAGGTCAACAGACGATGACGTCAAGTCTGATACGAAGGAGCAACCTCGTGGTACCCTAGCGCCTCATGCTGCTAGTCTCCTAATGAAATTGTTGTACGCCGCTAGAATAGCGCGTTTCGACCTGTTACGGGCCATCAATGTGCTGGCTCGCAATGTGACAAAATGGACAGTTGCCGACGATGCTAAGTTGCACCACCTGATGTGTTACGTGCATCATTCAGCCGATCAGAAAATGGTAGGTTGGGTCGGTGATTCCAAAGCAGACCTGTCGTTAGCCCTATTCGCAGATGCGGACTACGCAGGATGTGGTCAATCGTTGAAGTCGACTTCCGGTGCGCACATGCATGTCCAAGGCAAGCGAACTCGTTTCCCGTTGGCAGGAGGTAGCAAACGTCAAGGATGCGTTAGCCACTCCACCCCGGAGGCTGAGATTGTCGCGGCGGACTACGCATTGAGGACACTTGGAATCCCAAGCATCAGTGCGTGGGAGACTTTGATGAGGACGCCACCACGGATAGTCTTTTATGACGATAATCAAGCGATGATTAATGTTATGCGGAGTGGGAGGAACCCCACGATGCGTCACATGGAGCGAACTCACGGTATTTCCATCACTTGGTTGTACGAGATGTTCAAGCGTGACTATCTGTTGCTCGTATATGAGGTTACTGCTCGTATGGCTGCCGATATCCACACTAAAGGGTTCGATGATGCCAACTCATGGAAACATGCGTGCGTGTTGATCAATATACTGAGCGACGATGGTCTGCGCAGCCAAGCACTGCTCGACTTGATGAAGCCAACTCATGATGGATTGTCTTACGCCAAGCAGCTCCAGAAGGATCGTTACAGTAAGGTGCCAACATACCCTTACACCACCATTCCGGTTGTCCCGCCACACCTGTATCAGCCGGGACTTTCGAGCAAAGAGGGACTGCAAGAGATCCCTGGATGCGACCCCTACGTTATGGTTCGTACTCCCAAGCTATACAGGCTGCGCCCACCACGGGCTCCCCCTGATATGGCATACCTTCGCAGCACTTGGATCTTGCAGGACGCGCAATGGCAACAGATCGAGGATAAGGTTGACCCTAACTTAGAACCCGTTCGGTTTGACCGCTGGGTCGAACGTGCGTTCTTTCAGTTTCATCCTTTCCCAAAGCATCCGCGATTGAAAAAATTCAATAGAACGATTGATTTTTTGACAAAATCAATCTTCGATTGAAGATTGATTTTTGGGAACCATTTTCAATAGAAATGTCTCTAAACAAAAACCTATTTCGATTGAAAAACAAAGACCAAAACGATTGAATTTTCAACATAGGTTTTTCAAGGCTGGACAGCCTCCACTGTAGGTCTTTTATGGGCTGGACAGCCCCAAGTGTTTCCCAAATGGGCTGGACAGCCCCAAGTGTCCAAATGGGCTGGACAATGCATGCACTCAACATCTGCAGCTGCGCAAGATGCCAAAACAAGGTGGTAGAGGTGGCCCCAGAAGGAACAAAGTTCCTGACATTGATGTGGAGCATTTGTTAGACATTCTCAATGGCTATGTCAGGAAAGTGGGTGTGAAACATGCTTTCTGCTTTGGCAAGTACCACAACCTGACCAGGGAGCAGGCAGTGGTTGCCTCCAGCCTGTGTGACATGGAGGATTTGGTGGCTGACTTGCACAAGGTCAGCCACAGCCTTGAGTTCAAGTACAGTGATCTGAAGACTGGCCTCAAAGAGACCCTCAAGCAGTATCCTGGCATTGTGGAGAGGTTCCCAGTGGAAGAGCAATCAGATCTGAGCAGCAAGCTCTCTGAAAGCATCCTTGTCGTTTGCAATCATTGCAGGAGGTTGTCCAGGCAGCCTTCAAAGTTCCAAGAAGCTTGCAGCAAGGCCTCTGACTTCCAGGTGGGCAAGCTTGAGAGAATGAAGACATTACTTGTCCCTGAACCACCTGATCCCAAGTCACCAGGTCTGCCTGTGAAGGCATCAAAGAAGGCCAAGAAAACACCAGCTTCTCCCAAGTGTGGCTCACCAACTTCTGTGAAAACAGAAGACTTGTTGAACATGGACATTCCTGCCACACAGTCCTCATTGGGTGGCAGCCTGCTCGATGAAGCCATGGGGACTGAACCCATTCCTGTGAGGAAAGCTGTTCTTAGAGAAGCCATTGCCCAGAAGAAGCCAGCAGCAAAAAGGCCTGCAGCAAGTGCAGAGGCAGTACCATCTGAAAAAAAGAATAGCAAAGGCAATGGCACCAAAAAGCCACAGGTTGCAGATGATGCTTGCTTTGCAGACCACAAGCTCAAACTGATGCCCTACAACCAGACTGGTGCTATGGCAATTCGCATAGACAAGGGCCCCCAGCTGATCCAGATCAAAAGCAAGCAGGGTGCCAAGCAGTCCAAGGCCTTGGCTGAAAAGCTTCTGGCTGAATTGAAGAATGGCATGTCGCTGGGGGATGCCAAGGCTTGGAAAGCTGCAAGGCTGGCAAAGGAAAAGTAGCTGGAAGACTACATGGCTTGATTTGATGCTTGGCAGGGCTATATGCAGCCCATAAGACCATGCATGCAAGCTGGCTGGACAGCCTAACAAGTGAGTGGCTTTGAAAAGAAAACAAGCACACAGGACATTGGGCTGGACAGCCTTTGCTTTTGTCTTTCTGCAGTGGGCTGGACAGCCCTGCTTGGAATGGTTTTTGGTAGTGGGCTGGACAGCCCTGTTTTGCAAGCAGTCTTGGGCTGGACAGCCCTTTTGGAAGCATTTTGGGTAGTGGGCTGGACAGCCCAAGTAAAACTTGGGTGGTGGGCTGGAAAGCCCAACAGGTTGGGCAGCAGAACTGTTTTGCAATGCTTGTCTTCAGTAGAGCTCAAGCTGAAGTGGAAAGCTCTTGCCCTGAGAAGGGCTGACTCGATCTGCCAGCAATGGATGGTGGTAATAAAGCCAAAGCTGCTGGAGGACAACCAGCTGCAAAGGGGGGAAAGGGCAAGCCAGCCCCAGCTCCAGACCCATATGGGAAGGGGCCACCCACCCACCAAGGAGCTGGTGGTGGTGGCAGCAGTGTCTGGAGGGACAACCTCAGGTGCATGTGGCAATCTTACAACCCGAGATGCCCTTTAATGTTTGGCAGCACAACCTGGTCGTTTACAGCCAGCAGGTGACTGACTTGGTGTTGGGCAAGCGTGAGTCGCACAGGCAGTTCTTTGCCAGGTTGAAGGACAAGGTGGACCCAGGACAAGTGTCTCTGCTTTTGGGGCTGGACAGCCTCCCTTTAGTGTTCTTGTTTTTTGCAGGCTGGACAGCCTGGCTGGGCAGTTGTGTTTTTTCTAGCAGGCTGGGTTCTTGTTTTTTGCAGGCTGGACAGCCTGGCTGGGCAGTTGTGTTTTTTCTAGCAGGCTGGACAGCCTTTTGTTCTTGCACAGGCTGGACAGCCTTTTGTTCTTGCACAGCACAGGCTGGACAGCCTTTTTTCCTTTTGTTCACTTACAAAGCTGGAAAGTCTCACTCAGCAGGAAGTGACTGGCTGAACTTCATGGAGGCCTTGGTGGAGAGAATGAATGAGGCCCTGCTGAACCAGCAGAGGCAGCAGCACCAGCAACAGCAAGAAGCGCTGCTGCAGCAAATGCAGGCAGTACACTGGCCACTCCAGCAGCCTGCAGCAATGCAGCCACCAATGGGTCCACCACTGGTGATTGGTGCACCTGCCACAGCCATGTGGCAAGACCAGCAGGCTGGCCAGTTCTCCTGCGCTTGGCAAGAACCACCAACACCAGGAGGAGCAAGCAAGGCAGCAGGAGGACCACCACCCTTCCTGGTACCAACCCAGGCTGGCCAGCCTCCTGCAGACCCAGCACCCAGCCATACTCAGGCTGCACCTCCACCAGAGCCAAAAGCAGCCCCTCCACCAGAGCCAAAAGGAGCCCAGCCTGACCAGCCTCCACTACAGGCTGAGCAGCCTGCCCAGGCTGAGGGGCCTCCACCAACCCAGGCTGGGCAGCCTGCAGAAAAGCCAGAGCCAATGCCAGCCACACCAGCAGAAACACCCGGTCAGGCTGACAAGGCTCGAGCACCATGGAAGACTGCCGCAGCAACAAGCGCTACCTCCTCAGGCTTGAATGTGGCAGAGGCTGCCATGGCTGCAGTTGAGGAAGACTGGAGTAAGAGCCAGTGGTGGGGCTGGTGGACAAGTGGGTATGGCTGGCATGGCAGCTGGAAGCAGGATGATGACAAGCAGGAACAGGGTTGTGATGAAAACCACCCCCAACACACTTCTCAGCCTCCTCAACAGGAGGCTGCAGAGCCTGTTGGCCCTCAGGGGGCTGCAACACCTGAGGTTACTGAAGCTGGTGGGGTACTTCTTGCAAGGGAAATGGAAAAGATTTTTGGCAAAAGTACATGTGGAACTTCTTACTTCTTATTCTTAAAAACACCATTCATGGTTTTGTTTTCAGGCTGGACAGCCTCTAACAACTTTCGAGTGTGTTGCCCAGGACTGACTTCTGGGATGTAGACCACCCCAGCAACTGGTTCAGCAAGTGCAGAGCATGCACCCGCTACTCATATGCCGCCAAGAAGAGCAGGGTTAGAAAACCCAGTTGCAGAGGGTGCATGAGGCCTTCATGCAGCAGCTTCAGGGGTGGTGATGCTGTGGATGGCCTGCAGGAAGCTGTGGACTTGTATGACACTGAAGTGTTAGAGTTTTAGGCTGGACAGCCTTTTTGGTACAGGCTGGATAGCCTTTTTCAATAGCCATGGGGGGGCCTTCTGTTGAACTCAAAGCAGAAACTAGATATGTTTGTGTGATCTGTGGGCCCCCCTCTTGGTAACCTGACTTGGCAAGCTTGGATGCAAAAACAAAGTAGGGGGTGGGCTGGACAGCTCATGGGAGGTGGGCTGGGCAGCCCTGGGGGTGGGCTAGACAGCCCATGAGTGGGCTGGACAGTGTAAATGGGTGGGCTGGACAGCCCAAAAGAGTGGGCTGGACAGCCTAAAAGAGTGGGCTGGACAGCCCAAAAAAGCAGAAAGTAACAAACAGTAATATGAAGTAATAAACAGTAAAGAAAAGTAATAAGAAGTAATAAACAGTAATAAACAGTAATAGACAGTAATAAACAGTAATAAAAGTAATAAACAGTAATAAAAAGTAATAAGCAGTAATAAAAAGTAAAGAAAAGTAATATGAAGTAATACATTTTCAGGCAAACCTTTGCCAACATATTGATTTTCTTGAGCAAATTTTTCCACCAGGTTCAAGACTAGGGCACCCCATACTGAGTAGCCAGCTGCCACCATGGGCATGAAGAGGCCTGCAGCTGCACCAGCCAGTGTCAACAAGAAACCAGCCACAGCTGACACAAAGGGAAAGCCAAAAACCACTGGCCAAGCAGTGGAAGCCAGTGAGGATAGCCTAACAGAGGCACAGGTCAAGAGGCATGAACAAATTGAATGTCTGATGGCTGAGATGGAGGGAATGGATGAAGGCAACATGAAAAAAAGCTTGCTGGGCTAGACAACCTCTCCATGATGTCCTTGTGGAAGAGGTTCAAGATGAACAGGGACATGGAAGGTGAAGACCAGAAGTATGCTCAGAGCACAAGTGGGCCTGGCAGCAATGCCAAAAAGCAAATGCTGCTCAGGGCCTGGCTGAAAGATGGTGGTCAGCTGCAAAAACACTACAGGCAGGCAGTGACAGCCTTTGAGCTGAAAAATGTGTCCAAACAAGGGTACAAGTGGAGGTCTTGGAAGAAGACCTGTGATGACTTGGGTAAAGACCAAGCACTGGGCATGCTGAAAAGGGGCACCCTCAAATGGAGAAAGAACCCCCTAGATCCAAAGTACATGGAGTTTGCTGTGCATTCTGAAGAATACAAGCAGGAAGCTACCAAGACCAGGGGCACTCGACTGAAGGCTTCCTCCAGCAAGGCCACCAAAGAGGAAACCCTTGCAGACTATGAGAACCTTACTTTGGATGACCTCAAGGCTGAGGGCAATTGGGGGATGGAAGTGGTGGGAGAAGAGGATGATGTTGCATCCATGGACCTGGAGCCAGACCTCAAGAAATTCTTTGGCTCCAACAAAAACAAGGACCCCAAAGACCCAGAAGACAACCCAAAGACAACAGAGAAGAAAAACAAATGGTGTCTTCTGCCACCACAAAGCAGGAACTCTCCAAGAAGCTTTTGGCTTTCAAAGCAGAGCCCTGCAAAGAGCAAAGCTTCTTCCAAGCAGCCATGGTTGATGCTGATGACAAGAAAAGCCAAGACTACAAGCAGGCTGTGGCCATGGTGAAGCTGGCAGGGGATGCCATAAAGCAAGTGGAGCAAGCCCTGACTGCTGGCTCCAAAAAGGAAGCAGCCAAGAATGCTTTGGTGGCATCCTTGAAGGCTGTGCAAGCCTGCAAGAAGAACCATCCCAAAAAGAAGGCCAAGAAGGAGTCTGAGGCAGGCTCTGATGAGGATTAAGGACCAGCCTAGGCTAGGCACCAATGTGCTGGGAGAGCGCAACCATTTTGCACTCAGCTGGACAGCTGCCCAGGAATGAAAATGATTGCAAAGGCTGGACAGCCTTTTTTCTGGCAACTTTTTGAATATGTAGCTGGACACAGGCTGGACAGCCTTTCTTGTGGTGATGGGTTGGCAGTTCTGCAGGGTGGGCTGGACAGCCCTGTAGGCAAAAGGTTGCAATTTTCAGGTGGCGCAATAGCCTCAAGCTAGGAATATGTCAGAGCCCTGCCCCTTGTGGGTTCTTCTGGTGCAGAAATTTGCACTGGGCACAATAAGTGCCATTGAACTCCAACATTTGGCTGATGCTGCTGTGAAGAGTGGTGCAAGCACACCAGAGATGCTTCAGCTTCAGGGCCTTGGCGCCATGGGCCAGCAGTCAGGGAATGTTCACAGAGATTTGCTCAGGAAATGCTTCACCCATCTGCAAGCACCTGCCCCATACAAGCTCACATGCCAGATGGCCATGAAAGTGGCTGGTGAGAAGTGCCTCACAGAATGTGATTGTTTTGTTCTTTTGCCCCACCAATGGGTGGAATCGCTCCAGCAGGGGGAATTGTTGGTCAATCTGACATGCACTGACAATGACCTCATCCTTTTCTGGGAGAGCCAGAAAAAGAGCCTAGGATAAATTCCACAATCTTTTTGATTTTTTTGCTGGCAGCCTTGATGCTGTCTTGGCTGCACACCCCTTTAACCAAGGAACCCTCAGATGACACAACAGCTCTGGAGATCATTGGACTTTGATCGACCAGAAAGTCTCCCCATTCCATGGTGTTTGCATGGTGATGGAGCACCCTTCACAGAGACTGATTCCATACAAGTCCTTTCCTTTAGATGCCTTTTGACATCAATGCCTGTGGGAGACAGCCAGCTCCTTCTAGCTGCAATACCAAAAGCAGCAGTCAGCAAGGAAACATTCAACACCATCATGGAATGCATGGCTTGGTCCTTCACTTCGCTCTATGAAGGCAAAGCACCAAAGAAGAACCATTCTGGAGTGCCCATGGATGGAGTGAAGGGCAGACCCCTGAGAAGGGGAGTTTTGTGGGCAATCACTGGTGACCTGGAATGGTTCGCATCAGAATTTGGCTTCCCATACAGCTCAAACAATATGATTTGTGCATACTGCTTGGCAGACCAGAAGAAGACAGGCAGTGAAAGGCCTTTTACAGACTGCAGGCCAACCGCTGCTTGGAGGTCCTCCATCCTCTCCCCAAAACTCCTGCAAAAGGAATATGGCACCCACCCACTCTTCAAGGTGCCAGCTTGCTCACCTCTGGCAATCAAATTGGACATTTTACATGTTCTCGACCTGGGTGTTGCTGCTTACCTGCATGGGAGCGTCCTCATTGACATCATGGACAAACTTGGAGGGACCTCTAGAAGCTTGGACACCTTCTTTGCTTTGGGCTGGACAGCCCTAGTTGCATGTAGGCTGGCTGGACAGCCTCCCATGTTGCATGTGGGCTGGACAGCCCTGGCTAGATCTATGGGCTGGACAGCCCTAGGCCCTAGTCACTCTGAAAGCCCAGGAGAAGCCAAGATGCAGCTTCTGAACAAGAAGATTGCTGAGATGTATGGCAAGTTGGGCATAGAAGCTGCCAAAAGAATCAAGCGCCTGACCCTCAATGATGTGGCATCATCTGCAGAGGAGTACCCTGTGCTCAAGCACATCAAGGGGAACAAGATTCGACACTTTGCCCCAGTGGCTTTGGAGCTGAGTAAGCTCCATGCAGATGACAGGGCAGGGAAACACAGAGTTGCAATGCTGGAGGAGTTGCAGAGAATCTACACACTGCTGGGCAAGAATTGGAAAGAGTGGTCTCCAGAATGTGGTATTGCCCTGGAAAGGGCAGGACAAGTTCTCCTTGCACACTACTCGTGGCTTGCCAATGATGCCTTTGAAAAAGGTTTGCATCGATATTCTCTGGTGCAGAAGCACCACAAATTGAATCACCTTTTGGCACAAGCCCATCATATCCATCCAGCCAGCACATGGTGCTATGGCTCAGAGAGCTTTATGGGCATCATAAAGCAGATATCATCCAGCTGCACTTGGGGCACACCAGCTCACAAAGTGACTGGAAAGGTGCTGATGAAATTCAGGCTGGTCTTTCATCTACTCCTCAAGGGGTACAGAAATCTGGACATCATCGACTCTGCAGAAGAGTGAGAAAACATTGCCTTGCTGCATTGCAAGTTGGATTGCCATGGGCTGCAGACTAGGCTGGACAGCCTTAACTTGTTTCCATAAGTACAAGCTTGTGGGCTGGACAGCCCTATAGAGTTGCGCTTGTGGGCTTGACAGCCCCAGAGAAGACCTCATGCATGCCAAAAATGACACAAACAAGTAGAAAACCAGTGCAAAAACGATTGAATTTTAAAACCAATTTCGATTGAATTTCAAAAGCATAAATTCGATTGAAAAAACAAAAATTCGATTGAATTTTGCACAAATTCAATCTTCGATTGAAAAAATCAATAGCGATTGAATTTTTTCAATCTCGGATGCTTTGGGTTGTCTTCTCCGTTACCCGAAGCGTCAGCCCCTGCGTCTAGTCATTTCAACGCTGCGACCCTTCCACGTCTTTTGTTTAGCTTGCGTCCGCTTGTCCAATGTCGCGAGTTGCAACAGACTCTCCGTGATTCGTCCTTGTACTTGTCGATTCATCACTGCTCGACCTCTGCCTTACACGTGCTCAACGCCCTGACGCGCCTTGTGCATGGGGGGAATGGGGGGTCTGGGGGGTCTTCGATGATTTTCGACAATTTTGTTTCGGATCCTGAAGAGCAAGAGCACTCAGTTCACGATCATTGGGAGGTAGACGAAGAAGCTAGGACGTTAACAAGAATACACTCGTCTCCTAGGAGAAAGGCGTTCTGCCCGGGTGACGCGCCATCTTGTCCAGTCGACATGTCACGGATCAAAGACGATAGGATGACTTACCGTCAAGGAAGTCAGTTCGAGTCATCAGATTTTGAGGATTGTGTCAAGGACTATTGGCGACACTCAGGTAGAGGTACGCATACCAAAACGCACCTCCGATGGATAGGCAAGACTGTGTTCACCCTTAGGGGGAACGACGCTGAATCGGAAAACGAGGAAGCTAAATCGGCTGCGATAGCGTTGTGCAGCACCCCAAAGCGTATGAAAACGATCCCACTGAAGGATATCATCGTCCCATCATTCGTCTCCGTTAGCAAAGCCAAGAGCGAGGAGAGTAAAGAGCACAGAATAGTTGATGTCAACTTGAGACGACATGATGGGGAGATCGCATATCGGTACCAGTTCGTGTTGTGCGAAGAAGATGACAACCTAGCCGCCCGCGACGAGAAGATGGTAATCGATCTGTACGATATAGGTAAAGAACCCGCATTCATCCTACTGTGTTCAGAGGAATGCAATCACTTCACCCACTTAGCGGCGAAGCACGACTGCACCATCGTCACTGTATCTCAAAGCGATGACCTCACTTCACCATATGGAATTGCACGTGCGCTTGCGGCAGTGCGTTCGGAGAAGGATGCAGTAATGTTTGCAGGACCCTGCACAGGCGGATCGGCATGGTCGAGATACAACGCTAAAGTCAGCGACGCGATAGCTAAATCTATAGAGCTTAAGCGAGCGCTATACTGGGACCTTTGGGAACGTTTTGAAACTGTTATGGTTCGTGTTTTGAGGATCGGAGCCGCCGCACTGTTTGAACTACCAAGATACTGTGCCTACTGGAAAGATCAAAGGGTTCAACGTTTGTTGAGCGGCACTGATTGCGACTGTCATGTGTTTGATGGATGTATGTACGGGTTAGGTGCTGAGTTCAACGATTCGCATTCCGACAAGAAACTCATCAAGAAACCTTGGAAGATTGTATCATGGAATCTTGAGTTTGGCAACCAGCTCAGCAGAACATGTGACAAGAGCCATAGTCATAGAGAATGTGCAGGTAAATACACTAAGACTACTCAATTATATAATAAGAAGATAGTCGGCATCATCCTGAAGACCGTGACCAAAAGAATCGCTGCATTCCAGAAGTCTGAGAAGATGATGCATGCCGTTCCGTGCCTTATGATTCGAGTCTTGCGTAGTTCCTTCAACGAATGATCAGTGTGTGATGCAACATCAAACGAGACTGTATACACATGTGATGAGCATAGGACACAAATCTCACACGTACGACGGATCGAACCACATGGCATTCATGATTTTCAGGCATGTTGTATTTGTTTGTGTGACCACAGCACTGCTTCACCCGTACGCTTCAGCGACGTGGCTATGGCTTCTGTTGGTGGTGTCATGAACTATAACGGCAACACGAGCGGCTACCCGACTTTCATCATCAAGATCCTCGATGGCCTGGTTGAGATGAAGGAGAGAGGGCAGATCACCCTACCTCCAAGGATGTCAAGGAGTACGCATGGGTTGGATGTGGTTGAAGCATGGATTGCCGTTGGCATTCCTCCGCTCGTCCCGTTATCCATCAACTATGCAATGTCTAGGACAAAATCCGATGACACCAAGTTCTTGACCGCTTCACTGAAGAAGTTAGTGGGCTACATGAACGAGGAAGAGAAGAAAGAGAAAACTGGCGACTTGGCAAGACGCTATAAGCTATCCATGACCACCATTAAGGGGCGCTTCGGGAACGATGCGAGTGGGGTTTTCAGCAACCTTTCTCGCTACCTCGTGGAGCCTGAGGAGATTGGGGCGATCGATGACTTATGGGACGACGTCCGCGACTTCATCAACAGCGGCAGGCTCAATGACACTATGGTTGCCTACCAGCAATGGAGGAACCTGTCCGGGTCGGCCAATGAGAGCATGAACATGCGTGAAGCCGCGGATCCGTCGGATCACGTCTATGCCACCCGCCTCGAGAGTTACTACACGATCTTCAGCTCGATCTTCTATCACACCTCTGACAAACTCACCAGTCGAAACGCGAAGGAGAAGGTGAAAGAGCTGATAGACACGGTGAACAGAGAAGTCCGCAACATGGCACTGGCAATAAGGGTCCACAACTCGGACAACGCGATGGACAAGATCAACGTGATCGATGTGCTCGAGGACCTGATTGCCAGGAAGAGAGGGCTGCCCAAATACAGGTCGGCGGCTCAGAACCATATGGAGACCTTTCTAGGCTCCATGAGTGTAATGGTACAATACCTTGACAACTGCAAGCCTCCGGTAGCCCTGATAATACCAGAAGAGCTCAGATTCATGAGGGAAAAGGTCATGCCGATGATCAATGAGTGGATCCCGGTTGAACCCACAATGTTTCGAGTTCAGTACAACGCGGCTGCGGCGGAGAGCGGAAGGCAAAATGAGTACAACCGGCGGAGCAGCGCCTTCAAATCCTACACCGAATACATCGAGGAGATGAAGAAGAAAATTGAGGACAAAGTTATCCCCTCGTTACCATTTTGGGACATGGTGGAAAGTGAAGGTCCTGAGCCCCCTGACGTTGCTCATAGGCCAAAGTGGTGCCCACCGCTTCAGATCTACGGTGACTTTGCTAGGCCGAGGGCCAAACCAATGCCTCGCGCGCCAAGACCTCCTCCACCGTCGTCGACATTTGAACAGCAGAACTTTTCGGAGCGTCCTTCCGACAGTTCAACTGGACATGGGCCGGCGTCCTCCAAGCGGTGGGGAAGGACAGGTGGATCAGAATCCACCGGTGCGTCATCAAGGGACGTCTCAGTCACTACATGGTTTAGAATGCCGTTACCGATGGGGTCATCCAAATACTACGTGTTTGGGAAGGACTATTTTTCGCGAGACATGAAGGTCTATGCGATGGTCAGCGCCAATCAGGTGCCATCCGGGCACATCGTAGAAGGTCCCTGTACCGTTAACGGACAGATGACATGGTTGCAGTACTTACGAAGGTTGACGTCGTATTTGATGTTTTGGCATGGGGAGTACCAAGAGACGGTGATCAATCGGAACTACTACAAAGAAGACGCCCATTGGTTCGCTCAATATGCCAACATCTACGACTCAACACAAGTGTCACTTGCTGGAGGGCTACCATCTCCGAGAACGCTATACAACCTTTGCTACCCAATGGAAGCCAAGGTGACTGATGAAGCGGAATTGGAGCTGAGGATGCGTGAGACCTTGAAGGGCTTCATCCCAAGTGTCACGTGTCAGCCAGCAACTCGCACCATCGACGGTGAGAGTGTGCACTGTGAGTTCATCGGCGCCATGAAGACCAGTAAGGTGATTTTGATGTCTGACTTCGAGTACATCACCAAATCGAATTCCGGAAAGCAGACAGTGTTCGCCCAGAGCTTATTGTCACTTGGATGGGACAAGGTCATCAACATGTCTTGTACGCCTGAGTACAAGAAAGGAGCGACGACGGATCCATATGGTTTCATCAATTTCGTTCGTGATCGAATTGATGATGTCAAACGTCATGAACCCACCTCCATCCATGTGTGGTTGTCATTGAGCAATCTGGTGACTGCGGGCGAGAAGGGGACATACAAGACTGTGATTGCCCCCATGGGCTTCGTTCCGAGACTCAGGGATGTGATCGTCAAGCTTGACGCATGCTGCCAACTACCTACCTTTGTGAGGATTTGCGCAGACGTGGAGTTTCACCATGCCGTCGGTTCGTTCGGTAAGATCGCCAACATGATCAAGGACGAGCTATCGCTGAATGGCATGATGTCCACAACGTCGGACAGATTCTGGCGGGCCATTTCGGTCGCCGGAAGCGGTCACCCCTACTCTATGAAGTCTGGAACCTCTTTGGTCCACGCTGTCATGGAAAAGTACTTGTTCAGAGAAAAGATGCTCGCTTCTTGCTTTATGGCACCGGATCCCTTGACCGAAGCGAATAGCCTCCATGATCCCAACTTGGAACACGTGTTGCAGGACAAAGAGAGGTTGTATCAGTACTTGTTCGGAGATTCCGTAAGAGGAAGCCATGCATATCAGTCCACTGCGGAGCCTTCAGGTGAGAATGAGTCTGAGCGGAGGAAGAGGGAGAAGGTAAGGAGAGAGAACAAAATGCCATGGATGGATGAGTACTGGGGAGTCCTTCAGCCAGAACCAATATACTCGAGGACTCAAAGATGGTACGTCATTGATGACTTCAAGGAGGGTGAGGAAATTTGCTGCGATTACTGTCTGGTCTGCCATCCCATAGACTCAGATTTGAAAGACGATTGCTATGCAGAATGCATCAACGGAGCAGCAAATAGATGCCGTGGGATGTCCGCAGAAGACTATGTCCAGAAGCGATTCCATGCATGTGCGCGATTGCTTCACAACTTCGGCATGGGACAAACGGTATCTTCTCCCACCGTCATGATCTCCGAGATGAACCCGCACGAAGACTTGATGAAGTTCTTACACGAGGCGATGATCATCTTTAACGAGAATCCAGGTTTCCAGAAGGAGATCTCGTTCTTCGGGGGGATCAGGTTGTCATCAACAATGACGGAGAACTTCTTCAAAACGAGGAGAGGACCCAGCATCCATGTGGAAAAGCAGATAGTCGGCAGCGCCAAGTATACTACCAGGGATCATACGACCTTGGAAACGTGTGCTACACCAAATACCTCAAGACCATACTGGAACCCGATGTATTCCGTACTATATTCGGAGATGATCCCACGGAGGAACGGGTAGGTGACATGGTGGAAGCGCTGCTGGGCATGTTCGAAATTGCTCAACTCTTCAGGCACATGTTCAAGGGATGGGGTGACATCGAAGCTTTGAGGACGGGATTAGAAGAATCCATCAAACGCGTCACTGCATCGCTGTACGACAGGACAACGTATGAGAACCGAAAGCGATCGACGATCAGAACCTTGGACCCGCACTCTGATGAGGCGGCAAACGTGGCACTGATTCTAGTTCGCATGAGGACCATGCCGCCTCCTGAATTCGACATCGACCACTTCTTCGAAATTGGGAAAGAACCAGAACAGGGAACAGAGGCTACTGACCAGCCCGAGGCCGAAGGTGTCGATATGGAGACTGAATGTGAACAGGAGAAGGAGGAGCAAGACGTTGACATGTCCGACCCGAAGACATCAATACTGCAAGCCATCGACGAATTTGAGAAGAAGATCGGGCAAGCAGAATTCTGCATCCACTGCATGAAGTCGGGACACACAACTCTCAATTGCGAGAAGACCCCTTCATCTTCACCTACGGTCACCTCAGTGTTGAGTGATTGGAAGAAGAGAGTGAAGGGAGAGGTTGCACCCGACGATGTACCATCTGGACATCCAACCGAGGAGCCTAAGAAGAAGAAGCAGAGAGCATCGCCTACTCCAGATAGGAAGGTCGACAGCGAGTTCAGGCGACAAGAAATGTTGAAAGCAAGAGTCGTGACAATGTTCGACCATGACGGATTCACCTTGATCGAAAGTGCTGATGGAGTCGAAGGAGGGAAACATTCCTACAATGGGCGGAAGCTTGCGGAAGCAGGCCCTAGGGATATGAGGGTGGTGTACGAATTTGTAGAGAAAGCATTTGTGCACTCCAGTTCCCTCACACCAAAGGCATGTCATCACTTCTATCCCCTACCGACACGGAGGGAGAAGGGATACAAGCCGATCGACCCCATGACGATGGTCGGGAAAGTTGAACTAGTACCGATCAACGGAGTCACTTTCGCTGCACAGAACTCCGACTACGGCAACCACAAGTATCCGACTCCAGACTGCCGAGTACCTGAATACAGCCAAGCGAGCCAGGCCCTGAGTCGTCGATTGGGAGCGAAGTTGAGACATCGAATTGGACGCCAGTTCAGGACGGGAGGAAGACTCGCACCAATCAAGTGCGATGAAGGCGCATGGGTGTCATGGGAAGACCTGTTAGGTGATAATGCAGTTTGGGAAGACGGTTATCACTATGGCAACATAGACATCGTGACCAAGAAGGCGCGTTTGGAGAAGTACTTCGACCAGAACTATGAGTGTTTCCGCATAACCAAGAGGGTCAGATTCCAAATGCTGGCAGTCCGCGTTCACCCTGATGAACTCAATGACCCCGATGACCCGATGGAGAAAGAATGGATTGACGAACTCAAGGGCATGGGAATCTCTAAAGGAAGACTCCACCATAGCGATGGATGGTGCTTTCCCGTGGCCGTAAGAGCAACCTCAGCACACTCAACGGACGGCGGAGGTTATGACGTTACCATTAACATCGACCACATTGGATCGAGAATGACCAACGACATGGCCCTATCTATGGTGACTGCATTTCACGCTACCAATCTTGGAGCGCTGACTTCAATCATGCGACGGGGGCTAGTGCCAGGAGGTCTCGGTTCATCGGGAAGGGATTCTATCCACTTCACATGTTTTCCGCCATGGGCCTGGGAGCAGGGCTACAAGGGAAAACCTTGGCTGGGTCGTAAGGTCGCATTGAATGATCGCCCAGTGGTTCTCTACATTCCGGTGTGGAAGCTGCAGGAGTACGGGCTTCTCATCTCAGCGACTGGCTCTCTATTGGTTGAGAACGTCGTTCCCTTCGATGAGGTTAAAGGGGCATGGTTGCAATGCGACAATGCGGAACCCGGACAGCCTGAGGAGATCGAATGGATCAGGTTACTCAATAGGGAACCCGACCCTGGAAGCTACCTTGTTCTGGAGTCCAAATACGGAAACCCGATCATGATCCCACGCTTTCAAAAGCTTGAGAGTTTAGCGGTTGAGGTTCAGGACGATACCTACTCCGAGGACGACGCCAAAATCTCAAAACTGTTGGGTATGATCGAGGAGAGTGGTGTCTACCCAGAATATGATAGCACCGAGTGGCAGGAAATCTTTGAGGAGATCGTGTACCGCCGGGCAATGAAAGACTATGACTCAAGACCGTGTCCTAACTGTCTTGGCGAAGTCGATGTGCGATTGACGATATGTCCGCACTGCGTAGCGGTTTTGATCGCGAATGGGAAGCTCACGCATGTGGTACCCAAGGAGACAAGGGACCGCAATCAACGATCACCTCCGAAAGATGTCCCAGCCAGTTCTTCCGGTGAAGCAACTTCTGCTGCAGGTGCAAACATCGATGAAGTCATCAAGAATGCACGCAAGACAGCCGAAGAGGTCATTGAGGTCGAGGAATCCGAAGGAGAGGAAGAGGAGGAAGTTCCTATCATTTTGAAGGAACGACCGGATGAGGCTGAAGGCGAACCCGAATATCGGGAGGTCCCTCAAGATGGATACGGGAATGAACTTCCGCAGCCTTTCCCCTTCGCAATCGACGAATTGCCGCAAGAAGCTGCGATCCCCATCGACCACAACTTTGCAGTCACACAGCAATTTGATCTGAGGTTGACGAAGTTGATCAAGAGCTTGGCCAATGCAACGTTCGACATCAACTGCTTTGAGAGTCGTGAAGATGTGCTGCGAAAGTTCGACGATGGACAGCGGCATGACACTCCGTACAATAGATGGCCGATAGTACCGAATGATCCAGACACTGGGTTTCCAAGACGTCTCCAGAGAGCCGAGGTCGTAGGCATGAGCAGATGGACCAACGACGTGTATGCAACAGAAGCGTGGCAGATCTATGAATTCCACGCCCACGTTGTTCACCCGATGATGATCACTGCAATCCGCTGCGGGCTTAGCCACAAGTACCTCAAAGAGTCAGGTCGGTAGCACTCGGCGTAACATGAGTGATCCAAAGGCTCGAAGGTCTGAGACCCAGGAAGAGATCATCGAGAAACTGGCATTCATCTCAAATTTCATCAGACGCTTGATCAGGAAGACCTTCGGAGCGAGCCGATATAGTTACTACCAGAAACCAGATGACGAAAGTGCCGCTCCATACAAATTCATCGACATTAGTCCCGCCATCAAATCGGAGCGGAAGAATGTCACGAAGGAGATCCTCGTTGCATGCCGCTACTATGGCATAGAGGTATCCGCTATCCAAGCACAGAAATTGAAGTTCTTCGAGGAGCAGATCCGAGCGGGAAATCCGAGGAACGTTGAGCTCATCAAGGACTACATTGGCTTTGTCGGCGCTGACTACATGCGACAACTCACGAATGGTTGAGCATTGGGGTCATACCGACATGCCACTTCTGGTACTTCAAGTACTGAGGGATCTTGGGTAATTCATGATGACCGTTTTGGCATCATGGGAGTGAGAGAGGATTGTGTTTCACACCGTTGGTAATCGCATGATACCATAGGTAGGTGCACGTTTTCCGTTTGTAGCTCCATTACCTGTTTGATCCAACTTTCAAGCGAATGCAAGATCTTTTGCTAATTCAATTCAATAGGACATACTGGTTGACCTCCAATACACTTTTGAGAACGTGATTCGTTCTCCGGTTTTTACATCCACTCATCTCCCTTCCCCGTCGAAGTACGGATGTGGGGGGTGTCAATAGGGATGGGGTCCCAGTATAGTCGCTATACAGGTACATGCCATATACTTTTGGCTCAAGTGCCCAACCAGGTAAAAAGGAGCTTTAGCGCGCGAGCTTCATGTTGAACTAAGGGCTAGAACGGGGCCAGGGCACACCTTTCCATCCGTTCGCAAAAAACATTCAGTCCCATGTGATGGAGAGCCCTGCGGCCGCTGGTGAGAAGATGTGAGAAGTGTGGCTAGCAATCCATGTTCGAAGCAACAAGACCCACAGCTCATGGACTCGAACCAACAAGAATCCGCATTGCTTCGGGTCCTAACACAAGGGAGATCATCCACTGTGTTCGCGGTGCTGGAATTCAAGTACCTCATGGGAGACAATGTGCTCATTGACACCATCCACCATCTTCCCTTCCAAATCACCCAGCGATTCGGACAGCTTGTTGAGTGAGAATTGAAATATAGAGCTCCATCCAAATTGAATCAACCAACGAAAACACCCGGAGCTGCCATTTCACATCAATCCACCCGCATTTCGCCCCAATTTCGACACAAAACACCTCCACACGCTTTCTCGCCTGCGCTTGAAAGCCACACGCGCAGCGCCCGTGTGGACACCCCTGCCTTGTGTGAGGTTTGCCCCGGAGGTGAGTGACTTGAAGCCGGAAGCTCCGTGACTGGGCGAAGCCGCCGACCGTGGCGTTCGTGGGGTCCCGAAGCTCCCTTCGTGCGCAGCGGGTGACCGGGGGTGATGTGGGTCCGGTGGGTCCGGTGGGCCAAAGTGCGGCTGCCCAAGATTGGAGGGTGAAATGATGAGATTGAAACAAGAGACATGTTTTACTTTTTTTAAAATATACGGGGCGTCCGTGTCTCATAGTTCTTTGTTTTTGTTGGTTTGTGTGTGTTATTTTGTGCTGGATGTTGTTTTAAGGACTTATAACTGATCATTAATGTGTTGCAGTTTCTTTGTTGACACACTCTGACAATGGGTTTGCAGTTAACTCGGTTCCCAGGTCGAAAAAGGTGATGGAACCGCAAGGTGGAAGGGTCAGCGCACTTGAAATGTTGAACAATGTGTTAAACATATCTGCGGTGTCGAGCAGAGG
>CAXAMN010009446.1:562884-600105 GCA_963970005.1 Durusdinium trenchii | reverse complement strand
CACACACTCAGCCGCGTTGCGGCGCTCTAGCATAAAAACCTAAATAGGCACCTAAAAAGCCTTAGAAAAGAAAGAAAGAAAAACAGAAAGAGCAGCGCTAAAAGGGCAGGAGAGAAAGATAGGTGTAGTAAAAGGTGAATACTTAGCCCTTGACTGGGGCAGGGAAACGAACCTCAAGAACCACCTAAAAAGCCTGAAAGAAAGCCCAACAAACGACGAAAACCGCAAGAAGGAAAGCGGGGGGCAGGGAGGGGGTGTATGTCCATGTGTGTGTACACGTGTGGGTCTGAATACTTAGCACTCTAGAGTTACTGATTACTTAGCGGAAACGAATTAGGTGCACTAGTTAGGGAGCGGGACTTTAGTCTTAAACCGCCCGGGTAGAGTAGACTAGAAAAGGGACAACAGAGGGAAAGGCACCGACGCACAAGTGTGTCGAGTACCGTTTCCCTCTGTTACCCTAATTAGAAGGAGGGGGGGGGTTGGGGTGTGTGGGTAGAGAACGCGTTTGGGCTTAGTCTCCGTGAGCCCGGTGGCTTTGCATTTCCAAGAAGCCCGGCGGCTTTTGTTTTTGGGAATACAGTAGTGAAACGAAAGTCCGTTAAGATAATCCAACGTATGCAGAAAACGGCAGAAGCTGTTAGTGGTAGTCTGGAGTGAAATCAGCGCCCCAGTGACGGGGATCACACCCTGCACCCAAGTGGGACGGCAGAGCGGCGCACACTCTGACAATGGGCTTGCAGTTAACTCAGTTCCCAGGTCGAAAAAGGTGATGGAACCGCGAGGTGGAAGGGTCAGCGCACTTGAAATGTTGAACAATTTGTTAAACATGTCTGCGGTGTCGAGCGTCAGCGCGACTCAGCTGCAGGAAGCGCGACAGAAGAAAGGTTTAAGGGAGGTATCATGCAAACCACCATGGAAGCAAAACAAGGAAAAATGGGGTGACAGCTTGTGAAAAACTCAGCAGGTACATGGTTGAGCGTCCTCAACCACTTCCCTTCCAGTGACCCAGCTTCGTTGGATCAGGTTAGTCACTGGAAGCCTGATCCCCTGCGTGTAGAAACTCTTGGAAACAGAGTGTGGCGCACACACACACACACACACTTAGGATAGGGTGTACTGAACTGAGCGGTGCCACACGCCAGCCTAGGGTTCCATTTCCTAAGAGTATCAGTAGGAAGCCATCGAATCCTGGGGGTCTTCAAAAGGAAAGGTGGCCCAAAGCGTAAGAACGAGGTCGGCGATCAGGTCGAAGTGACGGCGTTCCGCGCGTGACTGCCGCAAACTTTAAAATTGTTGCAGGTACGTTCCCGAGGCGTCCCTCAGGAATATCACATCCGATCAGCAGTGTCTTTGTTAGGCAGTGACTGCTGAAAGGACCACTGCCCCCCCTGCTAAAAAGAAAAACAATTCAACGGAATCCCTGTGATTACAAGGGGTACACACACACACGGTGGGCGGCTTTGGCGTAATAGGATTTATGCGTTCCAGGAGTTTGGCAAGAGCGGATTATGGAGTGTGAAATAATTGCAAATATGGGGCCCAAGTCGTTTTTTTTTCGGGTCCTTGTCGCATCAAACATGTTTGTTCACTCACCAATCACATCGTTTTCACGAGATCTGGGTCGATGGTCGATTTGGTCTATTGAGGTCAGTTCGTGGAACTAGTGGAATCCGGTTGTAGAGCCTGTCATTGACGTCACATGGCCTAGTTTTTCCATGTTTTTCTTCGCTCCGACCAAACACATCAGTAGCCCAATGGGATCCTTGTTGACAGACTGGGATGTTGGCAGCATGGATTTGGGCAAGGCCACTAGTTCGCTGAGTGTTGCATAGCTAGCGCTTGTCACTCCAGCAGCAATCAAAGGGAGACTTTCGACGGGATGATCATGCGCAGTGATTCCACCATATTGATTCACATTGTAGCAATGCAACCATTAGATCATTATATAATTCTCCGCTTGTCGCCTGCTAAGGCCAGAGGGTCCCTGAAGACTTGTGCCGCGCTGAACACGATTCGTGTGAAGATTTAGAGTTGTTGACGGATGAGAGTGGCACATGGGTATTCACATGGGTGGCACCTTGCAGGATGGGTGGCACCTTGCAGGCTGCCCAGAGTCGGGTTCAACTCTTTGTAGTTCTTGTACGATGGATGACATCTGGACCAATCGAACAGATTCAAAACGCGGAGCGTTTTTTTTTTTCGCCGGCCATGCATCAACGGGGGAATTTGCAGGATGAAACAGTCGGAACATGACATGTATTGACTCGGAAACCCTTTGGAGTTTGTGTTGAAGGGCGAGAAATTGACAACTATTGAGTAGGTTTGTCCCAAATGTGTCTCCAGAACCTACTCAAGTACTGCAAGTATCTCACCATCTCACACCCGCGCCCAGGTCGGCTGCGTTCCTCTCCAGAGTTTTCTCAGCTGTGTTCCGTTTACAGACCCAGCTTTGTCCAGTTTTGCTAAGCAAGGCTGTGACACATGGGGATGTCTCAAAATCAGGGAACCCTTCGCCCAGTGGGTGTTCATCAGTTTCCCTCGTACAAGGGATCTTTGCGGGGTCGGTTTTCATTTTAAGACAACCCACATCCTCCCAGTGGATCCTTGACTTATCTTGACTTCACTAGGCAATGCCAAGCAGTTTCCCTTTTCGTGGCCTTTTGAGCATGATCGGATCCACTGGGTGTTGTACAGAGAGATCTCCATTGCCATCAATTGCGGTGGAAAACAGCCATTCGTGGCGTGGAGGAGTGGAGTCGAACGGTTTTCTCAAAGAACGGCACTCGTTTGACCTGTCGATTCCAGAATGCCGATTGTTCTGCAGGTTTCTTACTTGCCAATTTCTTTACTGTACACCAAAATGCATCCAACAACGGCCTTCCAGGCTCATACACACATTGCTCTTCATTGCTCGCGGTTTTGGCTGGCCATGTTCACCACACCCGATCTGCATCCAACGGGGTCCCAGGATTTGCATCCCCGTGTCCATCTCCCGTTGAGATTTAATGTTGCCCTTCTCGCTCGTCAGGCTGGTAGATGAGTCCTTGAAGTCATGCCATCGCCTTGGCGTCTGAGCGAAGGTCTTCTCGCGCGACGGTCGCCGCGGCAGTCACCAAAAAACGAGGAAGGACGTCGGCAATAAAAGGAAGGCTTTGCCGGACCGTCGCTGAAAGTGTCTCAATGAAGGGGGAGAAGCAGCTGGACCGCGGAAAGATGCCGGCTCGGTGATGCCAAGCAGAAAGAAGTAAAGATGGACTATGATGATGAAGTGTTCTAATTGTGCAACACAGAATGCATCAAGTGGCAGCCCATCCGGATGTTTTTGCACATTCTCCTCGAACTTTGAAAAGGTTTCCAATGGTTTCCACTTCCCAATATGCCAGTCAGCTATGTACCATGAACCAAAAGGTTCTTTCTGTCAGGAGAATTGGCGTTGGTTCCTATTGTGTGTGTGGGAGGCAGTGTGTCAGGATCAGAGGGTTTGATTCCAAGATTGCAGGCTAAATGCGATTCTCACATTTTCCCACACCTTGCAGTTCGCAGAAATCTCCACAGATGGAGAAGAGGAATGAAGAGGATAAGATCAGACGATGTTTCACCACGAAGGAAGGTAGAAGATTGTCCAAAACCACCCCCAAGGCCTGACCAGCCTTTGCAGCGAGCGTAGCGTTCCTCAAGTGGTCGACCTCGACAGCGAGTCGATCCTGGCAAGCGCGCTGCCCAAGGCGAGTGTCACGTGTTCGGCGCCACAAGGCGAGTGGTTCGGACATCCACCCAGCCGTCGGTGTTTTCGGAAAGGACTGCCACCAGCTCAGAGTTGCCTTCCTACGCCAGTACCTGAGAGTTGGACTGGAGATGCGCCCTGAGAGTTGGACATCCAGTCTTACAGACCATGCCACATCTTGAAGGTGAACGCTTTTGGACCTTGTGAGAAACGCATTCGTTTTGTTTGAGGTCCTGCCTCCGTGTTGCGGGCTGGTGAGGGCACGTTGAGGTGGGACTGTCCACTCCGTTGGCGGCACATGCGGGGTTTCAGTGCGTGTGCTTTTCTTGCTTGGCTTTGCTTCACAGAAGTTGGAGGGGTACACAAGTGACATCACACAGATCAGGCCCAGATCGGCCCTTTGAAAAGCAACGCCATTTAGCGGTAGAAAACAATATTCGCCGGATCAAAAAAGAATCCTGAGTACTGTAGGTCTCCTCGTCCATTGGTCCCCTGGTCCTTTTCCTGGTGCTGGCCTCATGGTGAGTTGGTCAAAAGCGAGAGAGTTGCGAAATTAACAACATGTGTGAATTTGGGGCGAATTCTATCGAATTCTACTTATAAAGAACGAGTACAGAACGAGTTTTTCTTGATTATACTCTCGCCGGTTGCCTTGGTCCTTCCGGCACTTTCTGGATGCCCTTCATTCATGGGGCAATCAGGTGTGTACTTTCCGATAATGATGTCTATTTTGTGGTGCCTTCTGAGTTTGGTGGCTCTTGATCTTTGGTCCGCCACCAAATCCGCACCACTTTTTCCAATGCATTGCGCCTGCCACGATTTGTATTTTTTGAGGTCACCCATCGCATCTGCCCTCGTGTAAGTCTCTTTGATTGTGTGTTGCAAGCATCCTTTCGTTCTTTTTTGTTCCTTGTCGGTGGATTTTGCGGATTGGATTGCTTTGCATGGGGCTTCCTGATCCTTTTGTCTCCCTGCTGTTGTCCTTTCCCTAGTCTTTTTGTCCTTTCATTGCTCACTGGGAATGACTATTATCCTTTCTGTTTCTTTTTGATCCCCGTCGAATATGTTTTGTTGATGCGATTCTATTTTTGTTGATTCCTCTATAATTCTATAGGCATTACCCACTGCACTTGGAGTCTCAAAGTAACTTGGAAAAGGGGTACAAATACGTGTTTTTCTATGGGGTCAGGTCACATTTTCTGCGGTAACAGTCCTATTCGGCATCAAGAATCATCATCACATTCATATGTTTGAATCCAGCGTTGACCTGGAGTTTGAAAAGTGGTAGAATTGGGTTGCGTCAATTCTTACCGTCCTGACCTGCAACTGAACCAGAGAGTTTGTGAGGCCAGAGAATGGGTTTTGTGACCCAAAAAAGAGTCAGGAGCCCCTAGTAGCTTCTTGTTCCTAGTAGCGATGCCATGAGACCCTAGTAGCTTCTTGTTCTTAGTAGCGATGCCCTTTTGCTCCTAGTAGCGAACAACCATTCTTTGAGGGTTGTGGCCCGAAGAAGGTTTGGCGGGTCTGCGGAAGAAGAGTTTTTTCGCCAGACAACGCTGCGTGCTGACGTCCAGTGCTTTGCTCCTGCGGCAGAATGAGCTGCTGGCATGATTTGTTGAGGATGCGGCGAGTTAGGGGAAGAACAGGACCAAACCACCGGAAGGAAAGATGCAGGGAGGCTCATGCAAAAGGGTGTGTAGATCAAAGACATGCTGTATGGATCTGTATGGCAGAAACAACATGGAACAATTTCGTAATATACAATATATCGCTATTTAGACCTTTGATCTTGACCATCTCCTATTCGTGGGTTGCCCTTTCCTGAATGATTTTTGGATGCTTTCCTGAATGATTTTTTGGGATCTGGCAGTCTGGTCTCGACTTTCCAAACAATGTGCCAACCATGGGGACGACATCAGCGTTACCAGCACCCACAGCAGCAGAAACAGCAACAGTGCAACAACAACAACAA
This sequence comes from Durusdinium trenchii, assembly GCA_963970005.1. NCBI lineage: Eukaryota > Dinophyceae > Suessiales > Symbiodiniaceae > Durusdinium > Durusdinium trenchii. Next base: position 594,406 of record CAXAMN010009446.1, on the reverse strand, counting down.
CAGCAACTCGGACAGCCCTGGTGGTTCAAACAAGCAACACAGGTTAATTGTTCAGTTCGACTTTTGAAAGGAATTATACAATTCGCTGTGCTTTGGCTGATGTCAGGTGGAACTGCGTCATGCAGTGGCCAAGCTACGGGAGGCGAGACATTAAGAAAGCTGTTTTAAGGAACCTGATAGTTAATATAGCGAGGGCCTCCCCTACTATCGATGGCCTCCAACCTACCCTGACCCTACTAGCGATGGCCTCCAACCTAGTAGCGATGGCCTCCAACCTAATAGCGAATTTGGTATCCCTCAAAGCTTGGAATGGCAAGCGGACTGAATCAAGGTTCAAGATTTTAAGTATGTGACAAAGCATGGATGTTATGATGTTCATATCGTTGATCTTTGCGTGGATGATTGAATGATGTTCAATCTATAGTCCGCGATTTTCCATCTACCGTCTAGCTATAGTCAACTTGCTTCACCCTTCATTTTGTAACTGAATAAGATATCACACACCTTTCAATCTGGTCCTAAATAACGTATGGCCTGTATGGCATTTATATATACTCTTTCCTTCAGTGTCGGCCCTTCAAACTCTCCAAACCTTTGATCGAGCTTGACTTGGTCAGCAAACGTGTTTTTTGGTGTTCCTCAGCTCTCGCAGCTGTCGCTAGCGTTGCTTGTCGCATTGCTGTCTTCCGCACTTCTATCTTGCTCCACCGGAGGCATCAAGCCACTCAGCCATCGCCAGGCTTTCGTTTGCATCACCCAACTTGGCCCTTTCCTCCACTGCTTGCTCACCGTCGCTTGACACTTGTCAGAGGTTTGCGCATATGAGACTTGCAGCGGTTCAAGGCGTTGGGTACAGTCTGAGACAACAATAGACAACAGGTATCAACAGATATTGTTTTCTGCTACAGAACAAATTTACATGCACAAAACAGCAGGTGTGCTTGTAGAGCATGCGCAAGGACGTTGAACAATAGGCGCTATTAGGCATTGGTCCTGCGCGACCATGCACATGAAATTCAGGCCTGTGATTCTGGTGGTGCTTCCGGTGGCACTTCTTGGAGTGTTTCTGACTCATCATCAGCTGAGCCCTTTGCGCCAATTCATTTGCATTCCTGCTGCCGCGACAGCGGCCTCTTTGAGTTGGGAGCTTTCAGGTGTCATTGATCGTTTCGGCGGGGCTCGACAATATTTCGTTGGATTGTGTAACAGGAGCTACACAATTCCGGATCTGTACGATGTGTTTACAGCTCATTCAATTGAGTGGGCAATTTTGGGGAAGAAGGATCCTTGGTGGAGCGTCATTTCGGCCGATGAATTCAGAGGGAAAGTGGACCTTCCGGCGGAACAAAAGCAGCGCTTCTACGACAGCGGGAAGATTCATCGTGATATGATTCTTCAAGATATACAAGTGAATGGGAGCAGGCCATTGGACAATCGTTCAATTTCTGTCCTGGACTTTGGCTGCGGTGTTGGACGCTTGGGCATGGCCTTCGCCAGGACTTTTGCAGAAGTGACCTGTGTGGATCAAAGCGTGTTCCATTTGGAAATCGCAAAGAAAGAGTGGCAGATTCAGAAAGAAAGCGACTCGGAAGCTCGAACGTTCGGGCAGCTGAATCTGAAAATGTCTGGGCCCGATTTGCTGGCTGCAGTGGCTGCAAAAAGATTTGATTTTGTGTATTCCCTGATTGTATTGCAACACATGATTTCACCTCTACAAATTGTCTATTTGGAACAACTGTGCGACATATTGAAACCTGGAGGCCAAGGCTGGGTTCACATTCCCACCCTGATTCCAAGAGGTTTGGCCTCCAGACCCTGTGACGTGCAGCTCTCCAAGAAGCAAGGCGGAATCCAGATGTATCATACTCCAAAGGTTTTTCTCGAAGAAAGCTTCAGATCTCGAGGGTGCAATGTCACCGTGCTGGAGAGGGGCGGCATTTGGATCAATCCAAGCTCGACGTCCGGCATCATCTTATTCAACAAGCCGTCACATGCAGCATCTCTTGAGTGACCCAGAATGACCCGTTGGAGTTCGGAGAAGGAGGATTGGTGCGATGTCATTTTCTGTTTGATTTGCAGCAACCTTTGGGTGTATCCCACCTGCCCGCAACCCGGATCACTCTGAAAGAGAACGTTTCACTGTGGCTTCCAGAGGTGGACAGTGGGAGTTCTGTGGACGTAACAATAGTGTTTGAATGACCCGAAAAGGAATTTCCTTTGGTGGTGCGAAATATAGTCGAACTGCATGGAGCTCTATCTATTATAAGATATATATATATATGTTATATATTATACTTTAGGTCCTTTTTCTGTAAATTCCTCCTGTCAGGCAAAGTCCACTTGAAGCCTCAGCACATGAATGGTTTTGCAAACATGTTTCAGAGTGGGAGGCTAGATGCTAGAGTCTTACAGGGTTTTGTGCAGTATGCAGTATTCTCAAAAGGTTTGGTTTAAACAACAAATTGTCATTTGCACCGTTGCTGTGGAGCCCCTAGTAACCGAGTGCGCGGAGAGATAGATGTGTTTGAAGACATCACCGTCAGTGTTCTATGGCCTTGAAGTGAAGTTGGATGCCATTTCACCAGGCTGCACCAGGGAACAATATAATGAGCCATTCCTTTGATGCTAAGGCTTAGTGATATGCAAGAGAACAAAGTAAGACCTAAAAGTAGTCAACCGTGTAACAAACCCATGCTAAAGAAAGCAACTCAAAGCCGAAGACCTCCTCCGATTGTCCCACTCCCTGCGCAGCATTCGGCGTTTATTTGGGGTGGACCATGTTGGTAGTCTGTACACATGCTATCTAGACTGTTTGGTATTTGCCAGAAATCAAAGGATTCACCAGTTGATGAATCAACCCCAGCTCTTGTGATGCTTTTGTCATTTCCTTTTCTATCCTTTTCTGTTTGACTCTTTTTTTGGAGACGCCTCTCACAAAACAATCTTGATCCGCCAGGAGTTGGCCGCCTCTGCGGCCGAGCGAGTCCGTTTGGCCCTGGAAGAGTGCGAAAATCCAGGCCGAGGACATGGAATCATGACGCGAGAGCGGGGGTATGACAAGAGTTGGAGATTTAGGACTTCTGGGGGAGTGACTAAGTCGTTTTCAGACCTGCAAAACATCCCATCACAGAACTTAATTCTGTCGCAGGTTGTGCAGGTTGTTTTCTGAAACAACACATCACAAAACCAAGTCCTGAGGTAAATGACCAGCGCCTTAACCAATGTAATGAACATTTATTTCACGCGCTGTTTTCAAGAAGAATAACTTGAAGGTCGGCTTTAGCCCTTTAGCCGCTTTAGCCTATTCCAGAATCGTCCTGTCCATTTGTTTGTTGCCTTCACTGTCACACAGAGGGATGATTGCTCCCCAAGCCCTCACGAGCACAGCAGCTGGATGTCAGGTGGTGTCTTACACTTGCCCTGGCGAAGCCTCTTCACACCCGAGGCCAATGCGAAGTTGTTGCTGGCCCGCTAGGAAATAGATTTGAGTTGGCTAGCCGCTAGCCTTGGCAGTTAGACATGACTTGCGAAGGGGTTCCTCATAGAGTTCACCTCAGATACGAAGGTTTGACGCATTGCCAATTGCCATGAAGCTGGTCATCGCAGCTTGACGAGACTGGTATTCGAGAATCCTAGCAACATCTATCAACACATTCAACACATTGGTTAACGGGGACAGTGCAAGATAAATTTGTCAGCAAGTTTGGTGGTTCCTGACAGAGCACCTCAAAGACCTGGTGATATATCAGTGAAGTTTGAAAGTAGATGAACAGTAATCACTTGACCACTTGATGACTCCAGATCATGAAGAGTTGGTTCATGCACACCAATCCAGTTGAGAACCCCCCAGATCAGACCCAAACAAAGCAGTCAGAGACCTAATCTCGTCCAGGACTTGCAGTCAGAGACCCAGCCAGCTTTTGTACAGGACGATTTCGTGACCGGTGCTTTTTTGCGGATGGATTTCTGATGACCAACGGCGCCATGGGCCTCTGGTGGGTGCGTCGTGGCCGCGCAAAACCGTCGTGGCCACCCATCCGCCGTTCGCGGAGCGAGGTTTCCTGTTTGGCTCGGGGACTACTGCATGCCAGATGAGGCCAGCAACGCAAGCAACGGCAGGGCTGATGACAACGAGGGCCTGGTGTTCAACAGCAGGTGCAGGATGGCACAGGGTCAACGCCACCTGTTGGTCCACAGCGTGTGCAGCCCATCATGGTCTTGGCATGTTGGGTGATACAAAGTCATAGGAAGGGAATCAATGATTATCGCAACACATAGCAACCATCTATAACACCCTGAACGTGGATATTGATTCCTTACGATGCAGCGCAGAGACCAGTCATGGTTTGGGGGGTACCAGTCACGATTCGTCCCTTCCGTCGAGTCAAACAGGTCGACTTCGCCCCATGAAGCCGTTCCCAAATGGGAAATACGTTCGTAGCGATGCCCTACTGTAGCTATACGTCCCGTAGCGTCCTTGCTACGTTCGTAGTATTGCCAGGAGCTTAGTAGCTTCTTGCCTGCAGGCCCATGAAGCCGCCAAAGAGCGTTTGGGACAGCTCCTAGGTCCCAGATCTCAGTGATGGGCCGGCAATGCCATGCACCGTTGGGATTGTTCGGTCACCGTTGAGACTGTTCCCATTCCCCTTTTGCTTCGAGTCTTCCGCCACCAGCTGAGGCATCCAGGAAAGTGCTTTGGAAGAGGCGAGGTCGGTCGGAGCCGTCCAAAAGCAACGTGTCATTGACCGAGTGGACTGGTTTCGGACCGGGTTGACGGGTGCCTTGGACCGGGTCGGATCAATGTGACGCTTTAGAAACCACCGAAGGGCATGCGAGGCGAAAGGAATGTGATGCAAGAAAGGTAGAAAGGTGGATATACCCCCACAACGGCACCTTCTTGAGCAGGTAGCCGCTTCTCCTGCAAAGGTTTCTACCACGGCCCACGGCAAATAAGATCAAATTTGACTCCAATGGATAGTCTTCACTTGGTATCCTGAGTCCATCCCTTCATGAAAGGCGCCGGAGTATCTGGATGAGCACACCATCCTGAAGGCCAAGCACGAGGGCACCTACCGACGCTTGAAACGATCCCAGGGCGACAGCTCACCGCGATCGTGGGGGTGGCAGTGGGGCGATTGGAGTGCTTTTTCAGAGACCTCAAGTGTGCAGAAATTCTGCTATCAGCAAAGGACTGAGAAGATATTGAAAGGTAAACTTAGAGGAGGAAAGCACTAAGGGGTTTAGGTGAGTCAACCAGGTTCTGTTATGTCTTCGCTCAAGAGTAGTTGAGGACACCTGCATGATCCTGCATGTGTGAGAAGCATGCGGTAGATTCTTCAAGGACGGTTGGTTTCCCGCTCTGCTCCAGACCAAGGACCACGCACGATGGAGCAAGCGAAAGCTCCACCTGCCAAGGAGAAGGAGAAGGCCGTTTCCATGGAGGTTTTCTGCAAGAACGATCAAAGCAGTTCGGAAGGATACATCAGATATACCTGCACCCCGTCCAGGGGTGTCCAACCAGGGGTGTCCAATACGGGGTGTCCAATGGAGTTCGAACCGTACCAGCACATAGAGGGTAGTCTACGGATGGTCCCGGTGAAGGCGTTTCGTGTCTTTACACGTCGCGAATCATTCACGAAGGCACAGGGCTCTACACCTGCCGTGCCAGCGCTCGCGGCATGTCCGGAGCCTTTGAACGTCACCCTGGTAAGCCATGTCTGACAAAGAAGTGAAGGCATCGTTTGTTCCTCTAGTGTGTGTTGCGGTGTGTTTCCAGCCATCACCTCCGATGTCCGAAGAGTCCCTAATCGAACGAGCTCATGGAACCAATGGACGTCTCAACAGCTTGCAACTGGTCCTGAGCGAACTGAGTGAAAGCGAACCGGCAAGGCGTAGGGATGGTGGTCCTGATCCTGGCCGTGGCAATTCCCAAGTTGCTGTGAGGCAGAAGTTCTCCAGCTGCGCGGATCTTGGGTGGGATATAAGCAGTACAGGAAAGCACGAGTTCCATCTGGTTGGGTATAATTATATAGCTGTGAGCTTCTTATTCGCCCCTTCTCATACTTTAATTGTGTTGTGGGAGTGCAAGTCAACTTGCTCACAAAGCACGCGCAAGCCTCACGTCATGTGCCCTGTCTCAAAGACAACCTGAACCTTCATTTCTAGCAGCTCTAGCACTTTTTGGGGCAAACCTAGGGTTTGAGCACTTGTTGGACTATTGTAGCTGTTTAAATGAAATGCGCGCTTTTGGGGGTTTTGAAGGGCCTTGAGCATTGTTTAAGATGCTGAAGACTGTTTTCTTGGGCCAAAGGTGGAAACCTGCTGCAAAATGCACACAAATTGAAAAGTGGTGAACCACCCCAAAATGGGTGGAGATGAGAGGGCCCCATGCACAATTGTCGAGTGATTGTAGTGTTTTTTGCTTAAATGAGCACTGTTGTCATGAGCGATTTTTGGCAGAGAAGGAATCTTCAGGAATTTGCACCGCACATACCTTGCGATGATTTGCGATGTATGTCGAGTATGGAAACGTTTTGGAGATTGCTTCAGGCCACGCTTACTGAAAGGACTTGTGAAGACATGGCCAAACGAGTCTCATCGTACTTTGACCTTCGAGATGCAGTGTATCTCCTTTGCAGGTCGTGGCAGAAGCGAAGAAGATGATAGATAGTGGCCAAAAAGTGTGGCTCAGCAGGGGGGGTTGTTTGACATGCATGAAGATTGTGATGTATTTGGTTTTGGTCCATAAGACCAGCATCATGTGCTTTCACCACCAGGTGTTCCATTTCCAGTGGATGAAACCACCTCCTAGTCGAGTCCTCATCCAACATACTCAGCCGGTGTGAAATACCCGCTGTCGCCTTTGATTTCTGTCATCTGTCACGTAGCCCACGTAGCCGCTTCTCTCGGACGATCCATTTCTTCGTGACGAGGCCAGGAGGCCGTGGCGGAAAACGGTCACCAGTGGAAGCAGGTGTTGCAGTAGATGTGCAGGTCCAAGCAGTAGATCTGCAGGTCCATCAGCTCCTCTCATAGCTCTCCCCTCACCAAACAGAGAAAAACACATGCGAACAAACTCACAGAATCTGATGATGTGCAGGTTTGATTCTTTGGGGTGATCAGTGCTTCATGCCATGTGCAGGTTTAAACTCTTCAATGCAGCTTAGACTGGTGCCGCGTGTCGTCCTGGGCTCAATCATATCTTTGGTGACGGACTTCTTTTTTGACACATTGGGAAGCAAATCATATCTTTAAGCTCACTTAATTAAGTAGGTGCCTACTGAATTAGGTACGGTGAGGGCAACTATTTCGCTGCTAGGAGAAGTTCGCTCCGAGTCCGCTCGGACGCAGGATAGCTCTCGTATTTGGATTTGGTTCGATGTTTAGACACAATTCTTGGAGGTTCCCACATGCTTCTAGTAACAAGTGCATCGCTACTAGTAACAAGTGCCTTACTACTAGGAACAAGAAGCTATTAGTAACAAGAAGCTACTGGTTCCCACAAGTGCTTCTAGGAGTTGTTTCTGAATTGGACATACCTTGAAGCGGGAACCGACATCCTCCGGGGTCTGGGGAACGGACATGTGAGGGGTCCCGACCTTTCACGCGATGGTCGCACCTTACAGACCTTGGTGATACACCGGGTGTGTGTGTAGGTCATTCAATGTCATTCATGTATCAAGCAGGAGAGACTGATCTCAGAAATAGGTCCCTCTGGAGCAACAGGTCTAACACAATCCAACAAAACGGGAAAAAGGACCTCAGCATGATCGCAAATGATGTATTATGTGAAATGAACTTGGTTTAAGACACAAGCGGCATGAAATGTCATGAATTGCGAATTGTTCACCTGAATGAGCCTGAAACGGAGAGAGAGAGAGAGAGCATTGGCGTGGCTTTGTCAATCGTCCGCGTTGCTTTTTGTCGTTGTCGTTTCAGTGGTTCGTTCGCACACCACCTGCGTTACTAGTTATTTGTGTTGTGTTTCTAGTCGTTTGCTTTGTTGTTTAATTCCGGTAAGGCTTCCACATAATGAAAACAGTTCTTTATCATGTTTGATCGCCAAACACACATACACGCAGGAAGGACATCAACGCCACGTATCGCCACGTGGCATCTTGAAACTGATTGGCACTCAACAAATACGCTGCTTGGCCCATAGGTTTTGGGGTCCAAAACTCCAAGGTAGGTATTCCCAGGCACCAGGTTGTTACCGTTCGTATTGAAGCAGTGTCTCTGTCTTACTGGGCGAAACCGACGAAACCGACGCAAGCGGTTTCCTGGGTGACTCGTGCGGTCGCTCACGGCGGTCGCTCCGCTCACAGCGAGCTCTCAGGCAGGTAGATCTGCCAGATGGCTGCCGGCCCTTGAAGGCAGGTTGAAGACATGGACGCTACGAACGGGGCTCCTGGCATCGCCGACTAGGAACAAGGACGCTACGAACGGGGCTCCTGGCCGTACTACTAGGAGCAAGTAGGCTACTAGGAGCAAAGGGCATCGCTACTAGCATTCTACCTGTTTGCTTCAAAGGGGTCGCCGTCGGGCTGAAGGATGACTCTCTGGGAGTCTCTCAGGGTATCGCCCCCCAAATTCCAGTGACGTGAAAGCCACCCAAATGTGGTGTTTCTTATCCTTTTAATGTTGTCGCAGCTCGGTGTGATTCATCCTGGCTCCATCTTCAGTTGCTTCACCTTGGCTGGAGTTCACATATCCACACAATTCCATGGTACCTTTGGTGGGGGTTTGCTTCGACATTGTTGACTTGATTCCTCGCGGGTGTCAACCCATTTGGTATCATTCTAGTCTAGTTCAAGGTGTTACCTAATTTGGCTATGGGTCAAAACATGTCAAAACCAGGTAACAGATAACCCTGCTTGACTGCTGAAAACCCACAGATTCCTCTATATAAGTGATGTCAACCTTGGATGATTCGATTGTTTGCAGGGTGAGGACACCCAGATCTTGCTTTCACTTTCTCTCCTGTAATCTGAACTCTCACTCATCCCACCTCGCTCCATCTGGCTTCCGGCGCGTGCCGCCACATGTTTGTGTTTCTTAACTCAGCTCATCTCAGCCTATGTGCAATCACATGATCATATTTCATCACTCCCCACCTTTGGCGCATCTCACTGTGTCCGTAGGGCCTACGGTGGTTGGCCAAATCGAGTCTTTCTTCCATGATGTCTCGATAACTGGCTGTCATTGGCATTGAAGGAGTGAAGGAGGAGCCCTTCCCATGCATTTTCAATCATTTTGCATCTCAGAAACTTTGGCTCAAAGAGCTGCCTCGTCAGTGCTGCCTCCGTAGCCTTGCGCTCGAGAGCGATGCTCGCCTTGTTTACGTTCACTTTGATCCACAGCTTGTGTTTCGCAGAGGATCCGGAAGCAGTGCCTGGAGCACAGCTGCGAGGTAGCCGTGCCGGCACCGAGGTTGAGTGGCATGATATGTACACTAGAGGCCAGGACTCAGCTCATCAGGAAGAGCACCGTGAAAAAGACTGCTGCCCACCACCTGCCCAGCATCAAGCTAGCAAGAAGTGCTTTCCTGCATGTGACAGTTGCCAGACTTGCATGGGAGGTGTGTGCATGGGAGCACCCTGCGATTCCTGCAATAACATGTGCGACTCCTGCCAGACCTGCCACTTTGGATTTTGCACGGGCTTCACATGCTCTTTCAAGTGTCTCATGTGCTACGATGATCCTTTAATGTGTCCTCCTGGAACGACCTTCATGTCCGGAGGCTGCATCAATGGGAAGTGCATGCCCGGCTCTTGCGTGTAGTTCCATTTAGGCCCACTCACCTTGTATAGCCAAACTCTTGACAGGCTGTTGCCAAAAAGTTTTGGACGGCCTGAACCATCCTGAACTTGTACTGATCCGCTTTATATAGCTTTAGAAACCATGTGGACAACCTGCATGATTCGTTGCCCGATTTGGTCGCAAAAGATGTGTGATCCAGCGCTTGGCCGAAGCAGAAGCATTGTAAGGGGTTGAAATGTAGAGCTCCCAGCTCTATAGTTCACATTTCTTTACCAGGAACATCTTACGAATATTGCATAGACGGTTGTTAATCATTCCCGTGCGTCATGTCACGAAAGCTAGCATGCTAGCTGAGTTCTTCTTTGCTTTAGCAATGTTGTGGTGGGAGGGGCTGCGTGCCTTAAAGCCCCCCCGCGGTTCAACTCCCAGCTGCGCCGTGTAGGGGGTTGGTTGAACGTGTGAACGTGGTTGGTTGGGTGTAACGGTGGCTTGGTGTAAAGGGTGCTGCTGCTGCCGCTCTGCTGCTTGCTGCTGCTGTTTGCTGCTGCCGCTGGTTGCCGCTTTTGTAGCTGCTGCTTTGCTACTTGTTGCGGCTTGGTGCTGCTGCTGCTGTTGCTGACGACGCCGCTGCTACTGCTGCTTGCTGCTTGCTGCTTGCTGCTGCTGCTTGCTGCTTGCTGCCGGTGGTGCTGCTGCTGCTGCGGCTTGATGCTGCGCTGCTGCTGCGTGGTGCTGCTGGCTGGCTGCAGGTTGGTGGTTGCTGCTGGCTGCAGGCGGCTGCTGCTGCTGCTGCTGGCTGCTGCTTGCTGCATAGGACTTGTACTTCACCGTTACAAGTTGTTTACCCCTATTTCTAACCTAATGCATGCATAAGCGGGTGGTAAATTTACCCCCCAGGCTTGCTATAACCATACACCGGCTATTTCCTCAAGACACTCTATTCTTGATACCTTTTACCAGTGCTTATCCTACACTACGGACGCCCTAGTGTATGCACAGTCCTTGTGATGCTTACCCCTCGTTCCGGCTCAAGGCATACATAAGTGTAAATTTACCCCCCAGATTTGCCATAACCATAAGCCGGCTATTTCCTCAAGACACTCTACTCCTTATACCTTTTACCAGATCCTACACTACGGACGCCCTAGTGTATGCACAGTCCTTGTGATGCCAGAAATGCTTACCCCTCTTTCCAGCGCAAGGCATACATAAGCGGGGGGTAAATTTACCCCCCAGATTTGCAATAACCATACACCGGCTATTTCCTCAAGACACTCTATTCCATATACCTTTTACCCGTGCTTCTCCTACACTACGGACGCCCTAGTGTATGTACAGTCCGTATGATGTCAGAAATGCTTACCCCTCTTTCCGACTCAAGGCATACAAAAGCGGAGGGTAAATTTACCCCCCAGATTTGCCGATCACGCATCTTCGTGCCTGCCAACGAGTGCACCCGGGTTGTTCCAATGTACCCTTCCCAGTCAGCGATGTCACATTTACATTCTTTAGCGCAAAGTATGTACATAGCAACCTTCCTCCCAAAACATGTCATCCCTACATGCTTTGCCGACTATGTAACTAGTACATCCGGTGCGATTCGGCTAGCTTTCGACCTCTCCCCCTGGCCTCAAGTTTTGGGGGATGCTTTCCGGACTCCAGACCCAGCCTAATTTATTACCGGCAGCCTGCGCTGTGTTTCCTCAGACTTGTCAGCAAGTCCAGTGGCTCAGGCTTGAGGCGAAGCTTCTCTTCTTCAAGCAAGGCTGGGTAGCATGCCTTGGTTCGCTTGTGTAGGATGTCCGTGATGTAGGGATCATTGTGGAAGACAGTCGTCTCAAGCCGTGTATATCAGGGGGGATGAGGTCATGCAGACTTGACTCCTTTGCTGTCATGCTGAGGTGGTTGGATCGGCGCAAGAAGCCATCAAAGACCTGTCAGATGGCGCCACGGTTTGCGTTGGCGCACGCCTCAGAGAAGGAACCGCTGTCAAAATCTGGCACATCATGAGTTAGAGTTGCGGTGAGATGCTGTCGGTGCCCTTAACCTAATAGCAATGGCCTCCAACCTAAGAGCGATGGCCTCCAACCCAAGAAGAAGATTTCCAGCTCCAGTTCTTTTTTTGACTCCGCATAAACACTCAGCAAAACACTGCTGAGTGTGTTCTTTTCTATGATCACATATTTGTTTATTTAGTGTATTTTATTTACTAATATTTACTATGTCGACCAGACATGGATTTGGAATGATTTGGGAATACCCATGTGGTGACTGTATTTAAACAAATTCGGATGCTGTTCCAAGGCGGCTTTGGCCTTTGTGGTATCCCAGAGAATTTGATTGCTGCGCTGCAGCAACAGGAGACCTGTCCACGGGCTTCACCGGCGAAACCCGAAAAGGACACGTGCGACATGCGTCATGTGTCATTCGCAAACCAGAAATAAGCCAGGCTTTTGACAGAAGATAATCCATTTGCATTAAACAACTTAAAACCAACATTGCATTCTCTTCGTTTGAGGTGTCTTTTCCACATGACGTGGGTCGAGCCTGAGTGTAACCCTAACCGGTCTGGCGTTTATTTGCAGACTCGTGCTGGAAGAAGATGTTAGTGATGCTGGAATAGTTGAGGAAAGCTTTCTATACTCACTACCCTGACCAACCTACAATCATTCAATATCAGACCTGCCCATACAACTACCATAGACATCCAGCTTTGCATTCCAGCTCGCATGGTGACAGCCTTGCAGGGCACGAAAGACCTCACGGCGGGCCACTCAGCGACAGGGAAGAACCGACGACGGGGAAAGGATGCCCGTTCCTCTCGGGGAGAACGGGCCATGCAGTATAAGATAGTATCAGAAAGCGGATAAGAACTGCACATTTGATACCCCTCTTAAGCCTTCGACACGAGGGCGTGTGCCAAGTTGTGCCAATGTGGTTTACTTGAAGCCAAGCCCCCTATCTGGGGGGGGGCATCCTTGGCCTGCTGTGTCGAGCTCATCCCAAGCAACTCGGAGGCTGTGTCCAACAACGCTGGCGTGGACAACTTTGGCTTGGGCCTCCTGCTCCAGTCGAGGCGCCTCACTGCCGCTCACGTTTCGGTGCGGCAAAGGGACCTGGGTGTTGCTTGTGTGATGTGAATTAGTTAGTGGAAGACCACAAATTGGAAGAGGCGATTTGTGGTTTCAAGATGTTTCAAGGAATATCCAAGTCAGATCTCAATAATATATAAGATGTGTTCACTATAATTTGTGTAATATAGTAATGTCTAATAAATTACATATATAGTGAACATCAATAGATCAATGATAGCCAGGGATCTCGGACATGTGGTGGCCCGGTTCTCGGGTCCAGTTGATCCGAGGGCGACAGCCCAGGCCGTAGTCAGGCCATTGAGGGGCCTTGAGCTTTGACACGGCACAGGCAGATCAAACGCATGATCTCTTCTTACGTGGGTGAGAACAAGCTCTTTGAGGCCTGCAGAGGGCGACCAGATGTCCCACAGCCTGACGCATGAGTGCTCAGGAGCTTTATCTCAGCGGCCAGCTGGAAGTAGAATTGACCCCACAGGCGCGCCGCTCGGACGAGGGACCATGGATGGATGACGGATGAATCTGCAGTGGGAAATCCACCTGCACGAAATCTCATCATTCGGTTGCAGGTGTTTGCAGGTGATTGCCCCCCCCCCCCACACACACACACACACACACACACACACCATTTACAGTATATATTATATTTATATCCCAGAGTTGAAATTAGTGTAGTGTTCGCTTCGTGGTCAGGGCACTTTGGCGGAGCGGCTCAGAGCAGGCTGTCGTGAGTCGTGCGGGGATGGCTTCGTATGATTTGTGTGTTCACTGTGTACAGTCGATGAATAAATGGATCAGCTTTGGTGCGACTGTGATCTATTGTGATCTAACATAGAATCTACTTGCTTGAGCCATTCCGGACTCCCAGACCCTGAGACCGCCCGGGCTCGCGGACCCTTTCACTGTTGCGGACCTCAGGCGGTGCCGGCGTCCCCGCCTTCTACACTCGGACGGTGCTTCTGACCTGTCCGCGTTCGAGAGGGGTTCGAGCAGCTCGGCGGGTTCAAGACAGGGACGCAGTTGCAGCCAGGCCTATGGCACCGCTGTGCATGAAGGGAAGAATGTGATCAAGTATGGTCCAGGTGGTGCAAAGGCTGGTTCCAGTGATGAATGAATGATTGTGATTGATATCACTCAAACAACAGGGGAGAACAAGACAGACTAATACATACTACGTGATGTTTACATTGTTTGATTCTGTTGTGGGTCTTTGGTTGCCCTTGAAGAGTTCTTGGACACTTAGACGATCTTGAGCATCTCAGTGCATGTTGGAGACCGCGGGACCGAGACAACGGCGACAGGCAGGAGATGTGGCCATCATGAGTGAGCCCAGAGAGTCGAGGGACTTTGATGGCAAAGGCAGGTGTCCTCAATGACCGTTGATGGCGTCAGACCTATATAGAAAAAAACAGGTGTTGATGTATGGGATTTGGTACAGGTGTTGTTCCATCAGCAAAAGGCAACTTTCAACACCGCTCCAGCAGGGGCCTATGCAGCATGTGACTTGACTGCTTGGCAATTCGAATCAATTCGAGCAGCAATGGACACAATATGATATGACATGATACGACCCCAAAATACCTGCCAAACTGTGTTCGCCTTCAAGGCTACATCATGGAGAAGGCCATTGTCGGCGACTTTGCTCTAGTCAAAGCGTGGAAGGCCAGTGGATGGTTGGCTTGTAGATATATGATATTATGTGATATTATATATATATGATGATATGTGCAGTGTTTTGGTGGTTGTCCCGTGCTTGCATGAGCTAGGCTCCTGAAGCTGACATTAAGTCGATCCGATCCCAGAGTGCCTGATGAGTCCATGAGCTGTCGGACGACATCTACTCCATCCCATGGACAGTCGTGTAGACTTGGAATAATGAGTGTTACACTCCCGGTCACTCACATGGAAGTGGATGGCACCACCTGTTTGGTGTTCACACAATAGTCATCCAAGGGGCCATGCCATCCACTTCCATGTCAATTCCATTGAGTGTAAGTCGTAAAGCTAAATAGCTTGGCCGTTGGATACCTCACGAGGCCCCTCGTCTAACCAGGCCGACGAGCGGGGAAACCTCGTTTGGCGAGGAACCTCTCGGCCCCTCAGTGGCCAGCGAGTCGCGCGATGAGATGGGCCGAAGAGGGGCTAGTAGCAATGGGCTCCAACCTAGTAGCGTCCTTGCTCCTAGTAGCGATGCCAGGAGCCCCTAGTAGCGACCATTGCTCCTAGTAGTAAGGCCAGGAGCCCCTAGTAGCGTCCGTGCTCCTAATAGCAATGGCCTCCAACCTAGTAGCGATGGCCTCCAGGTCTCCAAACTTAGATCGTCTTGGATCCCGATGAAGCATGGACACGGCATAAGACTGCCAGGCCAGGGGTGTGGAATGATGATTTGGTCGGCCTACCAGACTATACTGTACCTTTTTCTTTGGGGTTGCAAACACGAAGATGCGGGTTGAGAGATGAGTAAAGGTGTGCTGAAAGCTTGGCCACTCGCAAGTGTCATTGCTCAATGTTGACATGCAACAAAAGCACAACAATTCAAAGCACATACCCACAATCTCACACACACAGCCCTGCAGAAAGCTCTACAGTATTCGCATGGCCCCTCCACCAGGTCCTGCTTTGACACTGTCCCGTCTCCACAAGGAATTTCAACCCGGACTGTGCTCGAGCTGCAAAGGCCGGCGGAGACAAGGAACGACGCGGAACGACGCTAGTATTGCCAGGAGCTACTTGTACCTTCTTGTTCCTACTAGTAAGGCACCTTGCTACTAGTCGCAGCCTTGCTACTAGCAGCGATGCACCGGTCATGCGTGATTGGGGCTTTACGGTGCTCTAAAAGAAGAAATTGGAGATGATTCCCGTGAGGTTTGCATCGCAGAAGTGGAAGAGATCGTCCCAGTGGGCTCACTGAGCCCTGAGGAGATGAGGGTCGGCTGGGAAAGATCCACAGACCTCAAAATCCTCAACACTACAAATCACTGGTCACCCAGTCACCTCTTGTCACTACTGTAGACATGTGCATTTTGTTCGGTTTCCAGGAACATAAGAAGAAACAGAAGCAGGATAGATTGGTCAGAGTTTTGACCTCACCAAATCGGATGCATCTTGTGGTGTTTTGACCCTCCCATTTTGAGACACCCGGACCTCCCATGTTCGCCCTTGGATCTTCACCACTTGCAGGAAATTCACCTCCCGGGCATCTATGTTCACAGGGTGGTACAGGGCCAGGCAGCGGTGTCATCTCGCTTGATAGACCTAGACGCACCACCCAAGGGGTGTCCAATGGAAAAGGATGATTCATCACGAAAGGTAGCCCTTTAGGGGATACCTTGAGTTTGTCTAGCGAAGCAAGTGTTGGGACGTCCGGGTCTAATAATTGATCGCTCAATTCAGACCCCCCCCCCCCCGAAAAGTAGAGCCTACCTGTACAGGGTTCCACTCCAACAGCCGATATAGTGTGTCCATGCTTGACTGCTTCAAGGCTCAAAGAGCAAGAGGATAAGACTCTGCGCATAAAAGACACTAGCGGTCTGCACCTCTACCGTGTACGCCCTAGTCACTCTTTCAGTGGTAGCGGAGCAGTGATCCTGGAAGACCCAGGTGAGCTCCTTTCCTAGGCATAGACTTGCTAGTGGGCAAACAGCCATGGATTGGACAGACGACTGGGAAGAGCCTGATGCGGATGTGGCTTATGAGCCAACAGCCTACGTGAATAGGCATGTGAGAAGAGAACCAGCAGCAATAGCAATGACAACACAGGTCACTACAAAGGTGCCCCCATCTTATGATGGAAAGACTTCATGGTTTTCCTATGAGGATGCCATAGACGATTGGTGTGATATCACCGAGCTGGAAGATGAGAAAAGAGGACCAGCATTGAGAAACAGATTAGAAGGAGAAGCAGCTGTATACAAGCGTGTTTTAGACAGAGATGCATTGAAGGCAAATGATCCACCAGGAGCCGGCGTAGAATATTTCAAACGAGTACTACGACCATATTTCGTGAAAGGATCAACCAATGTATTCCTGTATAGATTTATGCAATTTGTGCGCTTCAATCGAGGATCAGCTGACATGATGAAATGGATGACAAGATTCCAGATTTTACTCCAAAGGCTTATGAGCAGTTGGATGGACATGTTAGAACCAGTCACTCAAGCACATCCACAGGTCCTAGCTCAGATGCAGGCAGATGCAGCGTTGACTGGAGTAGCGCCAACGGCAGAAAGGATTCAGGAAATCATGCAGACCATCAATGGCAATATGAGGACTTTTCATCAGAACGAATTTCCTCTAGGAGAAAATCTCATTGCCTTACTCATGCTGTCACTTGCAGATTTGTCTCAGGACCAGCGAAACACTTTGACTTCTTTGATGACTCATCGTGGCAGGGTCCTGCAGCAATACACTACAACAGAGTTGAGGACAGTGTTCATCGAGATGTTCTGCACGACAAAGACTTCAGTAGACAATCCTTTGATGCAGCCGACAGGTGCTGGAGGTAGAAGATCATTTCTCGTACTAGAAGAAGGAGAACTCGATGGTACATTTGGCTATTGGGCCGAAGATGAAGAAGATGGAACAGAAGGATTTTTAGATGCCCTGGACGATGTCTTTTGGGTATATGATGATCAAAACTTCTCGTGGTTCCAAAGGAGATTCCAAGGAAGAAGAGCCAGAAAAGGCAAAGGAAAAGGAAGAAGAAAAGGAAAAGGTAAAGGAAGATCAGGCCGCAGATTCTTCAGACCTCGTGGAAAAGGAAAAGGAAAGAGACGAGGTAAAGGCCATTTTGCTGATGAGCAACAGACAACTTATCCAGATGAGTACTTTGAAGAGAATCCTTATGAGGACACTTGGGAGTCAAACCAAGTAGCATATGATGCCATTCTTGCCGAAGATATGAATGACTATCTTCAAGGAGAATATGATGACGCCAACGACTTTTGGCAACAGCTTGAAGAAGCATGGTTTTCCCACAAAGGAAAAGGAAAAGGCAAGAGAAAAGGCAAGAAAGGAAAAGGAAAAGATAAAGGAGATGGCAAACAAGATGCAAACTATGCAAATCAACAACAGCCACGTTCTTTGCCTGCACCTTCAAGATCTTCACAAGCATCAGGAGGTCAACAAGGTTTCTTTGCACATTGTGTGACAGCAGCAGCTGAAGTCCATGACAGTGAGGTGAACTTGCTGTCAGGCATGATGACCTCATGTCAAGATGAAGCTGACTGCGCGGTCAACAATGGTGAGACGATCTTCAATGGCATGAGTGCCCCTGTGAGGTACTCTTTGTCAAAGGAGATGCTCACAAATGCTCCTGATGGCTTTGCGCTTATGAGCGCTGAGGAAGAAGTGAAGGAGATGCAGGCCATTTCATTTTTGACTGAGAATCGCTTCCCGCCGACTATTGCAATCCTGGACATTGGATGCACTAGAGCTATGGGATCAAGGCGAGCAGTCGACCATTTTTGCAACTATGTCGACAATCAGCCAGATTGTGGATTATGGTACTCTTTTGAGGCTACCAAGAGCAAGTTTTACTTTGCCAATTCCCAGAAGGCTACTTGCTCTCAGAAACTGGTGATTTACATGTATGATCGTGCATGGACGATCCACCATACAGAGTTCGACATAGTGGAAGAAGGAGAAGTCCCTCTGCTTATGAGCTTGCCACAGATGAGGAACTTAGGCTTTGAACTCAGGCTGACACCTCAACATGCTTATCTGACATCGGTGCCTCTTGGTATCAAATATTTGGAGTTGAAGGTTGCAGCCAGTACTCATCTTGTTTTGGACTTCCAAGATATTGCATGGTATCTGTCTGACGTGCGTTTGCAGGCTCGGCGTGAGAAGAGTTTTTACTCTCACTTCACTCACTATGAATATGGCCATATTTCTGTTGATCACAATAGTGATGAAGATGAAGCTGAACATGCATATCCTGTGGTTGACTACTGGGAAGTAGATGTTCACAAGAGAGAACTGATACGTCGCCACAAGGATTATAGAAAGATTCTTTTTTCCAGCGACTAAGTCCTGTCCTGTAGACACTGACTTACTGGAAGACTTGCGACTGACAATCATCAAGAAGAAGAAAGGAGGAGAAGAGATCAAGAAGCAAGATGATTGGCGCAAGGCAAAGTGGAAGGACCTACAAATTGGCTATGAATGGCGTGGTAGAACAATTTTTAAGTTCAAGCCAGATGCCAAAATTCCAGATCTAAAGATCAGGAAGGCTGGCATTGAGCACCGTGGCATTGGTGATCCCGATGCAGTGGTGCGCTCCTCCTCAGAGAAGGTTCCCATTGCAAAGGACAGGGAACCAGGCTTCTCGTCAGAGAAGGAAGGTGCACCATCAAGTGCCGCGGAAAAGCCCGTGCCGCCAAAGTTTCGGTATACTTCCAAGGGTTTTGATCCATTTTGGAAGGGACACAAGTCGAAACCATCTGAGCCTCAGAATGATTTAAAGGGTGATGATCTTGAGGAGTATGCTCCCTCAGAACCACCTGAGAGGCCAGAAGGTGAGCTTGTAGAAATTCCTAAAGCATCAAAAGGACCATCAAGTGATAAACATGAACCACTTGAACCAGGTGATGGCGCTCTTGAGCCTAGGCGGATTTCAATCCCATTACCTGGTAGTGAAGTTGTTGCAATGACACCGGCATATAGGAAGATGTTACAGAGACTGGAGGACAAGGTAGAGCTTTATAAGCTTCATGTGAAGCACTACCATATGAGTCCTACTCAGTTTCGTAGACGTGTTTCTATGTTGAAGCTTCCTGACTCTGTTTTAGAGAAGTATGAATCAGTTGTCAGGAACTGCCGTGTTTGTAACACTTCAGTGGCACCTCCGCCACGAGCCAGAGTCTCCGGTATTAGAGCTTCATGTTTTGGTGATGTTGTTTTTGCTGATCATTGTGAGGTTGAACTTCACAAGAACAAGTATATCATCTTACTTGTTCTTGATGGTGCCACAAATCTTCTCTGGGCTATGGCACAGAAAGACCTCATAGATCAAACCACCATCCAAGCATTGAGGCAATGGTCTGATGAGAACAACTGTGTTCCAAAGGCCATCGTAGGAGACGAAGCCTTTTTCACCGATGCTTTTGTTGAATACTACAGGTTCCATGGTATACAACAATGTCCTTGTGGGCCAAGAACTCCTTGGCCGAACCGAGCAGAGACAGCTGTACGTTTGTTCAAACGTATGTGGCATGTTATGAAGGTAGATCTGGATGACCCACGTTTTCGTGGTGTTACGGTCAGAGAAGTGGTCAAGAAGGTAGTTTGGGCAAGAAATTGTCAGTTGACTATCAGTGGATATTCACCAATAGAGATAGCAACTGGAAGACGTCCACCAGATCTTTTTGACCTTGAGACCGCAAGCCCTGAGCAATTGTCAGCTAATGCCGCCGCACAAGATCGTACAAATTTGGAACTACAACGTGTGGCTTTGAGAGCTCATCAAGAAGCACGACAAGCTCAGGACCTTCGAGCAGATCTTGCAAGAAGGACTATGCCAAGTGACGGTCCTTATTTCCAAGGAGAGAAGGTTTTTGTTTGGACTCAGGATTCATCAAAGTTCAAGGATAAAGGACGTTGGGTTCGTGCCACAGTACTTGGACAAGAAGGAGCTATGGTCCAAGCCAATACTGGTAAGGCAGTGATACGTGTGAATCAGTCAAAGGTTAGACGCGATCGCGATGAGTGGCATGATGTTTCCATACCGGCATTAGACGATGAGAATCCGGAGAACTTACGTGAAGATCACGAACTGTATGTTGATGCCGAATTTGGAGAACAGTCCTTTTTCTTCTGTAATGATGATCATCCTGATGTTGTTGAGTTACTTCATGGAAACAGTGGATTATCTTGGTTCCTTTCAAAGAATGGTGTTAAAGTTGCACCTCCTATGGATTTCAAGGCAGGATACAACTTTTCCACTAGGAAGGGTCAAGATGGTATTTGGCAGCAACTGGAGAGATTGCAGCCCCACTGTATAGTGATCAACAACCCTTCTCCCAAACAGAACAGAGCTTCTATTTGGTTGCTATGTTGTAATGTGATTGAGTGGCAGTTGAGAAGGAAGAAACATGTGTTTGTGACTGTTCCCAAAGGAAACAAGTTTTGTTTGTTTTTGCAGAAGTTCATTTCTTCGTTGAAGGATCCGATTTTTAACTTTGATGTGAATATGAATTGTTTTTGTTATTGTCCGAAGGGAATGAGTTACGTGACAGTCTTCCATTCCTATGCATCCTGCCAAGGATGGAAAGGTATTGGTGACTGTTCATTTCAAGCTAAAACAGTGCAAGCCACTAGAAGCAACCAGTACTTCAAGGATCCTGACTGGAAGAAGTTTCCGTTCTCATTTTTGGTTGAGATGAATCGTTTTCTTCCTTATAGTGAGACTTCCGACAAGCGTCAGAGTTTCCTTATTGAAGATCTTCTGGAGAACTTTGACTCTGGAAGTTTGTGTGGAACAGCTCTCTTGTTAGAGAGAGAAGCTCATCAGTCAATTTTGTTGAGTTCCGTAAGAACGGAAGAGACGACGGAAATTCCGGTTCCACTTCGACACATACTACCACAAAGGTTCACTACTACTGAACTGATCAGAACCTTGAGGCAGGTAGATGCACTACCTCAGAGATCAGAGTTTGATGTGACAACATCCTCTGATTCTCGAATTGTGTCATTGATTCCAGGCCTGAAGGAGATTAGACGAAGAGCCTTGCCACAGATGTATTTTGAGAGATGTAAGGTCTATCGTGGTACTTTTGGTAGAGTGCATCCTCTCTTCAACTCTGAGGATGATGCAGTGTTGATTATGTGGAAGCCAGGAAAATACCATCAGGTTTTCTTTATGTTTGTGTCACAACTGTCTCCTCATCATGAACAGTTTTTGGTAGATCATTGGAGTATGATAGTTTACGAAGCAGAGACGACAGGCGCCGTGAAGCGCATTGTGACTCCTGATGAAGTAGCTCTAGAGGATCCAAAGGATCAACCTCCAGACTACGGACCACCGATGGATGATGATATGGCTTATGAGCCGATTCCCGTCTCGGGGGAACAGCAGTATTTTGATCCAGACGATGAAGATATGTATCCGCCTGGTGATGGACCGGGTGGCAACCCTGATGATCACCAGGGTGGACAACCTCCGGGACCACCTCCGACAGGTTCCGTAGCTGGTCCGAATCAGTTCGGAAATCCCGATGTTCCTTTGGAGCAACTCGGATATCCATCGAGCGATCCGGAAGAGGCAATGCCGGAGATTACGAGTGAATCCCGTCCGCCAGATGATCCGGGTCAACCACCGATAGGGTTTCCGAGTGATACGGATCCCGTTCATCCGTTCGTACCGTCGCCAGATTCGAACACGCCAGAGCCAGAACCATATGTTCCGGAGAATCGTGAACGTCACAGTAAGCACATGCGGAAGCTTTCTGTGGACTCAACTGATGCTTTGCCAAAGGCGAAGGTGAAGTTTCAGGTAAAACGTTCTAAGGTTCAGTTACCGGGACATGATGAACCTATTCCGGCACCTCCGAAGTCTGTTCCCAAAAGTTTCTTTCCTGGACATTCGGAGAATCCGACAGCATCAAGTTCGAATCAGCCACAAGCAGCCGACATTCCCGTGCCTACGAGCACAGTCGAAGACGATGACAATGAGACGATTGATACAAATGAAACAGATTCAGAACCTATTTTTGATGAAGAAGATGTGAAAGGTTTTGAGAAGGATCCAGACAAGGATCTGGACGATGAGAAAAATCTTTTTGTTAGTTTTGACGATATGGATTTTTGTGTCATAGGTCCGAACCAAGCTCCTCCGAGTTTTAACTCGTATGATCCTAAAGGTTTTTCACAGTTCTGCCAGTATCTTGCGAAGACAATGGCTAAGAAGACGCCAAAGGCAGAGAGTGTGATTACTCCGGAAGTGCTCCGGAAGTATGCGAAGGAGATCAAGCAAGCTAAACTAGAGGAGTTTCGCAGCTTTTTAGACTTTACTGCGATGAAGTATCGAGACCGAAGAAAGCATAAGATCGATAACTATGTTACCGGTCGATGGGTCCTGACCATCAAGATTGACAAAGATGGTAACTTTAAGAAGTTTAAGGCCAGATGGGTCTGTCGAGGCTTCCAAGATGCCCAGAAATGGGACCTCCAGACGGACTCGCCAACCGCGACCAGGTATGGTTTTCGCGTAGCATGTCAGCATGCAGCCTCTTCTTTTTGGGACCTGTTGCACATCGACTTGAAAACTGCCTTTCTTCAGGGGGAACTTTATGACCTCGAGCGACGCGTTATTCACGTTCAACTTCCGACCGACATCGGATTGCCTCCGTATCTTGTCGGACTGTGCACCCGTTCAGTGTACGGATTGAGTGATGCGCCTCGTCGCTGGTGGAATCGACTCGACAAGTTTTTGCACTCACTCGGATTAGTTCCGACTCGAGCCGATCGGTGCACGTACGTTTGCTACTCCGGATGTTTGAGGGTTCCTAAGGCTGTGAACTACTCATCAGAGGAGATGCCAGCCGAACCGGAACCGGTATCCTTCTACGTAGCAGGTGCGCCGCCAAACGAATTCCACGACACAGCGGAGGAAGTTCGTAGGTCTTTTCTCTGTGAAGAACGTCTGTTTTCGGTGTGTTACGGAAATAGGTCGGAGAAGACGGTGACGCGTAGCCTGCTTAAGGCAGAGGATGGAAAATGGACTCCTGTGATAGATCAGGAACTCCAAAATTTCCTTGACTCTGTAGAGCACAAGGCAGGTTGGCACCAATATGCAAATGGCCATGCTCAAGTCGCTTATCGCGCTAAAGCTCTTCGCACTCCCGAACCTACGTATTCGCGTTCGCGCTTTTGTTTTCGGACTTCAATAGTTAAGCGTAAGGGTGTTTGGTGGCTTCTCGAGACAAACAAGGATATCAGAAACGAGAAGAATGCAGTGACGTTAGAGGAAGAAGCTGAAACGCTTGTCAGTCTTTTTCTTCCTGCAGAACATACGTATACTGTGACACAAACGCCTCAGCTTCCACCTGAAGTTGTGGAAGAGTTGCTTGAGCATTTTATGGACCCTGTGCATGGCAGTAATTCTAAGAATAGGTCACCCATTGGTATGTGTTGTTTACATGTTGACGATCTTTTTGTGACAGGTAATGATATCTTTTTGAAACAGTTCAAGGATATTGTGAAGTCACAGTTTAAGATTGGACATGAGGACACTAATGACCTGATGTTTACTGGACAACGTGTTGCTTGGAAGATGCAAGAGAAGACCAAGAAGAAGGAGTACATCTCAGTAGAGCAATCCCTTTGTGTTCAAGAATTGACTGAGATTATCATTCCAAAAGGTTTGAAGGATGAGGACAAGTGTGACAAAGACATGCACACAGCCTTCAGATCCCTTCTTGGCAGCATAAACTGGTTACAATCCAGAACACAATTCCAAGCATGCTACCAATTCTCAAGGTCAGCATCAGCATCAGCAGGACCTACAATAGGTGATTGCAAGGCCCTGAACAAGCTGTGCAAACAAATCGTGACTGACCCTATGGAGTTACGGTTTTGGCCACTTGAAGGTAGTCCACGTTTAATTGCCATGCCAGATGCCGCATTCAGGAACAACAGTGACAAATCCTCTCAACGTGCTATGGTTATTTTTATGGGTGAGCAAAGGAAGGCAAAACAGAAGAACACTAAAGGCTCACTTATTTTCTTTGAATCTTCTAAGATCAAGAGAACAACCCTGTCCACAACTGTTGCTGAGTTGTATGCATTCATGAAGTGTTATGGCACTTGCCAAATGCTTAGAGGCTTGATCAAGGACATTACAGGTGACTCTACTGACATTCACATGCGCACTGATGCTAACAATCTTGTGACTACAGCTAGTACTACTCATGTTCCTGAGCAACAGGAGACTATTCATATGATCCAAATGCTTAGGAAGGAAGCATGCTCTGGTGCAATTGCTGACTTGTCACATATACGCACTCAGTGGTGTCTTGCTGACTGTCTTACTAAGAAGTCTGCTAGTCCTCAAGCCTTGATAGATGCAGTACGCAGTGGTTGTTTGAAGGAAGTTGACGCACATCCACCTTTTAGATCTCTTATTGAACACAAGGCATATATGCGTGGATGGCTTCCTACAGTATGCACACATGTTGACTTTTCACATGATGTGTTTTATCTTGGAGATTCTTTGCACTGAGAGTGAGAGGAGAGAATTCAATGCATGTGTTTTTGTTTGAGAGAAATTTGAATTTCTTTCATGAATTTGTGCCTGCGGCTCGAATTAGCTTGGCAAGATCAGCACTTTTCTTTCGAAGACTATTGCCTTGCATCGTTGACTACCTGTCATTTCTAAGACTGAGGACACTGGCCTCTGACCGGTGGACTTTGTATCAACAGAGATGGCCGGTCAGGGAGCGTCCAATCTGGTCAACATCTTTGAGTATGCTCGAAACTGGTCACAAAAGGTTCCTTGGGGACAACCTCAGAACTGGGCAAACCGTTTGAGACGCCCACGTACGCCAGTTGAGTTCCATAGGAACTCAGAGCAGGATGAATTGATCTTAACCGACATTCTTACAATGTGTTTGGCACCTGAGAACCATGCTAAGTTCAATTTTCGAGTACGGTGGTTCGCAGAGATTGCCAGATACGCTCTTGGCTATGTCACCCAAGAGGAAGAGGATGAATATGAGAGAAGCAGACAGTTCGTGGCAACAAGAGTCGCGTGGAGGCAAAACGATTATGGAAAGATAGCCACGGGGCTCAACTATATGCTACGACATGATCGTTCTCTCGACAGGTTGATGGACAGTAGGGCAATGATAGAGCTTATGCCTCTGATCACAGAGGGAACTGCTCGTATGCCATCACCTTTTCGTATTTATCCTAATGCATTCTTTGCTATATTGCATAGCGATGAGAAGCAAAGATTTCATTTGGTGATTCGCTTGGACAAGAATGTTTGGCACAACGCAGGCAATCAATATGATATGCCCTTCTCCATGCGTTTGGGAGTGAACCAAGGGCATACAGGACTCATGCAGAACATCAGCCCAGAGAAGTTGAATCATAGATTGACTTCTATTGAGGCAAGATGTTTGGGACATGTTTTTTCATGTTACCAGAAGGGAGAACTGGGCCAGCATTGAGAGGTATGGTTTGATGAGAGACCCTCAAAGTTGGAATAGAAGGAACAGAGGTGAAGGAAGAGATTATGTTCATTTTATGTACAGCAATCCACAAACTTCACTTTACATTCCCTTAGGCCCAGGTACAGTGGTTCCAAGGGATTATGGACAGCCCTTGTATGTGAAGCTGAATGTGATTCTTTGGCTTCGGGCTGGACGTCCTCTGTACTTCAGCAACAATGGAGTGGTGCTTGCACATTGTGATGTAGAGCCCACATACTTGGACATTAGTGTGGATGAACCACAACCACAAGATGCTCCAGAGCCAGCTGAGGAGTTGAGAAATCCTAAGTCCGCAGAGGAGATGATGGAGCTCATCAATAGTGAGAAGGTGCAACAAGAGAGAGTGCGAGCCTTGTTCACCAGACTATCTATTGACAAGCCATATGCCAGAGAAGTTCTCAGGAGGATTCATGCCGATGAGCCTGAGACAAAACAAGTTAAGAGGCATATGCTTCTTTGGTTGGATGATCTGGATTTAGGTGCAATAGCCCGTTTTGTCCAATATGAGAATCATCCTGAACGTGAGTACAATCGGTCACGATTGAGGTCACGTCAGGTGATGTCAGAAGGCCATTATCTACAAGGATGGTCTTTGATTACACCTAAGGAGATTGATGATCGTGATCCTTGGAGTATCTTAGGCTATAGTGCTCCAAAGTTGATTGTCGATGGAGATGGTGTTACCTCAAGGTCCTTGTTTATGGTTCACCCATTAGTTTTGAGCAAGGATCAGGCAAAACTGGTGAAGGCTGATGAGGAAGTGATTCGTTTTGACCACATTTGGAAGGACATCACTTCGAAGAGCTCAACAGCCAGGACTTCTGGAGAACCTCAACAAGATGAAGAAGATGACTCTGCTCATGTTGCTGAGCGTGAGATGACATGGTTCATTCAGAATGTCAACAACCTGGTTCTCAACCCATGGATGATATATGACATTGGCATGGTATCACTCCATGATCGTGTAGGGACACGTGTACTCCAGAGCACTGGAGAAGACGTGATCCTCGTGAGGGATTGGGACAGGTTGACAAGGCACCAGAGAGAATATTTTTGTAGAAGGTACAAGTTGCTACGTCCAAGTGTTTATGGAACAGAGGAAGACCCCAAGACGTATGCACCGAGTTTTGAACCCGGAATTTCTCAGTGGATGGAGTTGGCACAAACTGGATACCAACAGTTTTTCTTCATCCGTGCTTGGGAGAATGGACGCCGCTGGGCTGAAATTCTGACAGACCATGGTATTCAATCCATAGAACTTTCAAGCTTCTTGGATATGTGCAGAGATCCCAAATTGCTGGGTTGGAACTTTGGTATTCCAGAACCTCAGTGGGATAAGTTTGGCAACACAGTGGAGGAAGCATTCAACAATCCTTTATTTGCCAAATTGCACTATCGATTCAAGCAGGAGGAAGAGATTGGTCGTGTCATGCACCTTGTGTCAGAACTTGTTTGTGACTTTTTCATCAAGGTGCTTCCCAAGTGGGTTCTTGACCACTCGATCTTGTGGGAAGAGTTTATGATCTTGGATCCAGACACAAATCTCCCAGCCTACAAGACTTCAGAGGCCGCCTTACAAGCAGAAAGGAATCCAGAGAAGTATCATACACATTTTGCTATGAACTTCAAGAAATTCCGTTTTTCTGCAAGGATTGTGTGGTATTTGATTGACCGTGACAGGAATCATTTAGAGAGTTTTCTTCACAACTCCAACAGTAGATTTGTGCAACATGCATGCTATCAACTTCGTGAGTATGTTCAGGCGCGTGTTGCAGTTTCTGATCCCTTGTATGAGATGATCAAGAAGGAAGAGTTTGAACGCCAATACAATTCCAAGTTTTTGGAGGCGATTTCTTGCTCTCGTGTTGTAGTTGAGCCTGTAAGTTCAGGGACGTATGAGCCATCATCGAAGCTGAACTTAAAGGTACTACAAGACATCCTGAAGGGTATCTTCAAGATCCAGAAGGATGAGGAGCTTGCCAAAGAACGTGATGAAGAAGAAGAACAGGCAGCTCAAAACATCTCATACCTGTTGGCAGATGATATGGAGCTTGATTTTGATGATGATGATGTTCCAGTATGGCGCTCCATTGTTGACAAGTATAGAGGAGGTGATCAGGTGCTACAGGGAGAAGCTGTGAAGATTACTCACCTGTTCAGGGATCAAAAGGACAATGAGAAGGCGACAGAAGCTTTCAGTTCAGAGAGGACAGATTTTTATGAGACCTCAGGACCTCTTCCAAGAACCGAGGGAGAAAATCTTGTAGAGGACTTGCTCACCAAGGATGTTGCAGAACAAGCTTTTGAAGCAGGTGAAGAAGTTCCTCCTTATACAAGAGTCTCCACTATCGCTGGTGAGGTCTATACTGGAAGTAGGACACTTCTAGAAGATGAGAATATGGAAGAGGAAGTTCCTGAAGAAGATCCTGCAGTTGAACCTGGAAAGGAAGAAGAAATATTTGATGAGGATGCAGGTGTTTTTCCTTCAGAGGAACCAAAGATGGAAGTGGACCAGGAGGAAGCCAAGGAAGAGTCAACACCATACTTTCTGTCAAGAGAGATAGGTGAGGACTCGACTGCATCGCACTTACCATCAGGTGAGATGGATGCTAACCTTGATGATACTCTACGTCTGCCGAAATCTAAGAAAAGCCGCCTGAATAAAATACCTGATCCTCATTTTCATGAAGAGGTTCAGGATGATGCAACCATGGAAGAGAAGAAAGAGGCGGTGGAGAAAATAAAAGAGGTCAGAGAGGATGATGGAGAGAAGAAATTGGAGGCTGAAATCCAGGAATCTTTTCCATCTGAAGTAGTTGTTGAAAAGGATACAACAAAAGTTGACAATACCTATGAGTTGCATACTTCACCTTTGAAGTTGCTTGGAGAGCTTACAGGAGATCCAGGTATTGGCCTTTATCAACAATGCTGCAGGGAAACTCACGCAAGATTGCTGAATCATGTTTGTTTCAGAAAAGGTGAGATTTCCCATCCTCATTATCAGTCAAGGATCAACGAGAATGATTTTGTTCGATCCATTCGTAATATCTGTCCAGTACCTCCACCTGATTGTTATGAACATGAACCAGAGCATGATTTGAAGAGATTCTTTATCAATGATGATCGCATCATTTATTTGGATGGCAAGTATCAGGTCGATCCAAAGGCCCTTGAAAGGGCAGGACATGCTCGAGAAGAATTGGAGGATACGAAGAAGGAACTTAAGAAGGAACTGGAATCATATGGTCCCAAGGGACCCAGTTGGGACTTTGTCACCTTCTATGAAGAGCTGCGCAGAAGGTTCCTCAAGGGAAGAATAGAAGAACCATATGGAACTAACTTATTGGCCAGCTCAGAGTCCTTGACATTTTTATCCTGGAACTATGGCAACATGGTTCGTGGTCAGAAGTACACCACACCAAGGTTTCTCCAAGGACTTGATAGTGCAATGAGGCCACGCAAACAGAGCGCCATGTCACTTCAGAATGAGCAATTTGAGAACAACCTTTTCTTCAACATGCTCTTCTTTTTACGTGCACATGTCGTGATTCTCCAGGAAGCTCATCTTCTTGTTCCTGCCAAGGAATTTATTGAGCAAAAGAATTGGACAGTTTGTTTCAATGATTGGGAGAATCTTGCAGTGATGGCTAGATTGGCACCAGGTGGATATGTCAAGATCATTGCTGGACATGATCAAGAACTTGGTCATTGTGAACAGCGTGATGTAACTTGGGCTATCTACGAGATTTGTTTTGGAGAAACAAGGCCTCGTCAAGATTTCAAGGATGCAGACTTTGAATTTGATGACTATGGTCCTGAGGACAAGCGTGTTCCACTTACTCGAGCGAACATGCACACCATCAGAGTCTGTAATTATCGTGTTGATACACACCGTGCTGTGGATGCCCACCTACTGACAGGAGAACAGACAGCATTGATGCTTTACGAGCGTTTTGTCTATGAGGTGGACATCATTTCTGGTGATGCAAATAGTTTGGCCTACAGAATGTCTGGGTACAAAAGGCAGCCAATGGCTAACTACTATTACAGCACCATGCAGCATTGGATCCGCAGGTTTTCAGAAGCTCGTGTAAAAGCAGATCCTGGTATCAAAGCACCAATTCCCAGAACATTTTACAGTTCAACTTCACAGGTCCTCAAGAAGTGTGAAGTTTACTTTGATAAACTCTGGGAAGAATATTCTACTGTTGAAAAAGAAGAATACCAAGGATCACAGCTTGGCGATACATGTTTGTCTACCATTGTTGAATGGGGTCATTCAATGAGTGAAGAGGAATATGAAAATTCCACAGTGAGCACGAAGGAGTTCATCTGTAATTTTTCAGAGAACTTTGCTATGATTGACACGGAGGTTATGTGCTCAAGGCCCACTGACGAGGACAGTCATGGTCCAATGTTTATTTCACTCAGACCAGCTTCCTTTTCATCTGGAGACAGAAGACAGTATCGCATGGGAGCAACTCTTCATGAGGCGAAACTGCGGAGGAAGGAGAAACAGAAAGAGAATAAAAGGAAAGGAAGGCCGCCAACTTCTGGTCAAGCAGCTTCATCGTCTGCAGCGGCATAATTCCTGAGCGAAGGCTGAAATTTAAATGATGGCTAGGAAGTGATGATACTTCTGGTTACAGTTGATACTTTGCTTCCAGGCTTGACTTTAAGTTGCCGGGCTGAAGTTTTAAACTTTAGCAGGTAGATATGGACAGTTTTGCATAACTGATGGTATCTATCACCGCCGCTTTTTCTGAGATGACCTCTAATGGACAACCATTCATGGTTGATGATTAAGTCATTTCATGATTTGCAATTGTAGTGCAAGATTTTTGTACATACATTTGCCGGTATCTCCTTCTTGTGTTTTTGATGTCAATGAGAAAGAGTCCTTTTGATGCAGTCTTATTTTGTCTGTGGATGAAAGCGGTCGAGACCACGTCACGAGAAGATTATTCCTCGGACCGTACGCTCCTTGCATTTTGCAAGGCATTTTAATTAATTGCATTTGTGCGGTCTTGAATTTGTAGTTCTTTGTTACGCGAGTGTCGTTTGATTCTTTTATAGGTCTCTGTAGAGAAAAAGCCGCTTTCCCTTTTTAGTTTGATTTAGCTCAGGCCATAAAGAGCTAGTGAGCGCCGGTACATGGTATCTCCGCCTGTGAAAAGTACAGTCTCCAGCCGAGGTACATTATCGTTTTGATTTTGTACTTGAGGTGAGTCAGCTATTGCTCCCTCACTGTATTTAGTAGCTTTGAGATTACCTTCTCTATAGTGTGAAACACACTGGATTAGGTAAGTACATGGCACCGTAGTTTTCTTTTAAGTTGTCAGAGCTAGCTGGACTGTTTTAGCCTTGCAGTAGAAAAAGAGTATGCGACATACGCAATCAGCTAGGAGTGGACATGAATCTTGTGCCTGCTGAAAAGTAGAGCCTACCTGTACAGGG
>CAXAMN010009446.1:512927-556067 GCA_963970005.1 Durusdinium trenchii | reverse complement strand
TAGTACTCCAAAGTTGATTGTCGATGGAGATGGTGTTACCTCAAGGTCCTTGTTTATGGTTCACCCATTAGTTTTGAGCAAGGATCAGGCAAAACTGGTGAAGGCTGATGAGGAAGTGATTCGTTTTGACCACATTTGGAAGGACATCACTTCGAAGAGCTCAACAGCCAGGACTTCTGGAGAACCTCAACAAGATGAAGAAGATGACTCTGCTCATGTTGCTGAGCGTGAGATGACATGGTTCATTCAGAATGTCAGCAACCTGGTTCTCAACCCATGGATGGTATATGACATTGGCATGGTATCACTCCATGATCGTGTAGGAACACGTGTACTCCAGAGCACTGGAGAAGACGTGATTCTAGTGAGGGATTGGGACAGGTTGACAAGGCACCAGAGAGAATATTTTTGTAGAAGGTACAAGTTGCTACGTCCAAGTGTTTATGGAACAGAGGAAGACCCCAAGACGTATGCACCGAGTTTTGAACCCGGAATTTCTCAGTGGATGGAGTTGGCACAAACTGGATACCAACAGTTTTTCTTCATCCGTGCTTGGGAGAATGGACGCCGCTGGGCTGAAATTCTGACAGACCATGGTATTCAATCCATAGAACTTTCAAGCTTCTTGGATATGTGCAGAGATCCCAAATTGCTGGGTTGGAACTTTGGTATTCCAGAACCTCAGTGGGATAAGTTTGGCAACACAGTGGAGGAAGCATTCAACAATCCTTTATTTGCCAAATTGCACTATCGATTCGAGCAGGAGGAAGAGATTGGTCGTGTCATGCACCTTGTGTCAGAACTTGTTTGTGACTTTTTCATCAAGGTGCTTCCCAAGTGGGTTCTTGACCACTCGATCTTGTGGGAAGAGTTTATGATTTTGGATCCAGACACAAATCTCCCAGCCTACAAGACTTCAGAGGCCGCCTTACAAGCAGAAAGGAATCCAGAGAAGTATCATACACATTTTGCTATGAACTTCAAGAAATTCCGTTTTTCTGCAAGGATTGTGTGGTATTTGATTGACCGTGACAGGAATCATTTAGAGAGTTTTCTTCACAACTCCAACAGTAGATTTGTGCAACATGCATGCTATCAACTTCGTGAGTATGTTCAGGCGCGTGTTGCAGTTTCTGATCCCTTGTATGAGATGATCAAGAAGGAAGAGTTTGAACGCCAATACAATTCCAAGTTTTTGGAGGCGATTTCTTGCTCTCGTGTTGTAGTTGAGCCTGTAAGTTCAGGGACGTATGAGCCATCATCGAAGCTGAACTTAAAGGTACTACAAGACATCCTGAAGGGTATCTTCAAGATCCAGAAGGATGAGGAGCTTGCCAAAGAACGTGATGAAGAAGAAGAACAGGCAGCTCAAAACATCTCATACCTGTTGGCAGATGATATGGAGCTTGATTTTGATGATGATGATGTTCCAGTATGGCGCTCCATTGTCGACAAGTATAGAGGAGGTGATCAGGTGCTACAGGGAGAAGCTGTGAAGATTACTCACCTGTTCAGGGATCAAAAGGACAATGAGAAGGCGACAGAAGCTTTCAGTTCAGAGAGGACAGATTTTTATGAGACCTCAGGACCTCTTCCAAGAACCGAGGGAGAAAATCTTGTAGAGGACTTGCTCACCAAGGATGTTGCAGAACAAGCTTTTGAAGCAGGTGAAGAAGTTCCTCCTTATACAAGAGTCTCCACTATCGCTGGTGAGGTCTATACTGGAAGTAGGACACTTCTAGAAGATGAGAATATGGAAGAGGAAGTTCCTGAAGAAGATCCTGCAGTTGAACCTGGAAAGGAAGAAGAAATATTTGATGAGGATGCAGGTGTTTTTCCTTCAGAGGAACCAAAGATGGAAGTGGACCAGGAGGAAGCCAAGGAAGAGTCAACACCATACTTTCTGTCAAGAGAGATAGGTGAGGACTCGACTGCATCGCACTTACCATCAGGTGAGATGGATGCTAACCTTGATGATACTCTACGTCTGCCGAAATCTAAGAAAAGCCGCCTGAATAAAATACCTGATCCTCATTTTCATGAAGAGGTTCAGGATGATGCAACCATGGAAGAGAAGAAAGAGGCGGTGGAGAAAATAAAAGAGGTCAGAGAGGATGATGGAGAGAAGAAATTGGAGGCTGAAATCCAGGAATCTTTTCCATCTGAAGTAGTTGTTGAAAAGGATACAACAAAAGTTGACAATACCTATGAGTTGCATACTTCACCTTTGAAGTTGCTTGGAGAGCTTACAGGAGATCCAGGTATTGGCCTTTATCAACAATGCTTCAGGGAAACTCACGCAAGATTGCTGAATCATGTTTGTTTCAGAAAAGGTGAGATTTCCCATCCTCATTATCAGTCAAGGATCAACGAGAATGATTTTGTTCGATCCATTCGTAATATCTGTCCAGTACCTCCACCTGATTGTTATGAACATGAACCAGAGCATGATTTGAAGAGATTCTTTATCAATGATGATCGCATCATTTATTTGGATGGCAAGTATCAGGTCGATCCAAAGGCCCTTGAAAGGGCAGGTCATGCTCGAGAAGAATTGGAGGATACGAAAAAGGAACTCAAGAAGGAACTGGAATCATATGGTCCCAAGGGACCCAGTTGGGACTTTGTCACCTTCTATGAAGAGCTGTGCAGAAGGTTCCTCAAGGGAAGAATAGAAGAACCATATGGAACTAACTTATTGGCCAGCTCAGAGTCCTTGACATTTTTATCCTGGAACTATGGCAACATGGTTCGTGGTCAGAAGTACACCACACCAAGGTTTCTCCAAGGACTTGATAGTGCAATGAGGCCACGCAAACAGAGCGCCATGTCACTTCAGAATGAGCAATTTGAGAACAACCTTTTCTTCAACATGCTCTTCTTTTTACGTGCACATGTCGTGATTCTCCAGGAAGCTCATCTTCTTGTTCCTGCCAAGGAATTTATTGAGCAAAAGAATTGGACAGTTTGTTTCAATGATTGGGAGAATCTTGCAGTGATGGCTAGATTGGCACCAGGTGGATATGTCAAGATCATTGCTGGACATGATCAAGAACTTGGTCATTGTGAACAGCGTGATGTAACTTGGGCTATCTACGAGATTTGTTTTGGAGAAACAAGGCCTCGTCAAGATTTCAAGGATGCAGACTTTGAATTTGATGACTATGGTCCTGAGGACAAGCGTGTTCCACTTACTCGAGCGAACATGCACACCATCAGAGTCTGTAATTATCGTGTTGATACACACCGTGCTGTGGATGCCCACCTACTGACAGGAGAACAGACAGCATTGATGCTTTACGAGTGTTTTGTCTATGAGGTGGACATCATTTCTGGTGATGCAAATAGTTTGGCCTACAGAATGTCTGGGTACAAAAGGCAGCCAATGGCTAACTACTATTACAGCACCATGCAGCATTGGATCCGCAGGTTTTCAGAAGCTCGTGTAAAAGCAGATCCTGGTATCAAAGCACCAATTCCCAGAACATTTTACAGTTCAACTTCACAGGTCCTCAAGAAGTGTGAAGTTTACTTTGATAAACTCTGGGAAGAATATTCTACTGTTGAAAAAGAAGAATACCAAGGATCACAGCTTGGCGATACATGTTTGTCTACCATTGTTGAATGGGGTCATTCAATGAGTGAAGAGGAATATGAAAATTCCACAGTGAGCACGAAGGAGTTCATCTGTAATTTTTCAGAGAACTTTGCTACGACTGACACGGAGGTTATGTGCTCAAGGCCCACTGACGAGGACAGTCATGGTCCAATGTTTATTTCACTCAGACCAGCTTCCTTTTCATCTGGAGACAGAAGACAGTATCGCATGGGAGCAACTCTTCATGAGGCGAAACTGCGGAGGAAGGAGAAACAGAAAGAGAATAAAAGGAAAGGAAGGCCGCCAACTTCTGGTCAAGCAGCTTCATCGTCTGCAGCGGCATAATTCCTGAGCGAAGGCTGAAATTTAAATGATGGCTAGGAAGTGATGATACTTCTGGTTACAGTTGATACTTTGCTTCCAGGCTTGACTTTAAGTTGCCGGGCTGAAGTTTTAAACTTTAGCAGGTAGATATGGACAGTTTTGCATAACTGATGGTATCTATCACCGCCGCTTTTTCTGAGATGACCTCTAATGGACAACCATTCATGGTTGATGATTAAGTCATTTCATGATTTGCAATTGTAGTGCAAGATTTTTGTACATACATTTGCCGGTATCTCCTTCTTGTGTTTTTGATGTCAATGAGAAAGAGTCCTTTTGATGCAGTCTTATTTTGTCTGTGGATGAAAGCGGTCGAGACCACGTCACGAGAAGA
Organism: Durusdinium trenchii; assembly: GCA_963970005.1. Lineage (NCBI taxonomy): Eukaryota > Dinophyceae > Suessiales > Symbiodiniaceae > Durusdinium > Durusdinium trenchii. The sequence goes on along the minus strand of CAXAMN010009446.1, from coordinate 551,751 downwards.
TTATTCCTCGGACCGTACGCTCCTTGCATTTTGCAAGGCATTTTAATTAATTGCATTTGCGCGGTCTTGAATTTGTAGTTCTTTGTTACGCGAGTGTCGTTTGATTCTTTTATAGGTCTCTGTAGAGAAAAAGCCGCTTTCCCTTTTTAGTTTGATTTAGCTCAGGCCATAAAGAGCTAGTGAGCGCCGGTACATGGTATCTCCGCCTGTGAAAAGTACAGTCTCCAGCCGAGGTACATTATCGTTTTGATTTTGTACTTGAGGTGAGTCAGCTATTGCTCCCTCACTGTATTTAGTAGCTTTGAGATTACCTTCTCTATAGTGTGAAACACACTGGATTAGGTAAGTACATGGCACCGTAGTTTTCTTTTAAGTTGTCAGAGCTAGCTGGACTGTTTTAGCCTTGCAGTAGAAAAAGAGTATGCGACATACGCAATCAGCTAGGAGTGGACATGAATCTTGTGCCTGCTGAAAAGTAGAGCCTACCTGTACAGGGCTCCACTCCAACAGCCGATATAGTGTGTCCATGCTTGACTGCTTCAAGGCTCAAAGAGCAAGAGGATAAGACTCTGCGCATAAAAGACACTAGCGGTCTGCACCTCTACCGTGTACGCCCTAGTCACTCTTTCACCCCCCGCCCCCTTGGAATTGATTTTCAATACAGCCCCCCCCCTTCCCCCCCTCTAAAATCAATTCTCTCCTGGAGAACGCCTTCGTGAGCCTCTCATGATTTCAGGATAGTTGAAACCCTCTTGAACATTCAGAAAGAGTGAATATGAAATTCTAATCACGAAAGGTGTTCCCCGAGGGGATACATACCTAGAGTTCGTTTTGTGAAGCACGTCAATTCTCTCCTGGGGAGCGTCTTCGTGAGCCTCTTATGGTTTCAGGATAGTTCAAATCCTATGATGTTCCGATTCAATGCTCACCGATGATCTGAGCCATGGGGCAAGTTTGTTTTCCTAAGATTTTTTTGAACATTTCAAGAGCACATGTTTGAACATTTAAAGCATATGAACATATATTTACGAAAGGTCGCCTCCGAGGGGATAAATCACCATGTCGAACATTGCATTTTTGTTCCTGCCTCTCGCGTTCTCTTCTCTTCCCGCTGTCCTACCTTTCGTGTCTCCCTCCTCTCAAGTTGGACATCCCTTGGATGGTCCTGGTATTGTCACCTTAGTATATCTTAGCCATTCCCTCGCCGCTAGGGTTACGAGAAGAGGATAGAGAAGAGAACAGTCTCCGCTGCCGGTGGAGAAATCAAGGCATGATTTGTTCTTGCGGTTTGAGTTGTGTGCTTCAGTGTTTGACATTGTGAGAGACTTGAGGCCCTCAATGTGATGTCGGTAGGTTGCATTTTTCTTGTGCTAGGTGGACAAACGCAGAGAACTCATTGTAAGGCGCGGCATGGAACAGCAGCTTGTTGTTTGATAGTTCAGCATTCCCAAGCAATATCCAAGCAAGTGTGCACACGTCAAGGCGCGCTGCCAAAGAATTGAAGGATGGCATGTATGTCAACCTTGGCATCGGCATGCCAACGTTCCTTGGCCCATGAGGGATTCAGAAACCCGAGAGTCCCAATAGATCGCCAAGTTCCGGCTGGATTTTCTTCCCATCACCTGTAACCCTCTTCCATCGTTCCTGTCCATTCGCCTTCCGTCAAGGGCAAGCGGCTCACGCCGAGGCTGGTGAGCAACTACACAGCCCCGGGCGTCCGCATCGAGCTGCAGAGCGAGAATGGACTCTTGGGCATTGGCCCCTACCCCTCCGAAAGCGAGGCAAGGAGTTCGTAAAAAGGGCGTTCAGCGTTTGGGTCTTTGTGCGTTTCGGCGATTGGTGGTTGACATATATGGTTGGAATCCGAAAGTGCACGAAAGCTATTAATAGCTATTTTGTTCGTATGCATTTCGGCCTTGCTGAGTGTACCCACGTTCACTTTCAGACATTTCAGGTGAACCCCGACCTCATCAATGCGGGCAAGGCTTGGGGGCTTGGCTTGGGGGTTCTTGGGGCCCATTTCAGCGGTGCGATGTCTCAGGGGAGATCCCGGTTGCCAGCTATATCCAAATTGAAGTTGACGTGAGAGGAGATCCACACACCCATCCCCCCAGACTCACCACACATCCACTTGGCTCTCACATCTCCTTAATATGTTATTTCATTTGACATTAAGTTATGACACGTTTTGACGACCTGGCCGCCATGCCTCCTCCAGCTCGTCGTCCTCCCGTTGTTCGTTCGGCGTCCCCAGGAGACCGTGACCATGATCCCCGGCTCGTCGCTCTTTTCCTCCTCCGAGTCCTTCGGAATGATCCGCGGGACCGGAGCGCCCAGTCCAAACCTCCGATCCGCGCGTCGACCGGGGCGAAGCCGACCGGATCACGCCGAGGTTTGAGGGTCCCGTGAACTCGTGGGCGGTCCCGTTCGCCGGGGGCGCTGAGGTCTAAAGTGGATGTGACCATTCTCGGTGCCATGGAGGTGCGGACTCTTGGAGTCGGTTGGAAGACTGAAGGCGTCGAAGGGATGTTGGAGACTGGATGACCAGGCGTGCTGGGCATGGCTCCATCCCACCACTGATCAGAGCACGCATAAAGTGTGATATATAGAGTCCTAGAGGGAGCTACAGTTTGGGTTTGCACGTGTTTCCTGTTGGATTAAATTTGTCTTACTTTCACCTACTTCTGGATGTCGTTGTCTCAGCATTGGTTGGATCAGTTGGATCACTGACCATTCCATTCCTTCCAGGGCTAGAAGCCAGAAGGAATATCAAGCAATCAGGTTTCACAAAGATGCAAGGACCCTACTAGGGGCTCCTGGCATCGCTACTAGGAGCAAAGGGCATCGCTACTAGGAGCAAGGATGCTGCTAGTAGCTCCTGGCCTTACTATATACTGGAACAAGAAGCTACTAGGAACAAATCTATAATGCAAACTGCCCTTCCGATGCCGCATTGGACGTGTTCCCTTCGGCCCTTCGGCTTTGGAAGGGCCGTTGGACGAAATCCCCAGGTGGCAGCCAATGGCGACTTAGCCAACTGGATCATTCCGGGGAAGATGGTCAAGGACTGTCCGCACATGGCACTGATGTGCTGTCAGTTGCAGTTCACGCATTTGGGAGAACAGTCCGGGGCAAGAACCCGCAAGGCATGAATGATCACCGAAGGAGAGGGTCTCGGCGTTGAACGGGTAGCCTGAACTGTTAGTTGCTGTATAGTTCAATCAAGCCGTGCCTCTCTAAGCTTATCCCATCACATATCAATCTGGATTTGGATGTTTTTTGTGTTCAGTTTGTGTAGAGTTAGGATGGACTTAGGCGAAGCATACCCTCTGACCCTCTGAAAATACATTGTACTTAAAATTATGTCTTTGGATAGCATGCTTTTGTGCTACCTCCGAAGCCTACCCCCGAAGAGTAACCTCCGAAGCACTAAAAAGCGTCCCAAGAACATACACCGTAACGCCGTATCACCCTTTTTGCGTTTTGACCGAATACCTCCGGCTGCGAACGAAGCTCGCCTTCGACCGGCCCGTCCATCGGAGGGCATGGGCGGAGCCATGGACTTGGTCTCCAGCGACTCCAAGGTGTTGGTCGCACCGGGGCCCAGGGGACAGGTGGAGGGCGACACGACGTGACAGGAGACAGGTGCCGCTGGTGGAAAGAGGTGGAGACAGTGAGATGACCTGAGATGTTTGAAGAGGAATCAGACTAGTAGTAACATGTGCATAGCTAGTAGTAGCTTCTTGCTACTAGTAACGCAATAAGACATGTAGTGAGGTTTGCTCTCTCTGTAGGCCACAAACCGAGTCCGAAGACGAAAGGCGAAGCAGTGAAGACAGCCGGGTTGATGACATTCTTGCTTTTGTTGGCTAAAGAAATCAAGGATTCAATATTGTTCAACTTGTCAAATTATCCACTGGCCTGCATGAGGTCATGGAACATGTGGCGAAAGGCAACAAGCACAAGCTTAAGCCCAGTGTGAAGCTCAGACGGCTCCAGCATACTTCGGCGTTCGCCTTCTACTCAAGGACAAGGAGCCTGAAGATCATTGAGTACTGGTTTGAGTTGGATGAACCGGAGATGAGAGGTAGTCTTTTTTGTGGATCCAATTCTCGTGAACATAGTTTACTTCCAGAACAAGAGCGGGCGGCTACTGGCCAATCAACAGTTGGTCCTCAAGGGCCGGGCATATCATGCAGCTCCGAGGTAGTGAAAAAGGGCTGGTAGTTTGGTGGTCGGAGGTGGTAGGTGAAAAAGTGGCATATGAATTGCAGGTACTTCGACTTCGTCCGTCTCTTTGAGAGCATGAGTGAATCTCTTTTCTGCCGCGCGTGAGGCTGCAGTCTTCCGCTGACGGGCCAACGGGTGACGGGGCTGCAGCATAAAACAGGTAAAAGAGGATTGTGACAGACTAGACCTGTCCAAGGGGTCCCATGCTTCAACACTCTGGGACTCTGGGTTAGTGAGGGATCCCATGCTTCAAAAGAGTTTTTTCAGGGACAAGAGATCATCACATTGTTAAGAAGTCACATGTTGATGCCTCAGAAGGATTTCATGTAATGTTGACGTATGATTAATCAATAAAGGGACCCGGAATAAAGTTAGCCGATCTGCGTCCTGATGAATACAGGGACCCGAAATAAAGTTGGCACTTGTTTTAATGATTATTGTTTTAATTACTTTGTTTTTATTTGTTCACAATCCCATTTCCGGTAGTTGAGCCACTATCTTTGCGTGCATCCCCGATTGATTTGCTTGGAATGCCAATGTCGCAATTGGAACTGGGTGAAAAGGCCTTCATCCTGGATGTGATTGGCCTACCTCTGCCTAAAAGGGTTGCAGTCCATGTGGAAAAAGAGGGCACCTTCCGATCCATCATCACAAAACTGGGTATCATGTCGACTTGCCAGGCAAGAAGTACTTTGTGCTATTTGGAAGTCTCGAATCACGGTGAAGTGAGATATTGGATGAATGATCAAGTCGTTGATGAACTACATGGTACAAGTATGCTGCTCCACATCTCCACTGTTCAGGCTTGCAGAAATGATGAGCTGGATAGAGGACTTGGGCATCTGCCAGGAGACGAGACGACATTGTTCCAGCCAGCCCTCCACCAGAGGATGATGCAGCTTCCAACTACCTCTGAAACCAATGCTGGGGGGGACCAATTTGAGACGATGATACAGCAGAATCTTCGATGGCACGCGCTGAGAAGAAGGGTTGCAAGATTGACGCGATTCCTACAATTTGATCATCTGCGAGAAGAGGCAATGGCCTTCCGAGCTGCTAGAGGCCGATGGCCTGATATTGTTCTCTGTGGCGTTATTGCAGATGAAACTTCCTTTTGGAACCTGGAGATTGATGGAATGCTCGAGTCAGCATCCTTTGACAAAGAAGAGGTGCAAACACTGCTGCGAGACTTTGTTGAACCCCCCGTTTCCCAAGAAGGAAGAGTGACAATGGCAGCTGTCAAGCCGCTACCCACAGTACATGAACAGAGTGGTCAGGACGACCTCTATGTCATAGTTGGAGAGGAGCTTCGACCCGATGAAGTCCTGGCTTTGATAGCGGTATGGGACTCTCGAGTTGAATCGGAAGTTGAGCTCCATCCTGTTGAGCTCCCCCCTCGTATGACGACTGCGGCACTATTGCAGTCCTTTGGATTGGAAAGCCGATGCTCTCTTCCCTTTTTGGACTGTGTTGTTTCTCATTCCGGCATGGAGATGCCCAGAATCTTCTCATGGACACCATTCCAAGGTATGAAGATTGTCATTGAGATCAACGTGAGGGCATGCCCGCTGCCTGAGGTGACATTCCGCACTCTCATACGACCGCCATCAACGACAGACGATGAGGAATCTTCCTTGATGCAACTACATACTTTGGTTGATGAATCATTGCACAGAGTATGGGATTATGCACGGGGCTGGACCCGGGGTCGACTGGATATGACAGCATGGTTGTTCCTTCAAGGAGAGCGGAAACAGCCCTTTCCTTCCATTGCTGTATTTGATGTTCAGAGACGCCTTTTTGTGGAAGGTGAGCCTGCACATGGGACTCCTCTGAGCTATATTGCTATTGACCCTCCACCGATTTTCATTGCCTTGCCGAGACCGCACATCTTCGCTGTGCAAGCACGTGCCCAGACAGACTTCGCTGTCCTGTGCCGAGTACAGGGGGACCGGCATGACCTCCTGGCAATTCTGGTGGATACTGCGCACGCCCCAGTCGGGGTTGATATACTCTTTGATCTAGCTGTGCTTGGTCATGGATGTAGAGAATCTGACCTATGCTATGCCATCATCTCTGGTGATCGCAAAGCTTTCCACCATGATGTCGAATTGACTGATGGGATCTTTGTGCAGCTATTCCTGTGGGAGTATGAGGCAGAACAGAGCACCTCGTGCGGTAGTTCATCTCCCCGCACAGAAGGGTCACGTCATGACAGCTCCGATGAATCTATTGTTCCATCTTCCTTGCATAGAGCGAATGAGGAAGTCCATGATGAAACAAGCATGATGCAGTCCCAGCAGAGGCTTGTACCTGATGACGGATGCACAGCCCGCTCACAAGAGAGATTGATGCGATGTTCAGAGATGGGACTGTCCTGGTTGGTTCCTGCTCGACTCCATCAACAGCAAATGTACAATCTCTGGAAGTACTCTGGTCGAGACCATGTAAGAGAGTATTTCATTCGACAGAGGTACCTTGGGTCGGGCCTGAGCATCCGAGGATGGTTGTTCCACGACCACCAACAAACCACGGGACAACCTTGTGCCTGGGGTTTGACTGACAGTACTCCTTGGGCGCATCAGACAGGACATTTACTTCGTGGAACTGTCCTTGATGATGTCCTCATGTATGCGGTGGTCCCACAACCAGAGGACTTCCAACTGCCTGATCCGGCCAGTATGCAGATCATCATCCCATCAGCAATTACGGACCATCTATTCCAGGTCTTTGTTGTGGAACATGCCTTCAGTGGAACACAGACCAGGCAAGCACTGCGTCTTGAGGTCCCGATCACTGTTCGACAAGTTTTCCAAGCCAGTGGGTACGGATGCCTGTGTGATGTGGAGACTCGTTGCACGTTGCAATACATGCATGGAAATTGCCAGAAAGTCTTCACGGATGAAGAGGATGTCTTACTGCCCTTTGCCTCTTTCGTGAGGATCATGGTGCATTGGATACCTTCCCTACCGTGCGTGCCATTCCAGCCCTTGGCGACGAGTGATGTTGTTGCCAGACAGGTGGCGGCGGCTGTGCATCCCGCTGAGACCTTTTCCTATGACCGGGCGGTCCGCCAGGCACGTGAAGTGATGGCGCACGTGGCAGGAGACGATGAAGAAGATGATCCCACTATGCTCATGGTCAATGCGCACCAGGCTCGAATGTACCTCCTCGAGTATGCCTCGGCCAGACAGAGACAAAGGAACTTCGATCTTGTGGTCCATGTTCTCTTCCATTCATTCGGGCACACGAGAGTGTCAGCAGCTTGCTGTCCACAATGGCTATTGCAAAATGATGTACCGATTGCTAGATTTCTTGACTGGTGCCAGGAGTACACAAGGAGGTTGGACGAACGCCATTCAAGACTCTTTCATGCGGTCGGTGAAATCTACCAGAACATGCCGACATTGATTGTTGTCTATTCGATGGGAGATTTCACTATCCCTGTCATTGTGCAAGTTCTTGACCCTGACTCCACGAGCCCGCCCTTCGTCGCTGTCTACCTTGCTGGACCTAGTGTCTGTGTTGCGACAGTGGTTGGATGGATCCGTGAGCAGATGGAGCTGGCCCCAGCTGTCTTCAGATACAATGGGAGGCAGGTTGCGTGGCGTGAGGTCCTTACCCTAGTGGCAGGAGGGATTTTGCAGATACGGATCCTTAGTGATGAAGAGCTGAACAACCCTGACACCTTTACACAAGAACCAGGACCTGGGATGACTCTGACATTTGAACCTCACAACACATGGTCCTCTACTGGGTCGAGCCTGCAGTATGATATACCTCAGCATACGCTTGGCCTTGATGGCAGATTGAGACCCTATGTGCCTGCTCCATATCCTGCAGATCAAGAAGGGTATCCTCTGCTGCGACAAGAGGATGAGGAGACCACTTTCATCCAACAAAAAATGACTTCCAGGTCAGTGCTGGTGGAGGAAGAGCCTCAGGATGAATCGACGAATAACTTTGTTTCTGATGCGATTCCTTGGATGTTGGGAGACAACACTGCAACTCCCACTCATGGGAACCAGGAACATTGGCAATACCATGGGACATCAAGAAATGCTTCTGGATACGGCTGGTCAAGGTTTGGACGGTTTCCTCCTTGGATCCAACGGCCCCCTGATCGAGACCTCCAGTTGCATTGGACGCGATCCCCATCAGAAGGCTTACGGCCACCTGGAAATCCCACATGCTGGATGAATTGCAACCTTGATGAAATGGATGAATGGGCGATGGTGGGAGGAGTCGAATTCGTGACTGATTTCAATCCCTCTACCTGTCACGAGGGACAAAATATGGGCTGTCTGCCTGTCGAAGAAGATCAACCATGTAAGATTTCTATCTTCGAGGCATTGCACCCTCGAGACACGACTACCTCCCCAGCCTTCCAGGTTGAAATGCCAAGCTTCGCTTCCTGGATTGAGGCTGTTTTTGTCAAGCGACAACTTCCGAATGTGCCGTGGAATGAAATCACGGAGCACCTAGACACGGACATAGCGGATGAATTTTCCAATGTCAGTCTGGAACGACCCCAAGATGTACCGTATGTTGAGATCTATACCGATGGTTCCTTCTCGAAGGGCAAAGACAAGCTTGCTTCATGGGCATTCGTGGCCTTTTGCCAGGTCGGCACCCAGAAGTACATGCTAGGAATGGATTACGGACTTGTTGACCCAGACCCACTGTCATCCGCATGGACGGGGGCAGGGTCCTCGACAGCCAGAGAAGGAGAAAATGACGCATTGATCCGAGCCTGTGAATGGTCCTTTGCTATGGGCTATGAAGTGCCCCACTATTTCTATACTGATTCCACTGCAGCTGGGTATGGGGCCAGCGGCGCTTCTGGAACGTCAGTAGATGATCTACAAGGACGCCTGAGTAGAAGCCTTGCGAAGGCATTGGATACATGTCTGCGTATGACGGAGGTGCATCGTTCCCATGTCAAAGCCCATAGTGGTATTTTTGGCAATGAACTGGCAGACGCTGTCGCAAAATGGGCATTCCAGCAACAACCTGAGGAGGTGCATCCACGTCCTGACTATACGGCATTACTTTGTGGACGCCGCATGGCAGTGGAGTTCCTATGGATGTTGTTTACTCCATTTTCTGACCAAGCCAGCATGACACTTCCCCGATGGGATGGTTCTGCCATCCACTCGGGATATCTGCAACAAGAGGTCGGAACATCACAACGACTGCCCCCAACATTGCTTGATGATAGAGGATCCCAAGTGATCATGAAGCCCATCGAGTTGACGGTTGCCACATACAACGTCAACACTCTTGACTCAAAGAAGGGAGGCATGACCGTTGGATTCCTACGTGAACAAGTATTGTGGCATGACATCGATGTGCTGTTCTTACAGGAAAGCCGCACAAAGACAACACAGCTGGCCCAGTCTGATACACATTACCGAGCCACTGCGGCGGCTGACCAAGGACATGGTGGGGTGGAGACTTGGCTGCTCCGTTCAAGGAGAAGTTCGGGAGAGCAACTCTTTGATCGACGTTCGATTCATGCACTTGTAGCTGAACCAGAGCTCCTCCTCTTGAAGGCATGTTATAGAGGAACCAGTGTGCTTTTGGTCAATGGGCATGCTCCACATACAGGAGCAGAGCCTACGAGGATCAAAGCTTTCTGGCAACGGCTCGGTGACCTGATCGAGAAGTACAGACACACGGTACAATACTACATCATGGGAGTTGATGCTAATGCTCATTTCTGTGACGCCTCCTTGCCTTATGTAGGATGTGAGGGAGTGGAGGAGTCCCAGAATCTGGCCGGACGATGTTTCCTTCGATTACTCGCTCGAATTGACTGCTATCTTCCGAGTACATTTGAGGGAGTACACCAAGGGGACTCATGGACTTGGATCAGCCACGCTAATGGGGCCCAGGCAAGATGCGACTATCTGATGATTCCGCGGGAGCCCCAACCGGTGAAAGTTGCGACATGGGTCATTGATTCCCTCGAAACAGGACTTCGAGCTACAGATCACCGACCTTTGATGATGAAGATACTACTCCCCAAGATCCGCTGCGTCCACAAAAGACCAAGATGCAGCTTTGACCGGAGGTCTTTGCAAAAAGCTACCACCGCTGAAATTGATGCGGCCTTACGGGACATTCCAGGTCATTCTTGGGAGGAAGACATTGAAAGACATGCCACGACGCTCTCTGAGCAAGTGACCCAAAGCTTGGCCAAAGCCTTTCCAGCTGGTAAACGTGGGCCCAGGAAAAGCTATATCAGTGATGGAACGTGGACACTGCGCGCTGCACGCATGCAAACCAGGTCAACACTGCAGCAAGTACGTGATTGTATTGCTGCCCTGACAGTTCGCGCAATACTGCATGTGTGGTGCTACAAAGGGGTCCTGCTTCCTTCACAGCTTTTTCTGGAAGGTATCCGGCATTTGGCAAAGGCCACTTCTCTGCAAGCCAAGAGCCACCAAGAGGCAAAGGACTTCAAACGAGCCCTACGAGCAGATAGGACTGCATGGTTGGAGAAGATCGCAAAAGATGCACCACAGATGTCGCAAAGTGACTTCTACCAGGCTATGCGCAACTCTGGAGTGAGGAGTAGGAAGAAACCAGGCCCCTTCCAGCCGTTGCCTATTGTGGAAGACGAATTGGGTGAACCAATCTTCGAGACTGACAAACTTGCAGAGCGATGGAGAACATTTTTTGCTCAGCAAGAAGATGGGATAGATCAGACACCAACTCAGCTTATGGCACTATGTGATTCCCTGGCACAAATCCCGAAGCTGAGACCTGAATGGGATGATCTACCCAGTTTTTGGCAGATTGAGCATCAATTCCGCTCCACAAAGGTCGCCAAGGCATTCTTTGAAGACGGGGTGCCTGGCGATTTCTTACACCGAGCGCCAGTTGCTGCTGCAAAACTTTTCTACCCACTCTTGCTGAAACAGGTGATGTTCACGCGCGAGGCGATGATATACAAGGGTGGCACCCTTGTACCTGTTCACAAAAAGGGTAGAGTAGCGGACTGCTGGAACTATCGGAGTCTTTTTGTGAGCTCCCCAATCAGCAAGGCTCTACATGGCGTTTTTCGGAAAGAACTTGTTCAGGAGTTCAAGACCGTGAGGCTCCCGATGCAGATTGGGGGAATTCCAGGTTTCTCTATAACCCAAGCTGCCCATGTCATCCGACTATACCATCAGGTTGCGGCAAAGCGAACACGAAGTTCTGGAATACTCTTCATTGACGTCAGTAATGCATTCTATCGTCTCCTTCGACGACACATGGTAGCTGCAGAACTTGACACTAGGACGGTCCCAGAGCTCTTCCAAAGCCTTGGACTGCCGCCAGCTGCATATGATGAGTTTGAAGAGATGATGAACCCAGGACCTGCGATCCAGAACTCTGACGCACCGGCCTTTGTCAAAGCGATGTTCCAGTCATTTTACGAAGCCACATGGTTCAGAGTCAATGGTTCAACAACATTGACTCAGAGCCGACGAGGCTCACGCCCTGGCGACACGTTCGCTGATTTGACCTTTGGCTTTGCGCTTAACAGAATCCTCCGACCTGTCTTCACTACCATCGAGACGGATTACCCAGAGGTGACGGTCGAGCTGCTGTCAGAAACTAACCCCTATGCACATGAAAGCAAGTCTGAACGGATGGGTCTACTAGCACCGATTTGGGCGGATGATGTTGCAATATCGTTTAGTGCTGCGACGGCTGAGTCCCTTGTCACAATGGCTGGCCGTATTGCGGGGCTTGTTTTTGACCGACTAGCAGTGGCTGGCCTTATGCCGAATCTTTCTAAGGGCAAGTCAGAGATCATCCTTGACTGTAGAGGAAGTGGATCCACGGTGCAACGCAAGGCGATAGCCCACCAGGACTATGCAATCCCCACCACATCCAGCTACGTGGAGGGGCCACTCCGTGTTGTGGGCACATATAAACACCTGGGTTCATGGCTTGAAGTCAAATGTGGGATGCGAAAAGAGCTCCGAACCAAATTTGCTGCTGCGCACAACATTATGACACAGTACCGGTCACAGATCTTTTGCAACCGGGCTATGACAGTCGAGAGGAAACGCCAGTTTTTTGAGTCGCTGGTGTTGTCAACCATCGTTTTCAACTGTGCTATTTGGCAACCGCCAACCAAAAGACAAATGAAGCAACTTGATGCAGGGTTTGCACGCCTGTTCAAGCGTCTGGCTGTGATGCACTATGGGAAAAAAGCGATTGAATGGCCTCTCGACCGCATTATCCACGATTTCCAGCTTCTGCCAGCGTGTGAGACTCTACGGGTCGCAAGATTGCGATATCTTTGCCACCTGATCCAGCATGGCGAGGACCATACTTGGTCCCTCATCAACACGGAACATAGTTGGTGGACACTGGTTGAAGACGATCTGGCATGGATGCAGATGTATTGCCCAGAGTTCGAACTTCCTGATTTTAGATCAGAATGGTCCGATTTCTGTGAATGCCTGCAAACTGCAGGAAAGCGATGGAAAGCAGCAATCCGCAGAGCCATTGCGAGATGCAAAGCATTTGCCTCGAGAAGATTTGAATGGTATGGATGGCACAGCGTGATCTATCAGGACATCCTGCAAGCTGGCCTGATCACTGGCCAGGAAGTTGCTTCTCTTGCTGAAGACCACTACTGTTTGGCCTGCCGCCGAACCTTCTCGGGAGCAGCCGCATGCGCAGTACATGCCTTTAAAAAGCACGACCGTGCTACTCCAGCACGAGATTTCGTAACTGGCACCACATGTGAAGCATGTCTAAAAGTGTTTTCACGGCATACTGGGCTTCTCAATCACGTAAACCGAGGTCATGATTGTTTGGCTTTCTACACTGCCCGTGGAGCTTTTGTGACTCGGCAACCTGGCGTGAATAGTGCCGCTGAGAACGCCAGCTGCCCAGAGCTGCCAGATCCTTGTATGCAAGCTGAAGGACCCAGAATTCCTGATGGGCCAATTGCAGTCATTGTGACACAGATTCAACAGTGGCAAGATGAATTGCTTGAGAAGTGGCAGGCTGCCTTTTCGAGTCATCGAGGGACGGGAGCCCTTGTGGAATGTTTAAGGCAGGCCACCCTGAGCACATGTCTCTACCACAAAGAGATCCTGGCCCTTTTTGCTGAATGGAGCCAAAGCTGTATGGCTGAAGCAGAAGATGCGACACTCCACGATCTTATGGTTTTTCGTGTTTTCACTTCCTCGGCTAGCAGTGAATGGTTCCTGACAGGTCTAAAGTCTTGCATGCGCAAGGAAGACACAGCGATGGAGTTTTTCCAACGACAATCTGATCAATTAGATGAAATTCGATATGATGTCCCAGCACGCATGGCCTATCGTCCCAAGGTCATGGCGCATCTCTTTTCAGGCACACGGAGGCCTTTTGACATCCAACATGTCATGGAAGAGCATGCATGGATGGCACTGTCCATCGACATCATTTTCGACCGTGAATGGGGAGACCTCAACAACCCCACCACATTCCACTTTTTTACTGAGGCACTGCGCCTTGGAATCCTGAGAGCATGGGTGGCGGGACCCCCCTGTGAAACGTGGTCTCGTGCACGAGAGAACCACGTGCAGGGCGGACCCCGCCCAGTGAGACGCCGAGGGTTTCCATATGGCTTGCATAACCTCACGTACAAGGAACACAGACAAGTGACAGTTGGTAGTATGCTGTTGGGCATTTCGTTCCGGTTGATGCTCCTTTCTTTGCTTTGTGGTGCAACAGGTGTGCTTGAGCACCCAGCTGATGGGGACACTCACCAGAATAGCCCAAGCATCTGGCGACTTGAGATTACTCGATATCTATGCCGCTTTCGCAACTGTCAGAAAGTTACCGTTATGCAAGGGCACTACGGTGGGAAGGCTTCCTCCTGATTGCAAACGGTGCGACCGACAATGACGCTTTGTTACACTCGCTGCGGACAACTGCACTTCCGAAGTATGCAGCCATTGGACGGCACGTAGATGGCAGTTGGCGCACTTCTGAGCTTAAGCAGTACCCAGCTGATTTTTGCAAAGCCATTTGTCGTGTGATCCTGGAAGGCCAAAAAGGCCACGGAGATGCCCCGTGCCAAGAAATTCCGAAGGAATTTCTTCAGGCAGTTAGGGAGTTGACGCGGAGTTTCGATGAGACCGCGTCAATGGGGCCCGATTTCCATGGATGATTTTTAATTAGGCGCACGCCACCAGTCGCGGGCAAGAGCCTATGGCGCGAAGAAAGAGGAAAAGAGTTTATTGTATAATTATTTCTTGGAACCTGGGATGAACTTTATTTAGGCTGTCCTAAGAGTTTCTAAATTTGACAGTACATGTATTAATCCGGCTGGGTGATTGGGTGTCGAATTATATGGGCCAAGCCAGTGTTGTGGTCCGTGCACCCCCCTTCCTTCCGCTCATCACGGCAGCTCGAAGGTCGTCGACCGATGTATCACCGACATGGCCGTCTTTGACTTTGTCACCGAGGGGGCCGAGGTGGAATTCCAACCCTCGGGTCGTGCTCAGTGGATGAATGGATCTCAATGGATCTCGATTGGTTTAGGAGATCCTCTCCCTTTCAAAGAGATGTCCAGGAGAATCCATTTTATGCCGGGGCCAGGACCATGCATTTTTGTGCATGTGGTCCATGCAATAGCCTTTCTCACCACCCAATCAGACGTGTTTTTGCTATGTACCCTCGGCCCAAGCATGTACCGCTCTGGTATATATAGTCTAGTCAATTACTATTATTATTGATCTCTCTATTATATACACATTTCACGGCCTTGATGCAGGATCCTTGGGTAGCGTTTCGATGATTCATGGCAAACTCGGAGAACATCCCCAATCCTAGCAACTATCTGGAGAATTCTTTCCGCAATGTACCCAATGTAAGCATGTACTGTACCATTTTGATCCATTTTGTACCTAAGCAAAAACGCTGAAATTCAGGCGAGTGCAGTGTTGGGCCATATATAGGAACTGGAAGCATCATCCACCTACAAACCAATAAGCTTGATCATCGGTCGTAGGCCAATCCCAAAAAGAGTCCGAAGATCCTGCCGGTGAAGATATCACAGTTGGAAGTGGGGCCAGAGGTTCTATGCTTCTTCGCTAGACACCGGTTGAGCGCTCCAGGCGCCTCCCACACTAATGGAGATCGCTCCAGGCACCGATTTGGACAGTCGTCCCATGGTGCCATGGCTGGTGCCATGGTGCCATGGCTCCACCGGTGGTGGATCAATGGACCAATGTGGTTGTGTGTCCAAGGCGCACAAATGCAAGATAGTTACAATATGTTTAGAAAACATACTTTAACGATTGTTTTGTAATGGATTTTGCGAGAGTTTACCGTTGTTGAGGATCTATAGTGGTACTCGGGGGTAGACTTAAGTCGCATCAACATGTGTAAAGTCGCATCGTGACGGCGTGGCCTTGGGGAACTGGGTTGTAGGTGTAACCCTGGTTCAACTTAAGTATGTATGACATTCACCTGTTGTCCCACAAAGCGCATTGGCGCGGCTGTTTCCACAAGACCACATGTGGGCATTTACTGAATCCCAGGCAGCATTTCAGCTGTGACATGGGGAATTAGCTTTGAGTGTAATTTGTTCCAAGGTCACTATCTCTGACATGAACTGTTTTGGGCAAAGACTTCTGCATTGGCACCTGCATTTCCGAATCGCATTAGCGCAGCTACTTTGTCGAGACAGACAGGCACACAAAGGAGTTCTCAGAGAACGCATTACATGCGCAACTGCAAAACCAAATCAATGACCAAGACTGCGCCATCACCAGAATGATCAGGCAAGCTCAGGCATACCTGAAACTAACTTCCTACGATGTCAACCAAAAGCTTGTTGATGCCTTTTCTTTTCTACTTAGACCACAGCGCCAGAGCCGTGTGGGGGACATGGCTGCACAAGCTGTGGCAGAATGGACCTTGTTCTCGACAATGAGATCCACTGGAAAAACGATAGGAACAGTGGACAGTGGATTGCAGCCTGCCAGGTTTGAATGAGCTTTTCTATTTTTGCAAGAGTTTTCGATTTTGCTTGATGTGTGTTCGCAGTCCGGTCAAGAGCTGTTGTTTTACGATCGATTCGCCTGAGGGTATTGGGCTCCGCCTGATAGTTCCAAACCTTTGCGGTCCTTTCGTGAAGCGCAACGTTATGCGCAAAGTAAGGGTTTGCTAGAGCCACCG
The DNA here is from genome assembly GCA_963970005.1 of Durusdinium trenchii. Classification (NCBI taxonomy): domain Eukaryota; class Dinophyceae; order Suessiales; family Symbiodiniaceae; genus Durusdinium; species Durusdinium trenchii. The sequence goes on along the minus strand of CAXAMN010009446.1, from coordinate 535,338 downwards.
ACGAAGGCACAAGTGATGACACGATATGACGCCAGGCAGACAGGTCAATTTTCTATGTGCTGTTTCTTCGTTGAGAAAGCACATGGAAAATGGACAGGTGAGGGAGAAACATGGAAGGACGTTGTGACAAATGACTGTTGACTGTTATCAAACGTGTCCGCATTTCTTTTGGCGCGCAGGCGCAGTGGATGGAGACAACTTCTGGAAAGGAGTTGAGTGTGAGCTTCTCAAAGTCAGACGTTGTCAGTTTTGTTGTCGGGGAACAGCCATCTCCTGCAGATGACTTTGAGGTGCCGGTGGCTTCTGACAAAGGGAAATTTCCAAGCCATGCAATAGCGTCAGGCTCCCAATGGCTTTGCCTCTTTGTTTCGAGACATGTTCAAGCCAGATGAATTCCAGGTACTGGTGGCTCCTGTGACAGGGGAATCTGAGCCATCTAGTAGCGCCGGTTTTTCAGCTCCATTGCAAGCAATTGCTGACGCACATTGGGGCTGGATGAATTTGAGGTACCAGTCACTCCGGTGAAAGGGGAATCTTGTGAGCCATTTAGTAGCGCTGGGTTCTCATTTGCTTTGCCAGTGATCTTCTTAACCTCTTCAAGACAATTGCTGTCGCACATGACATGGCCTTTTTCGCCACTGAGTCTGCGCCCATGCTTGCAGAAGGAGGATGCGAAGCTCTGGTAGGAGCAGATTTGTTCCAACTGTTCTCGCTCGCTCGAACACTTCATTGCTTTGTGTGCAGCGCTTGCCTCACCGAACTGGTGCTCCAGTTCTGCTCAAAGCTCTGGGCGCCTGAGTGTCTCTGTGTGTCTAGTCACTTGAGCGATGGTGGCCAGCAAGGACGTGCTCAAGCAGCGCACAAAAGAGTGGACCCAGAAGCGCTGAGACATGAGGGCATTATGTCGGGCTGCTGGTGCGCGCTCTGTGCGAACGTTGGCTTCAGCTGTTCGAGGTCGCAGCCGGAAAAGAAGCCTGTCGCACGTCGGACAAAGGTGAACCGCAACAGAAATCCATGTGGTGTGCGGACCAAAGAGTTGGACCCGACATGTCGATCTTGCGGCCTTCCTCGTTCTCAAGTGGCATGGAGAGCCAATGGCAGCGGCAAGTTTTGCAAAGCCTGTGAGGTGAAACGGAGAAAACTGAGCCGCCAGCAAGCACGAGACCAAGCGTCTCTGACAAGTTCGACGTCTAACCCCCATGGATCTCCTGAGGGTCAGAGTTTCTGAGTCTAGTTCTTGCGCTTTGTCGCCAACACCAGATCCCTGGCACCATACAACCTCATCTTCCAAACCGCGTGGGCATTGGGATGCAACTCTGATCAGTAGTCCATTTTTGTATATTCCAAAGTGAAAACCATGTAAATTTACAGGCGTGGGCTCCAAACAAGTCAATCTCCAAACATAGGTTGTGAACGCGTGGCCATGGTGATTGAGACAACATGATGTGACTTCACACGTGCTGATGTGACTTCACGCTTCCACGCGTGGCCATGCAGTGATGCTACTTCACACGCACTGATGTGACATAACCCAACCCTTCAATAACAATGCGTAGCCGATGCTGGCCTAAAGTGATCTAAAGTGGTAACAATTGCCCTCAAAATGTGTTTTCTTCTATGATTGGCTCTTTATGAATGTGCTTTGAACTTGAGAGCAAACCCAAGGCCACCAGAGCAGGGGGACAATCAATGGATGAACTGCAATGTTTAGTGGTTGGGTCCCAAGAACCACATACCCTGCGTCCGGATCACCGCGGAACGATCCATCCCCGAATTTTGACCCACAGCCACATGTGGGCGGCTCATGGACTACCCTGGGCCACCCGCAACAGACGGTCATGCCTACCTGACAGAGGCTTCTGCCAGACGTTCAAGTAGCATTCATCGTGTACACCATGTGTAAGAGCCATTTAGGAAAGTCTAGGGCGCAGAGCAGCATCCTTGCAACAAGTAAGTGCAAGCTCGATGGTTCGGTAGAACCCATCTGATTGCACGTAGTGAAACAGTCATTTCTGTTAATAAAAAGACCCATTGCTTTGAAAATCTGTCAACAGCGCGTAGTACGAGGCCGGGTTGTCCTTTACAGCAACCTTTCCCCCACGCTAGCATGTCGAAAGTATTGCACAAGTCGCCAGCTAAACAATGACAAATGAAGTCTTAGTCTTGCAGCTCCTCGAGGACAGATACAAGGCACTGACATGACATAAGAGCGAGGCCCCGTCTTGGCGTTGGCTAGGCCGGGGTAGGCGGAATGCTTATACCATCTTATACCCCCAACTACTAAGGGTCTAGAATGGGAGGGCCCCAGGGTCCTGAGTAGACAAGGTCGATGGGCGTTGTAGACCTTTTTCTTTAGGTCATTCTAGACCTTTTAATGTGTCTTAGCAAGTGCGAGTTTCCCAGCATGTGTCTCCAGAACCATTTTGGTTCACGATGGCGCAACCCCCCTTTGGTGGAGATCCGCCTTTTTGCGAATCTTTGACGTTTTGGATTTTCTGATCTATCCTCCTTGCACCCCACACCCGGATACACTCGATATGTTTTCGGCGGTATCTGCCGGACCGGGGTACCGGCACCGGCGCCCGTTTTTGGCAGATACCACTGTGGACGCGGTCAGGGAGGCCACAGGCTTCGACTTTCAGGTCGCCGAACCGTTGAAGACCATGTGCCCCGGCATGCATGCGGCTGTGGATGTGGTCGAGCGACTCTGTGGAGAAAGGAGGGACCAAAAGCATCCAAAAGCTGGCCCAACGCATTCAGAAACAACATGCAAAAAGACCTCCCAGTTTGAATTTTATGCGAGGACAAACAACAAATGTGAACTATTGCATTGCATGGAGATAATCACCTGTCAGATTGATTGTGCCGTTCTCCGTTTTTTCGCAATTTCTCCGGGGTCTTTGCCCATCGGTGCGAGAAGGCACTAAACGCAGCCACAGTGGGCATGTAATTACTTCAAGTCATGCGTAACGTGGACAGAAACGGTGGATGGATGTGTGGATGTGTTTTCTTTCTTGGAATTGCGGTTGGCCACATGGTCACATGATTGTGTTTTTTTTTGCCACCAGGGTTTATTGAGGTCTATCAGTTTTCGGCAACAACCACAAGATATGTGAGAAGTCAGATGATCTGAATGTGTGAGTCAATCAAGGTGGTTGCATTTGGTTGCCGCCGATGAATCAACACAGAAACGGTTTTACACACCTCTGTCACCTTTGGAGAGAAAAAAGAGGAACACACCTCGAAAACATGTTTTTTGCCTGAATAGACCTGCTTTCGTGTTTAAGGCTGGCAGATTGAGCGTTTGCTGGGCATGTACTGCGCACTTGGCCAGACATTCCCCTCGTTTGAAAGCGTACAGGATAATGTGGTCTTCGCCTTTGGCATTTAAGAGCCAAACAGGACAGCCCAATTTGAAGTCAGTGTATCCAACGCCTTGACATGCTTAGTAAGCAGACCGGTGCGGCCCTTTTGCTTGTTCTTTTTGCTGCCTCGTGTGAATAAAAAGAATGCGTGGGATGCACGCTTGTCTCAACCCTATAGGTTTAGCGCTGTTTTTTTGCCAAAACCTGTTGGAGTTGATGGAGCGAAACAGTTTCGCTCGGACGACCAGCGTGCCAATTGCGCACGCATGCGTTAAACATGTCCGAGCAGGGGGACTGCTACAGAACTGGACAGGTAGACATGTGTGTGTTCCCTAAAATGTGTTGTGGGCCATGCACAGGCCATGATTATCCTGATTTCCTTCAGCATTCTTTGTATTGCATTCACATCCTCCTTTGCCACTCTGATTTGAAAGGCCATGGCAAAATATGCGACTGTAAGTACTACTGTATTGATGGTCACAAAGGATCTAATGTACAGTTACTAGCATCATTATATAAAAAGTATTACTGTATAACCATACAGAAATTCAATGAAATTCATAGAGTAAAACAATTTCAAGTTGGCCACATATTACTGGAATTCAGATGGACCATCACCATTCAAGTCCCAACTCCTTCAATCTTTTCAGATGTTTCAACTTCTGGGGAACTAGGAAACCAGTTCAAGACCAAGTAGTGGGGAAGAATGGGTAGCGGGCAGTCGAAAGCATACTGATCTTCCAAAGGGTCAGGCCAGTACGTTTTCACATGCAGAATGGTGTCCCATGTGTAGCACTTCGGTTCAAGAAACCCTTTGAAGCGACTTTCCGCTCTCAAAGTTTCCGTGCTACTTGAGACTCGCGACCCACGCAACCAGAACGCAGACATCCAGGAGTTTGATTGGTCCAAAGCAAACTTGGAAGGGTGAACATCTCCTGTAAATCCGCGTTAGAGTCCTGCCAAGAACGGACATTCTGTCGAGACCCGGCCAAGATTTCAGTTAGACAAGGACATGAGAGGGGAATGGCTGTTGTTGTGTGGTTAGACAAGAACTCTTTTTGACACACTTTAAAGGACTAGCCACTTGTTGTTGCCTTAGGGGCATTCCGGGGCATTCCCATTCTTTTTTGGCTTTGGGGGCACCGTATGACGTCATGAAATTCCTCACCGGCGATGACACTGGCCTCATCAAAGTCATTCACGTGGAGAAGCAGAAGGCGCTTCCTCCCCAACTCATCGCCGAGTTTCCTGAGCGACAGAAGTCGTCGCAGGAAGTCACAGAAAGACCTTTTTCTGGGTCCCAAAGTGTTGGTGAAATGGTTTTGGGAAACTTTCAGAAGATTCTATTTATCTCGTTTTTATACTCACCCTGAAGGAGGAATGTATTTTGACTTCTAGATCATCTAGGTGCAAGGGGTATGTAGTGTGTTTTCGCCATTGATTGATCATGCGTGCCAGTGACTTTTTCCAGTGCATAAGAAAAGAGATCAGAGCTTTAGTGTAAAATACTTTGGACATGCTGGCATGCTGGTGCATGAGCATTTAAATTCCTGTGGAGCTCAACCCCCTCAACCGCTTCTGAGGACTGCCATACTTGCACCCTTGAAATTTTGCAAAAGGGCGCTTAGTCCACAGAACTGTTCTAAACACAACTAAATGAGAGAATTGTCAGTCAAATACATAATGTCAACACACACACACACACCATTAATAGTTTAACATAATCTGACGTTAAACCCAAAATACTACGAGGCAACTCCCAAAGTCAATTGACAGTCCACCCAGAAGAAAAAACTAAACATTTCTCAGCTAGAACACATAGTGTGTATTGTTTTTTGTCATAGTGTGTATTGTTTTGTTTGTGTATTTGCTTGTAGTCGTTTGTTTCCTTTACAACTGGATGTTTGTTCGTTGTCCAACAGGTACGTTTGAGACTCCATGTGAACCTCTCAAACGCTGAGTCCGTTTCGCCTCTCTTCGCCTTTCAACGGGCAGGTGGAACGCTTGGGCGATCGCCGAAGGGGCGAAGCGGTGCAGCGACTTTGCTGGGCTGGGCCAAACTACTCAGAGGTGGAGAGTCTCCGAGCCGTGAGTCGCAAAGGGAGTGGGGCTGGCCGTGTTTCGTGTGTCCATTCAATGGCACATGGCAAACCAACTAATGGTTTTAACATGCTTTAAAGGAAGCAAGCCAAACACAGACCATTCAGTGAAATGAGTACCAAAGGTCAGCTTTGTCCTTCTGGAGTCCCTTTTTCCCACCACTGGGAGATCAGGGATCATGCCATCCTCCAGCCTCGAAGAAGGTCGTTTGACTTTCGCACTCAAGAAGCAACCTGCCACAAGGCTGAATTGGGTCTAGCATGTTTAATTACTGTTTTTTGGCCGTTGATTGATGGAGATGGGTCTAACCTGTCTGGAGACCTGAGGCTTTGATGAATCAACAGTTAACACTAGGAGTCCAAGCCAGGTTGTTCAACTGGATCTCAACGTAATTTCTTGTCCACCTGGCATTAGGCAACCCACCCTGTCGTGACCTTTGCTGCACCACATGTTGCTTCAGCGCTCCGATTTCACCCTGGAAAAAATAGAGGCGCTGGTGAGGCACCAAAGCCACCTAGGACTTGGCATACGAAATGAACATAATGAACATAGGCTTGTTATGGGTTCTTAAAGACTGAATGATTCTTAAAGGATCTTAAAGGAATATTCCGCTGAGTGACTGTTAATAACCCATCAACCCTGTCGAGCGGGGGGAGGATGCTGTGGCCGTGGCCTATGCCTCCGGCGCTTTGGAGCTGAGGGATGCCGCAGGCGACGGCGAACGGCGAACGACCGGCGACCGCGCGCAGTCAATCAACCATGAAGCAAGCATGAATGCAAGAACCCCAACCGGAGGATGAGTCCAACACATTTCCAAACTTCTTGTTTAATATGTTGTTTTTGGTACATACTTAGCCTCTTACCTGGCAGCACGACATGTGCCACCAGCTTCCTAGCCGACGCGTGACTGCTTGGCTGCCTGTGAATAACTTAGTTGTTGTGTGTATGACCCAACCTACCCTGCAGTCCCTGGGATCAGGCGGAGTTTGTTCATGTTGGTGGGTCAACCACGGAGCTGGGTCCCATAGTCGCAGTGATTTGCAGTGGCATTCTCCAGAGAAGATCTTATCCGCATGAGGAACAAGCAAAGGGCAAGTAGATTTAATCCGAAGGGGCCAGGGTCATACGATGTCGATTCCATGCACAACGATGGCGCTTCGGCAGGGCGTGTGGTGAGCAACGCCTCAACTGCCCCGGATGTAAGGTGCTTGCAGGCCAGGGCTTGCTGAAAGTCGTGGCACATGGACCTTTGGTCATGGATGTGGCTTTGAATGGGAGATCCCAAATCAATGGGTTCTAGTTTCTAGTGTTTCTTGCTAGTTTCTGGGGGGGCCGGCTGGCTGTTCTGAGACATAGCAACTGGTCAGCTGTTAAATCAAGCATTTGGAGAGGAGCTTACTTCTTTCATGCGTATTGCCCCCGGGATGAACTACCTTTGCGTGGATTGTAAGGGATACTGGCAGTTGCTTGATCAAGTCATGTAAACTCACATGGCTTCATACTGCAGTATCAGCAAAGAGGTTCACACCTTTTTCAAGGTCATGTCTATTCGTTTCAGTGTTTGCTGCAAGGTGTTATTGCTTTCCCCCGAAACGAAACGTAACCAGTCCCCGAAAGGGACTGAAGGACCATCCAGGCGCCCTAGGCCCCTTGACAAAATGGATGTGGCACATGGACCTGTGCATGGAGAATGGGAGACCCATAATCATGGGGATGTTGCGTCATTTTGCGACCGTGTGAGGCCTCTGATGCCGGTCTCTTGACTGTCTCCAGCGATGGGACCGCCAGCCTTGTTGCTGCGTGGGGCAAGGAGCAGAGACAGACTCATGATGGCCGAGTCACTGTCGTCACTGTTTACACTCCCGAAAACTAACATAGACCCTGACAATGGCCCCGTAGAAGAGTGTTTTCCTCTACCAACCACTGGTTTTCAGGGTCCATGTTAGTCTTCCCGGGTGTACTTGCTTAGCAACCAGACTACAATAGACTGAAGGTTGGAAACTACAAACCCACCGTAACCCACCTACCATACAGTAAATTTCATAAATACATACCCACGTTGTACACTAATCCTTTTTTTTTGGTGTGTGTGTGTGTCACACTCTGTTTCTAAGAGTTTTGCTCGTCACACATGAGTTGCAGGGGGGCAGAGAGGACTGGCAAGGCTCTGCCCAACGAAGCTCCTTGCAAGATCCTAGGAAGTGGAAGCTGATGACTTCCGTGTACATGCAACTTTTGAACTTTTGTCAACGCCGTGACTCTACTTCTCCCTTTTCTTGGTTCATGGTTCTTGCACGACACTTCCCCCAAAACATTTTCCTTCCGCCGCTTTCAGCTGCCGCGCGACTGCAGACAAGTGAACACTTTGTTAAACTATCCAAATGAGCTGACTTTGCCACCTTGCGGTTCCATCGTTCATTTCACTGAGGAACAGAGTTAACTGCAAACCAGTTGTCTAAGTGTGCGCCGCTCTGTCGTCCCACTGGGTGCAGAGTGTGATCCCCGTCACTGGGGCGCCGAGATCATTCCGGAGTACCATCTAACTGAATCTGCTGTTTCCTGCACACGTTGGATTATCTTTTCTGATGTTCTTCTCACCCACTGAATTTCCTGACAACACCGCCGGGTTTTACGGAGATTCGAAGCCGCCGGGCATACGGAGAATAAACCCCCGCCGAGTTCTCTAACCCCCCCTCTAATTAGGGTCACAGAGGGAAATGGTACTCGACACACTTGTGTGTCGCTGCCTTTCCCTTTGTTGTCCCTGTTCTAGTCTACTCTACCCGGGCGGTTTAAGACTAAAGTAACTATTACACCTAACTAACTTCCACTAAGTATTCAATCAGTAACTCTAGAGATCTCTAGAGTGCTAGGTATTCAAACACACACACGGACACACACACACACATGTACATACATCCCCTCCCTGCCCCCCACTTTCTTTCTTACGTCTTTCGTCTTTTTTCTTGGGCTTTCTCTCAGGCTCTTTAGGTGGTTCTTGAGGCTCGTTTCCCTACCCCAGTCAAGGGCTAAGTAGTCACGTGTTTCTACCCCTATGTTTCTCGCCTGCCCTTCTAGCGCTGCTCTTTCTGTCTTTCTTTCTTTCGCTTCTAAGGCTTTTTAGGTGCCTATTCAGGTTTTTGCGCGCGAGCGCCGCAAAGCGGGCGAGAGTGTGTGTGTGTGTGTGTGTTTCACACTCTGTTTCTAAGAGTTTTGCTCGTCACACATGAGTTGCAGGGGGGCAGAGAGGACTTGCAAGGCTCTGCCCAACGAAGCTCCTTGCAAGATCCTAGGAAGCGGAAGCTGATGACTTCCGTGTACCTGCAACTTTTAAACTTTTGTCAACGCCGTGACTCTACTTCTCCCTTTTCTTGGTTCATTGTGTCATGGTTCTTGCACGATACTTCCCCCAAACCATTTTCCTTCCGCCGCTTTCAGCTGCCGCGCGACTGCAGACAAGTGAACACTTTGTTAAACTATCCAAATGAGCTGACTTTACCACCTTGCGGTTCCATCGTTCACTTCACTGAGGAACAGAGTTAACTGCACACCCATTGTGTAAGTGTGTGTGTGTGTCTTCCCGTTGTTTCATGTTGAAGTTAGAGTTCTGCAGATCTTGAAACCGGCTGGACGGTTGCTGTATATGTCCGTTTTGGGTTGGATTTCAGCCAACGCGGAGATCGCCAATTGCCTTTCGTTCTTTTTGTTTTTTTTTCAAGTGTCTCGCCAAGATGTGTACTGAACGATGCTCGCTTTGAAGCATACTTGCGTGCAAAATGCTGGGTTGAAGAGCGCGCTTGTGAGGGAGAACGTAAAACCGAAGAGGTAGACTAGACCTGACCATCAAATACGATTTGCCCGCAAAACAAGGCAATGATTTGGTGTTCCGTATTAGTTTTGCAGAGTGGGTGGACAAAGTTTGGTTGAGACTTGAGATACAGTACTACAGTACTGCATATATAGTTATATGTATATGACGCACATGTCCACTGCACATCAGCACATCATCCAAATCATCGTAGTTCTCAACAAAAAGAATTGCAGGCCCATGGTTTTCATCTGGTTCTTTTCATTATAGAAGTGTTAATTCAAGCATGTGATGTCATGAACTCAGATTGTTCATTTTGCATGGCTCAGATTGTTCGATTCGGCGATTGTGGATCCTGGATCTAAGCCCACGATCAGGAAATCACCAACAACAACACTTTTAGCTGGTAGGGTGTTGTTTTGGCCAAAATCATCGTCCTTCACGTGCAGGAGAGTTCCTTCTCGGAGCAATCCTATAGTGGAAGCGCTGAGGCAACCCTGGAGCAATTTCAGTTGCAGGCACTGGCGCGGGGCCCGTGGGGGTTGCATGCAGGAGGGGTCCTGCGTAAAACGGAGGTTCTATCCGTTCTATCCTGCGTTTTAAGGCTGCATTACCACATGCACTTCCATGCGAGAGAGGCTCTCCCCAGTCCCGAGTGGAGGGCCGATGAGGGCTGCATGTCTCATGTTTGATTAATGATTAATGACAAGTCATCGGATTTCAGTAGGTGTTTTTCGGGAAAGTTTGTCTCGGAGGCTCCGCTGGGGAGCTATATTACTAAAACTTGCTTGTCAACACAGAGACGGTCTTCCGTTCAGCAAACATTGGACACACTGCTTTGCGATGCACGAGCATGCGAGACAGGGCTACGGCATACAGATGATGAAGACGATATTGGCAAACCCCAAAGCGCCCAGGCGCCCGTGGCACATGCTGCCGTTGATCCAAGCAGGCGCAACATGCGCTGCGAAGTGTCTTTCAAAAATGTGGGGTTTCGGAGGGTGTGGATGAGGTTGTTCTTGGAGGTCCTTTACAACCAAACATGGAAGCATCAAAAGAGGCTATGGATAGGGGATATGGCATGGGGGTCCATTCGATGCGGTGAGAATATGGATCAATTCAGGGGACATATTGAACGGGCCATTCCAACCCGAGTTCACAAGACATGACATGAATGCCCGCTGTGCGTCGAATCTCAGGCCATCGCGGTTCGCATTTGGTGGCTTGGAAAATGCCGCTCGTCGTTTTGAGGGCTGTATGAGAGTGAAGGGTCAAAGCAGGTTGGTATTTGAGCCATCAAACCAGGTTAAACAATTTCATAGAGGTCATGACATGAGCATCAATCAGTGTTTAATCTTCCACCATGCCACCGAGCTGAAAGATCCCGGGAAGCAACAAAACGGCTGATTGCAAGTCCCTTGAGCTGAGGATGTCAAGATCTACGATCTCGAAAGAAAGGAGGCTGGGTTGCCCTTCCAGAAAGCTTGAATGATTGAAGCTGCAGCTGTCATTGTGGGGAATTAATATCAATTTGGACCAGGAATATTCTCAAAGCGAGATTGTCACAGAGTCACACAAACAAGTTAGAACATGTTAGAACATGAAAATTTTTGATCATATACTTCAAGTCTTCAAAAATACAGTCATTATCATTTACTTTTTACACAGGACGTCCACACTTTGTGTGACAACACCCAATACGATTTTAAATGTTGAAAACTGCTCATATAATTTGTATCTTAACTTAACTTGTTAGTCTCCCATCTGAAACCTTGACAATCACGCATCGCCACAGAGGTTGTTTGGACCGCCAAGAATGTCAGAGAGTAGCTTTGATGCAACTGGAGTGTTTTCAAAGTTCGAAGAGGACGATCGGCAACTACGCAAGACATCCCCGTTGTTGAGACCACTGCAAAAGCGCCACTGTGAGACAGTTTGTTTGATTTTTACTGTGATGTCAATAGCTTTTGCGTAGTGACAGAGGGATAAAGCGCGCTCTGCGAGCATAAAGCTTCGCAGGGACTCACTGTGCCTTCGTGTGCCGGTGCGCCAGATGTAGACTGCTGATGCTTCAAGCCGTTGTGGATTTTTGCGTTCAAGGGTGTGTAGCATGTATGTCAGATTTGCCGCGCGCTATTGCGGGAACCCTTCACCAGTTACGATGAGTTTGTTGCTCGTTGTTTTAAGAACCCTGTGTGCCATGTTGAGACTAGTGATAGCTGCTACTCAACATGTTGCTTCCCCCAGCGAATTCATTTTTGAGAGGAACTCAGCACTTTGTTTGGAGAGGTCAAAGTGAGCACGCTCGGATGGGCAACAAAGATGTGCCCGTCAAGATCTTTGATCACGCCGGAGACTGAATTTGCATCAATCGTGCTGTTGTCGACATTCGCTGTCGATCTACATGCTTCACCGACGTCAGTCGCCGTCAGGTGTACCACGACTGATGGCAAAGTGCGGATTTACGATGCGAATTCTCAGCGGAGGCGATAGATTGAAGCTGGTGCGCCATTTGGAACATGTGGCAATATGCGTCAATGGACATTTAGCGAAGACAAATCCATCCATACCATTCCATACCAAGTATCAAGCAAATGTCATACGTATTCATACCAAAGTAATAGAGTCACAACTTCGCAATGCTAGCGGTTTAGGCAGCTCCTGTGCCTCCAGAGCTTGCAGAAGCACTATTTGGGCCTTCACGATTCAAAAAGATTGGAAAGAATTCAGTCAAGCACTTCAAGAGACAAGACTAAGTCGCTTACAATTCGCCAGGCCGCTCTTCGAGCTGCTCATCGGCTATTTGGTCGGAAGCGGTGACTCGACGAGGAATGAGGTGATGAGTCGATGAGTTGCCTCCACCCTAGTAGCGATTTGCCCAACGATTACAATCGATTTGTAAAAGTGTAGCGTTGGATCTATCAACTTCGTGTTGATGAGCACCCCGGCGAGATGTTTTTGTCTTACCCGCAATCTTTCGATCAATGCTGTCAGCAGCGCAGTCGCCCAGACATTGCTGAGGTACCGGTGGCTACACTGGAACTATGGATGACACGAAAAGGCCATAGTTGACTTTGCAAGAAGAAAAAAGCGGAATAAGAAGATGAGCTAAGACTCCCCCGGCTTGTGAAATCTTGTGAATACATCCGATGATGAAGGCACTATAAGGCAGTTCTCTTTCTTTGAGACGAATCGGGGCAACACGGCGCGTCAGGCCCCAACTCTGCAGCAAGGTGGCACAGGTGCGTGTGCTGCCCAGACGGGATGGACTGGTCCTCCGTTTTCAGGGGTGAGCAATGAGTTCTTCGTCCCGGCTGCCGGTTCTTCGTGTTTTGTAGGCAAACCCACAAATCCCGGCAAATCAGGAGGATGACTTCTGCAAGAGTTGGAGTTTCAAGACCCCCAGAAGGACCTCTGGATTTGAGTCTCACATTTCAACAGAGGACCGGTGACTTCCTGTAACCCTTCTCCCATCCAGCTCGCCCGACGTGCGTTCCTCGAGCCAGAGATCCACGGGCTACGGCCGCCTCGCCGAGGAGGAGACCAGTGGGCCTTGCTGACGGCAGATACGATGGGGATCATCCGCGAGTGCGATCCGCCTGTCGAGGTGGAGATAGGTGGTGCACCCGACAACTCTCAGCCGAGAGCTTTGAAGGGGGGACACCGGGGACACCAGAAAAGTGAAGAAATGGCGAGGGAGATCAGTAGGGTTGCTGAGTGCAGAGCATTGTTGATCTGGCTCTTGGGGCAGGCCCAGCACATTCGGGCGCATACGCGCACCGTGAATGATTGTTCTCCCACTGTCAAGCTTTCCCAATTTGAGTACCAATGGATATCAATGAAATTCAATGGATTGGCCTTAGGCTTGGTCCATTCGACATAGTTCTGCTGTGCTTTGTTTGTGTTGCCTTCGCCTTTGTCCAGCGAAAAGAACGCGGCCTGGCCCGCCTAGCAGCGCTAGTACCGCCAGTAGGCTGATTTGGTCACTTGACTTGTTCACTTGCGTCGCACATGCTGCTGGAACCAGTGTCACCAGGTATGATTTGCGGAACTTGCCCAAGAGCGAAGCTGCTTCGGTGCCACCAGGCCGCAAGTGGTCTCCTCAGCCTGAGTGGTCTCCAATGATGCTTCACCACAGAAAATTACAGTATGAGCTGAGCAGGGTCGAAGGGTCCCTTCAGTATGAGCCCCCAGCTGAGGGCTCACCTGAAGCTGGCCAACAAGGACACCCCGAGGGTCATGAACGGCATGCGTCCTTTGCGGGGTCAAGTATTTGATTCAAACCTAGATCCAAACCTCAGAATTGGAGTTGCAGTAGTGACACATGCAACATCATGCAACTATTCATAACTAAGTTCATAGCTATTCAATCCTATTTATGTTTTCCTTTTTGCTTATACAAGGATGCTATTAAGTGGAGGCCATCGCATGTAGGTTGGAGGCCATCGCTACTAGAAGCTACTAAGAACAAAGGGCATCGCTACGAACGGAGGAAGGACGCTACTAGGGGCACTCCTGGCATTAGTAGTAGCAAGAGGACGAAAACGAACGTAACAAGGAGCTGCCGTTCCGACGCGGCTATAAGCCAAGAGCCTACAGGGGGGAGCCATTTTTAGCCAGTTCAGAGTCCTCGGATGGTGGAGAAAGATGTTTCGGTGTTCACAAAGGTTTGAGTAATGATATGTAATGAGCTGTTTCTTTAAACACAAGTCGTGACTCATTCCAGGACCTTCGGTTGGAGCTGCAGAGTTTAAACTTGATTTGCAATGACAAGGTTTATCAAGATTCTATCAGTGATGTAGGAATAAGTATAAGTTTGATTTGATTCTTTGGCCAGAAGACCCCATCCCTTCATTGCACCTCTATTCATGATTCCTGAGCTGAGGGGGACTATGGGTGCGATCCGCGATCTCGATGTGCATTGCAGCTCCTTGTCCAAACAGACCAGACAGACCAGCTTTTTTTTGTGCATGTCCACAAGAGTAGAGGAACCTCCAACCAATGCATATGTAGCTAATCGTTCTGTCTCCAAAGGTCTTTGGGGAGTTTTGCAATAAATAACATCAGCAGTGCTTGTCAGGAAGCCATTCCAATGTGGACAGCCATGCCACACAGCCAGATTACATGCGAACAGAGTCAATCTTGACCAGCGAACGCAACCCAGCTGAGCAAGCAGTGCTCACAAAAGAAGGGGTATCACGCTTCCAGGTGGGAAGGCTCTAGCTGCGGTGGGTCTTGGCCGTTTCGCCTATGTCTTCCCTACTGCGGGCAAGCAGATGCTTACAAAGGCGATTCCCGGGTGGGCCGGACCGTTGTGCCGTGAGGCTTTAACAGAGAGCATGGTCTGAATTCACGTCACAGGTGTTCAAGTCTTTTGCGAATGATGTGCTATAGTTTATGTGCAGTTTCATCTAGATGATGAGATAGTATCGAATAAAGGTTTACGGCTGAGAACATATGCATATTGGCTCGGGGAGAAGCGCATCCATTGACACTATGTCACGAGCCTTGAGTATTCCTGCTATGTTTGTTCTGTACACCTTTGAGGGAAGTTCTTTCAAACTGGAAACTTCTTTAGCAAGGAAAGGAACAGAAAAGCGACCAAAGATAGCCGCAGAGAACCCTTCCATGTTTTGCGACTTGTGATCTTGTGACCCAAAGAAGATGCAAAGAGTGCCTTGCCCATTCAAGTTTCTTGGGCTGTTGGAGACTTTCAGCATGCAGCATGAGCAATGGTGTAGACATCATGCATGAAGAATCGCTCGTCACATAGTAAAGCTGTCCTAGTCAAGTTTGGATCCACAGAAGTCTGAATTGCTTTCATCATGAGCTGTTTCCAAGCTGCCAGGTCTACCTGAAGCAAAAGCTGAACTGTGTCTTGATGTCAAGTGAGGCAATGATAGAGGCAAAGAAGGAGCTGGTTGATTGGTTGCACTAGCTCCCTGAGTTGAAGAGTTCATGTTCTGTTGCTTCTCAGGAGGACTCCAAGCAGGAGGAGGGAGAGGAGGAGCAGGGAGAAGATGATGAGGTGGTAGATGTGCAAGGCCCGAAAGAGAGAAGGGGCCTCCCAGTGGGCCTCCCAAATTGATCACATTGCTACAATTTAAGTGGTTTGTACCCCAAACACATCAGTTGATTCTGTGAGACTCCTTGATGGAAGAAAATGGCGTGGACTGCTTGCCGGCTCTATTTTGGGTTGATGCGTTTGTATGTCCTCGTTAAACCAAAGAATAAAAGGACCGGATAACCCCACATGTTAAGCTTGTAAGAACTATCAACGAGAAGTAGAGACTGATAAGAAAAGAGGACGGAAAGATACTGGACGATAAAAGTGAATGAGATGAGTGGTGTGTGATGAGTGGTGTAAGATGAGTGGTGTGTGATGAGTGGTGTGTGATGAGTGGTGTGTGATGAGTGGCGTGTGATGAGTTGTGTGTGATGAGTGGTGGAAGATGAGTGGTGTGTGATGAGTGGTGTAAGATGAGTGTGCCTGCCACGAAATCTGCACGACAGGCAGCCGCGGCCCAGCGGCGACCACGCGTCCACCCAGTCCTCCTGAAGGCTCTATACTGCGCCTGCCACGAAATTTGCGCTCCAGGTTCACAGAGTGCTGTGCCTGCGGCGAAATCTGCACGACCGGACGAGTGGATGTAATGAGTTGTGTGAGATGAGTCGTGTAAGGTGAGTTGTGTGAGATGAGTGGATGTGATGAGTAGTGTGAGATGAGATGAGTGGTGTGAGATGAGTTGTGTAAGATGAGTGGAGTAAGATGAGTTGTGTAAGATGAGTTGTGCAAGATGAGAGGATTTGATGAGTTGTGTAAGATGAGTGGTGGAAGATGAGTGTGTAATGAGTGGTGTAAGATGAGTTGTGTGTGATGAGTGGTGTAAGATGAGTTGTGTAAGATGAGTGGTGTAAGATGAGTGGAGTAAGATGAGTTGTGTAAGATGAGTGGTGTAAGATGAGTGGTGTAAGATGAGTTGTGTAAGATGAGTGGAGTAAGATGAGTTGTGTAAGATGAGTGGAGTAAGATGAGTGGTGGAGGAGGAGGCGGCTGAGGAGGAGGAGTGGCGGGCATGGAGCAGCGGGTGCAGAGCGAAAAACAGAACCCCACATAGCGATGTGGGGAAAAATCAATAAATTCAGAATATAAAGACCGTGTTCTAATCATCATCCGATGTGTCCTTGTCAGCTTCGCGTCGACAAACAGAGTAAATTTGTTTCGATTTGTCCGATCGTTCCTGTGCAGACGACGCGCCAGCAGAGACAGTGGCCGACGAAGACGCGAACTTAGCCTGGTGATGCGAAGTGGCCGAACAAGCAAACGGAACGTTTTCCTTTTCATTTTTTTAGTTTCTAGTAGCGATGGCCTCCAACCTAATAGCAAACTACATTAGAACGAGGACCACTTCACATGAATGGAAGTTTCAGAAAGCAACAGAACGAACAGCACACACTCAATCGAAAGCGCCATGGAGATTGGTTTTGATGTGCACGGAACCAACATCGATGTTGCTGCCCTTCTGGTTCCTTTGTCGAATTGAGAGCTGAAGGTTGAAGAAGGATTTTCTGACGATGGTGCAGAGGCTGCAGCATGTTCAGTGAACCACAGTTTGTTAGGTTGTTTGGCAGATTAGAATCGTTCATTATTTTTCGAGAGACGATGAGAGGAAACAAGCAGGTGATTCAAGGGACCAACAAGTCTCGGAGGACTCATGTGTAAGAATGTAACAAGATTTTGTTTTGCTATTGTTGTTTTGTTACATCTACTTCCAGACATCAATTCTTGAAGTTTTTGCGTCCACCTCAGCTAGCTGAAGTAGGCAGAAACCTGAAGCTCCATCGCCCTCAATCAGGGTCTAGAAAGTATGATTTGGCCCAAATGGTTTTGATATGTTTTGATATCCACCGAACCGCACGCCCATTGGAGAACACAACCCGAACGGTGCCTCCCACCCCAGGAGATGGATGGTGAGGAGTCGTCCAAAGGACCACCATGCCGTGGATGGGGGGGTGGCTAACTGATGGATAAGGGTTTGGACAAAGTGGAATGCTTTCCGAGAATTGGCACGTTAAAAAGAAGTATGCTGAGGTGCCAGTTTGAATCCGATGGAAATCAGTCTTTGTCAGCTGGTCACGGCTCTGGTGATATTATGTAATATTGCTGCAGACAAGTGCGGAGGCAACCACACCCATTTGCATGCCTTTAGATTTGCACCTAGAAGCTTCAGCATCAAAGGACACACATGGGAGAGTCAAACGGCTCCAGGTGCAACAAAACCAGCTATTTCAGCCACACTTTCCTAGCAAAAAACAAGAGACCTACGCAGGCTGCCTCTCTGCGGCCATGACCAAGTATGTATAAACACATGCTTTTTCGGAACACTCAGCGGCGGTGGAATGTTCAGATTCAAACGTTGCAATGGGACACGCTCCCCATTTGCTGTATTTGTAAACTTCCAGGACGAAAGAAGAAACGAAGGAAATCATTCTCAAGGACTGCCTGTTGTGTTAATCATGATTTATAATCATCGAATTCAAACAAACATGAAACCCGTCAGGCAAAAGAATGAAAAACGAACTAAAGCCAACAATTGAAAAACAACATATTGTTATTGCATAAAATGGTAGCCCTGAGGCAAATTGTGGACGAATTATCGGAAATCCGATATTTTTTATACGATCGATATTTTGGATAGAAGATTGGTCAAAACAATCGTATAATTTATGAATTAATGTATTGATTGATTGGAATTTAGATATATTTTTTTATGGATTACATTCTATTTAAAAAATATAGATAAACGTAAATTTTTAAGGTTGTAGATATAATTTTAAATCTTCGTTTAGAAAGGGGTTTCTAATAGAATATGGTGATATAATAAGGTAGCGTTAGGTTTTTATATAATAGGATAATGAATAGGAGAAAAATAAATAGAGAATAGGAAACAGAAGAAATAAGAAAAGAAAAATAGTATTTGAGAAAAAGATTACGAAAGGTAGCTTGGTAAGGACTACCTTGAATTTGTTTTGCGAAGCAAAGGAATTGGTTTGAGAGTTTGTTCGGGACTAAAAATTGGTATATTAATGTTTAATTTTCCTTTTCCTTTTTATGTGATGAATAAGTGATAAATTAATTGATTCGATTCTTTTTCTCTTTCTTTCTACTCCTTTCTTTTCCTCGTCCCTTCCCCTCGTCGTTAGCATTATTAAATTTTGAATATAAGATGAAATTATGCGCTTAAGGGTTATAGCAATACGATTCTGGCTATGAGGTTACGTAATATAATACGAATTTTATGCAATGATGGCGCGTAATGTAGTTTCGATATCGCGCGTACGTATCCGGCAGCCTAACACAACACGTATTGCGTTCGTAAAACATATTGTTCGACACTAACGAGCATCGATGCAATATAGCCTCTTTGTAAAGCCTTATGGAGAAACCCTTCGTATTGCGGAACCTCATTTGATTTAACCTTATACCTTAGCGTGGCAAAATTTTATTACGTCGTGGAATATATTCATTATAGCATAATATCCATTTCTGATAATACCGGCCGTATCCCTCTAGCATTATCTTTACAAGGGCATTGATCATTGAGTTATTGCGGCTTCGACGCAACGCGTGCGGGCTTGTAATCTTGATATAGTGCGTGCAGCTGTGGGACCATAACTGGTATACATGCGAACGTTTATGCATTACGATTTTTACGCGCGTCTGTTTTCCCACACTTAAACACAAACGAACGTCGACGCAACGTAGCTTCTTTGCGGAGCCGTGTGGCGCAATCTGACCGTAACGGAGTTCCTTTTAAGCCTTCTTATGCCTTCTTGTGCTCTTTGGCTTTGTTGGTTTCATCCATGATTGATTAAGGGACACGTTCCTGAAACACCGGAGATAGTCCCTCATTAGAAAAGGTCCCGACAGCTATTCGGTCCGTCTCTACCTTTCGTGTTTCCCCGCTCAAGTAGGATAAAGAAATCGACGGAAAATTTTGCATTAGGTTACGATTAAATTCGCGTTAGTATCGTATTAGATGACGATATATATTTCGATTGTTTGTTTATTTATTAGTAAATTTTTTTGAATTCATTTCTTATTTTTCTTAATTATATCGGTTTGAAGATTTTTAACAATAAAAATTGGAAGCAATTATATGAATTTCGGATTAATAGTATTAATAATTTTAGTATTTTAATAATTTATGTTAGATTTTTTTTGTAATTTATATGTTTTTATATTCAATATTTTTATGATTTGAATAGAGGTGAAATTTAAAGGAATTTTTGAAATAAATTCCTATGGAATTGCGACGAATATATTATTTTTGCAAAAGAAATTTTGGAATTTAATCATATATTTATATTTAAATATATTTATTTTAATAATATTGATATATGTATATAATTTATATCTATATAAATTAAAATTATTTTAAAATTACTATATAAATTCGATTTATATATTTTTGCAAATTTATATATATAAGTTGTTTCATGGAATATATATAAATTATGTATTTAATTAAATAATTAATATATATTTATCATAGAAATTATGTAAATACGATATATACAATACAGAAAATTTGATTTGACAGATATGTTATTATTAATGATATTAATTAGATATATATATATAGTTTGCAAATATATATATTTATATATATCATATGAATTTTATTTTTGATAATATATTAATTATGCATATTTATATTAGGATGAAGAATATATTGTTATGATCGTGGATTTTGGGGTGATTGAAATAATTTTGTGATGGGGTATTTATGATTTATTTCTTTCTGATTATTAATTATATTTAAATATTATATCGATATGTATCATTAAAAATTACTATTTATTATTGGGATCCGAAAATATATATATTAATGATTTCATTCTTATGGATGTAGAATTGATGAATGAGACCCGGCAATATTTATTGTGATAAAGGTTCAATAATGCGTATTACGATCGGATTGAAATCCGGAAAATTCAATGTAATTTTGCATCTGTTGTTGAGGTCCGGAAGTATTTATTGCGATTGAATATGGGCTGATGAAATAAATTAAATATTCATTGCGATTTGATATTTATTATTCAATATTATATTCTTTATTATATATTATATATTTATTTTCATATTCATCGAATTTGCCTAAATATTCGATAAATGCAAATGTCGCCTCTGCCCGTTGCGAGGTCGACGATGGTCGGTTTTGGCTTCCTCTTCCATTTGCGACCTCTTGAAATAATGATCATAGATCTCCATGATATCTGCAAATGATTGATCGTCGTCTTGCATAAAATCCATCCATCAAACCAAATGAGATCCAACAATGAAACCAATCTTGGGCCAGAACATGCTCTAATTCAATTAACAAGGCCTGTAATTGATGAAATTGTTGCCACAAGGTGTCATGGAAGATCAATTGATCGATTTGGATGAGGCTACATTCATCTGAGGTCCAAGCCCAAAAGATGGGATGCACCCTTGTGCACAAGTGCAGGAGCTGAAATTGCGGTGCATCCTCCAACATAACCTGTGGGAATTCAAGGATATATGCCATCCAGGGGGCGAAGGTGTCAAACCAACGAAGGCGGAATTCTGGCCAAAACGGTGGTATATTCTGCAAAGCCGACCCTTCCAAAAGGCCACGTGGCAAGAACAACATGTCCGTGGTCAACTCAGGATGCCATGAGGGGACATTTACCGGCATACGAAGGCAAAAATAATCCAAATTGAGGCCTGTCTGCTGGGAGGATGGGGATCGGTAGAGGCCCACAATGGCAACAGAGTCTGGTGCATCAAGCTCTCAACAAGGACAGATTCTTGATCTCTGATCGGTGCAGCTGTCCCAAAATGTCTGTCCTTGATCCATTCCGTCAGTAACATCGGGCACGTGGCACAGCCTCAATGGAAAAATTATTCAAATAATGGACACAGGAAAGACGGTCAGGCAATATGTCCCTGCTCGGTCGAAAATCAAAGAAGGCCGGCTTATGCACCTGATGATCTTTACGAAAGTGGTTCGTCAAACCCTTACGTCCGATGATCTCAAGGCAAAGAGGGCAGGCCGTGCAAGCACCGCCTGAACAATGTCAAGTCTTGGAATCTTGGACGCTCTATGCACCACCTGGTCAGGGGGTGTGTCATTCATGTTATGGGATTGCATGTGTCTTTCAAGTCCGATGGATATTAAAAAGCGGCTCTGACAAACATTGCGTGCAAAAAGGGCTTGTTTGGTCCTCTTTAGAGCGTCAATCATACGAATGTCTGGCTCTGGTGGCTGTGCAGACCTCGGAGAATTGCTGGAAATTGCTTGAAGATCTCCTGGCACGAGTTGTGAAGGTGCAGCCAGAATCGAGCAGTGCTGGGGTGTGTCACTATTGGCGCGCGAGGTTTTCGTCATAACCGGCATGATGGGGAAGAATTCTGGTTGGAATGTTTGTCCCATCATAATTGCTAATTGGAAAAATATTCCATAATCATGACTTCTGACGTCCCTGTACTCTCGGGCACAAAAATTGCATCTACCTCGTCCACTACCGATATTGGCAAGACCATGGACATGATCTTTGTAGTGCACGGCAAATCACGAAAGGTAGCCCTTTAGGGGATACCTTGAGTTTGTCTTGCGAAGCAAGTGTTGGGACGTCCGGGTCTAATAATTAATCGCTCAATTCAGACCCCCCCCCCCCAATTTTTTTTTCCAAAACCGCCCCCCCCCCCCGCCCCCTTGGGATTGATTTTTCAATACAGACCACCCCCCTCTCCTGGAGAACGTCTTCATGAGCCTCTCATGATTTCAGGATTGTTGAAACCCTCTTGAACATTTAGAAAGAGTGAATATGAAATTCTAATCAGGAAAGGTATTCCCCGAGGGGATACATACCTAGAGTTTGTTTTGTGAAGCACGTCAATTCTCTCCTGCGGAGCGTCTTCGTGAGCCTCTTATGGTTTCAGGATAGTTCAAATCCTATGATATTCCGATTCAATGTTCACCGATGATCTGAGCCATGGGGCAAGTTTGTTTTCCTAAGAATCTTTTTGAAAATTTCGAGAACATATATTTGAACATTTAGAGTGCATATGAACATATATTTACGAAAGGTCGCCTCCGAGGGGATAAAT
>CAXAMN010009446.1:471258-504353 GCA_963970005.1 Durusdinium trenchii | reverse complement strand
CATACATACATACATACATACATACATACATACATACATACATACATGTGCATGATTGTGTATGTCATATATATACACACATACACACTATACAATTGAATAGTGTGGAGTCTGTAGCACCAACCACAAGAGAGGTACAGTTGAGTTGTTATAAAATGTAAAACAAACAGCAGTGAAATGCAAATAAATACATCCAAGAAAAGGATAGAAAAGGGGACTTTCACTCAAGGAACAGCGTTTCACTCAAGTGTACTCAAGGCACAGTTCATCCAGTTCATCATCTCCAGGCTCTCAAACTCACTGGCGCCACACCGTGCCATCAAGCCCTCGCCCTCTGACGCCGACCTGAAACCCGTCGGTGGACACCGGGCGTTTCTCCGGGCCCCTGCGGTGGACACCGCGCGCGGGCTGAACGCCGGGCTCAGCGGGTCGCTGTTCCGCGGGTTCTCGCGACCGGTGGCGGTTTCGGGACAGCAACATGCTAAAACTTCAGTTTAGCTTCTTGCTACGTTCGTAGCGATGCAATTAGCTACGTTCGTAGCGTAATTTGCTACCAGTAGCGATGCCCTTGTTGCTAGTAGCTTCTTGATATTTAGAGCAAAGGAGGAGCGGATAAAATTGCAAATTTCCACAAGGCTGGGGGAAAGCACATGAACACAATCCTGGCATGTCTGGGTCATGACTGTGCCCCGCTTGTCACAGCCAAGATGCCCCATTTCTTCATCAGATGATTCAGAGGTCAAGCCTTAAATACATGTTGGGATTTGCAAACATCAGGTCTTCAGCAAGTGTGCCACGGTGTAACAGCAGTTTTATCATATGTCATATGTCACAGGTGGTGAAAACATGGCGGCCACCTCAGGTGACACTTGCGGCAAGTGGCGGCAATCCAGAAGACTTCTACCTTGGTATATAGAGACCAACACACAACAAAATCTGGAAACAACATTGAAAAAACGGTCAGTAGGATGTTGAGTCTGAGCCTCAAGGTCGAGTCTGCATCCTGCTTTTCAGGTTTCCACTGGACCCACTCATCGAATTCGAGCACCATGTCATCGCACTCGATCGAATCCACGACGCATTCGCCAGAGACTATACGTGATGAACAGTCGGACCCTGGATGTCAATGCTTGGAACCGAACCAGGGATTTGCATATACTGTATCTGTTTTCCAATCTTGCCTTGGCGTCGTCTGATAGGCCTCTTCAACTGCCTCTTCAGTCCATGTCCAGAGTTGCCCAGCGATAGCTCAAAGGAGCTTACAATGTTACAACAAATGTCCCAAGCGCGAAGTGAGTATCGTACGTAAACAGGCAACGACGCTTTGTTCTCAGGGAGGTTGTGACTTGCCTTTCAGAGCAAGGACTAGCTTGCGGCAACCCCGCTCAGACCGCCCAGCCTATGCCGTGTCGCAATCCGCTGTGAAGCGACCAAAAGGTTTGAATTTTGCGAACAGCTCACTGGCACGCCATAGTTGTTTCAGGCACCTGCCCCCCAAAATGGCGATATTTGCCTCGAAGTGGTTTTGTTTTGTTTTGGACATCGTTTGGTGGTCAGTTGTCCCGGCCATGTTCATCGAGTTCTGGATGGTGGTTTGAACATGTTTCAACCCTTCCCCAAAATAGGAGTCCACTGCGGGTAGTAATCAAAAATTAGGTTTGAAAAGCAACATGTAAATGAAAGCACCAACCAGTTGGTCAGTTGCACCAACCAGTTGGTCAAGGTGCTGTGCTCATCGTTCTCCAACTTGATCCGGAGCCGGTCTGCACGATCGGGGTCAATGACTGTGTGGTACACCCAGTGGAAGAACCTGGAGGCGATGCTCGAGATCCCTGGAGGCCATGATGCCCAGCATTTCAAGGACGCAAAAGGATTTTGAGAACGAAACATAAATCCGGATGCAAGCCCGCAAGCCCCAAAATTGTGGGATGATGATGCTGCGTTTAGTCTCACATGTCTGCCATTATTTTTGGGCTGTCTTGCAACTCTAAAAGCATGCAGCTGGGACACGTGTCGTAGACGAAGGCTGTAAACCTTAGAAACGGAAGTCCCATCAACCAGCCGGTCTTAGGCGTGCTCCCAATCAGGAGCTTTCAAGGCAGTCCTGTCCTTTTAAGGCAAGTCGTGAACAGCAAAGCTTCAAAGCACTGCGTTGTTGCTTTTTTTTTCCAGCCCGCCCTCACTTAATTAAGTAGGCGCCTCTTAATTAAGGGAGTAAGCTCCTAGCTACTTAAGCTTCTAGTAACTGGACGCAAGGAAGCTCCCTCCGCCGCCCTAAAGGTGGCGGGGGGGGAGCTTCCTTGAAGAAGCGCTCGCACTAATGATTTGGTTCCTAGAGATTTTAACAGGGTTAAACATAAGGGTGAGGGCGCCTATGTAGGCCACAGGTCCACATCTCAGGAATCACTTTCACTGCTTCGGAATGAAACACAAACAAAGTCGCCCGGGCGGCCCGAGAACCAAACGAATCCGAAGAAAGCACCGAACGCCGTCCATCGTCCATGAGCCCCTAGTAGCGTCCTTGCTCCTAGTAGCGATGCCCTTTGCTCCTAATAGCGATGCCAGGAGCCCCTAGTAGCATCCTTGCTCCTAGCATTTCCTCCAAGCGGCGGGACGATAAAGATGCAAATCCAGAAATAGGCGCTGGCAGACATGTGGTCTGGGACTTTGAACATGTTCGGCGTCAGCTTGTTGCAAAGCCAGGGCCAGTTGGTGTAGACCAGCAAATAAACGCTGTATCTGGCCCGGTGGTTCAAATACAGACTTTGACTTTGCCATTATAAAACTGGGCTCCTTCAAATAGAGACTAGTGAGTAGACGTGGTAGAAAAGAACATTGACAAGTTATATCAAATTATGATATGCAATGTCTGCTATGGTGCCATGTCATAGTGGGATGTTATCCAGCGACACCTGCTATCCCGTCATGTGCATAAACATTGCCACTTGGTGATTTAAACCATCCCCATAGACTTTAGGCTAACCATTCCTACAACGGAACAGAAAGCATTCCAAACAGAAATATCAGGTTAAAACTACCACCCAAATGACCGCTTGGCAATCCTTGCATTGAGACCTGTCCCTCATACGTTTCAGGGTTCCTTCAGCCACTGTTCCGCTGAGGGACAGTAAAAAAAGCCGCAAGAGCCACCCAGATTGTCAAGCTGCGGCTGTTATTGTTCCTTGGAGGCGATGGTCGGCCGATGAAAAAAAATACAAGTCCATGTGCGGTCACCTGCCACTGGCGGGTATGTGTCTAGATAAATGTAACTTCCATTGCATGGTTTGTATATATGTATACAGTATAAAGATGTCTATCACAACAATTTCTTGCATTGAAACTTCCACAAACTGTGGATATCCCCTACGTGATCAGCTGTCGCTTGGGCCTTCAACAAAAGCACTTTTGATACACAATGAATGTCAAAATCGTTTGTCTTAAACATTGTCTACTTGTAACTTGCAGGTTTGAACTCTCTCCGTTTTCGCCTTAATATTGAAAACACATAAAGAAGCACAAGTTGAGACAGGCCCTAGACTATCGAAGGTCCACAGTGGCCCCTGGCTATATAGTGACTTGCATCTTGTGGCCAAGTATGCCTCACTTTGGGGCCGCCAGGCTTCTCAACTGTGGCATTGTTTGTTGTCTTTTACATGACCCAGTAGACAAATTGAATCTATAACACGAGTCGACCTTGGAATAACATATATATTAACCATTCCCGATTATTTATAGATTAATACCATCAGCTCCGAGAACCTAAAAAACTATCAAACAAGACATGTTTTCAGTTTCCCTTCAGTGGTGATCCAGCCGTCAAACAAACGAAGCCAACTTGGCTTATTTGGTTGAACATACAACAGTGAAAGTCCATATGTTTCCGCGCATTTCCGTGCTTAAATAAAGCGGAGGCAACGGCAATGGAATATGTTGGATTCCATTCAACGTTTCATGGGTGGACAGTGGTCTTATGAAATGCACTGTGGCTCCACAATACGGCCCTTAAAACAAAACAACACACACATATGTATCATGTTCAGAGCTATAGTGCGCTCGAGGGTCAAAAAAACCCTCTCAATGTTCATTTACCTCTGCCGATTAAATTCCTGGTGAACGTAGAGACATGCCATATCGTATCGAATTTCAACCAAGGACCAATCTTAATAATTGATTCAAAACTATACAATTCTGCTTCTGCAAAAACTTATGGGCGTAAGTATTTTTTCCGATTCCTGTTTTGGTCAGGTGTGGGTGAATCTCTCGTTCGCATGTGCCAGGTTTCTCCAGGACATCATGGACTAAGCTCTAACTCTAACAACCCACCATTTAAAAGGACAAGTCGAGGTTGGAATCTGTGCGCAAGTCGTGGTCTCCACTGCCTCTTCTGTCTCCCAGCAAGGCTCGAGAGGAAGATGGCACGGTAGTTGACGTCTAGAATCAAGCAAGTGTAGCAGATCGTGCCAAAAGTGTAATAATCACCTGATAAACGTGCAAGTTGCACAGCGAAGACAAAGGAAGCACCCCTCACATATTTGCATATATGTGTATTAATCAATGAAGCTCACGAAATCAGCAAAACACGGCCGCGGCTCACAAGGTGACAGCTTTCATCAGTAACTAGTCCCCACCTGATCCAACGATCTCCAATCCTGGAAAAGCCAGCAAAGTAATGACCACAATCCTTGGTGGTCCAAGGCAACGCCCGAGCGGAACCGGCGCAGTGCGCATCTGTCGCAGGCGGAACGGCCAAGGAGCACAAATGCATGTAGGACAGCCACAGAAATCGTCATTGCCTTAGAAAGCTACAATTGTTCATCTTCAAAGAAGCATCCCAAGTCCTGAACATAACTACTCCAATCCTATCGCTTCCTCTTTGTCATCCAAATCACCTGCCCCCCAGCAAAAACAAGAACGGCAGGTGCTGTGCCAAGCAACAACCTTCTTTGAGTTCAAGTCTTCCGAATTCGGCCCCACTTGGTATTGCTTCGGATTCTTCAGGATAATTTGTTCCCTGAAATCCTGGCACCAGGCGCATGACTTGACTCTCTGCGCTCTGCATGTGTTCTTGTTGCTGCAATCTGATATCAGTGGATCCCCTGCCTGATCCATACATCCAGGGGGAAGAATGGGCATGGTACAAACGCCATTGAAGGTGAGACGAATCCAATCCTCGAGTAGTCCGGGCAGGATCTGCAAATAGCTGAAGTTAGAAGGCATTCGTGCACCATCCACTCAAAGGTACATCTGGTACATCATGGTACATCCTTTGTCTATATACCTGCTGGAATTAAGGATGTGCATTGTTGGATCCAGCTTCTCGCCGGTCCTCCCAAGATCCCACTAGTTCATGGCAAACACAATTCCTCCAAAGGTTCAGAACGTTTCCCGTGCGCATCAGCTGCATACTAGTTGGCTAAGATGTGTGTGTCGCAAAAGCTCAAGAGAAATCTTGCTATGTGCTCCAACATGGGACCCAACATGGGATCTATGATCCATGCTTCTCCGAGTCTCCAAGCCATGTGAGCACATACAAAGGCGTTCGAAAAGATCGGTGTTGAACACATCCTACTTTGGATGGGGACTATCATTTTGTCAAGAACGCTTTCGATACCAGTCGGACGCAGTTCCGTCCACTTCGATGACCAAGCATCCTCAAATAGACTGGTGCCAGAATATCCAGAGATAAAGGTGTAGAACCTCATCGTTCGATCTTTTGCAAATCTTCATCATTCCTTTTTTGGCACACGCCACACCGAAGCATCCGTGTCTTTTCAGAAGTGCAGCATGAGCACGGAATCGGACCCCTTCGGTGTGGAAATATGTTTTATTTTGCTAAACCAGCGAACCAAGGAACTAATGGAACATAACTATATTATCTTGTTGTGTCCATTATCTTGTGGCTGATCTGTTGCTCCAATCATCCAAAACGCTCGGGCCAAGCCGCACAATCATTAAGACTTGCACCATGTTCCGCCAAAACCTGGGCAAAATACTGAAAAACATGCGTGAATGTTTTGGGTGGAGGGTTCCAGCTCAGTGGATTGGTCAATCCAAAACGCTGGAGAGAAATCAACAACATACAACTGATGGCTATTCCTCCAAGAGCAGGTAGAAGCTAACCAATACTGATTGGTGTCTGAGGCACGTAAAAAGGGTGAACATGCAGGCTCTCCGATAGTTCCACCGCCCGTGCAGGAGAAGCAATCTCTCCAAGAAGCGGAACCTGAGGCAAGATGGGCAAGATGGGGACCCCTCACATGGAAAATGTGTCCCAATGCGTCGACTGGGAAATGGCTTGGGCTTTGGACTTAGGTCATTTTAGGTCCACTTGTACTATTTTTTCTATCTTTTGGCGCTCCGATTCAGACACGCACCCAAGTGACCACAAGTTCTGAGCGCCCAACTGCCCAATGGCAAAATCAGAATTGTTCACGGCTTGTCGGCCTGCGGCCAAGAGACCCACCGGTCCAAAGAATCCGCGATCTTCAAAACCTTCTAACAAATCTTACATCTCCATATGTGCTACTTAGTTACTTTCTAAATAATGATTTATATGTTAAGTTCGCGGTATTTGGGAGGATCCTGTCGTAGCTTCGTTTCGGCGGATCCGCAGATCCCTAGGGCATCTTACTTCATCTGGTGAGCACCTTCGCGCCCTGCGATGCCAACACCCACTTGCGCCGTTTGGATCATCGGCACCTGAGTGCGATCTTCACGAAGCGAAGGTGTTGATTTTCCGCAGCGAGGTGTGGAAGAAGTGTAGCATGGGTGGATGCTCTTAAGACTCAAACAAGCAGCTTCCTCAAGGCTTGAGACTCATTTGGTCCTGGTTTCGCCATGCAGCGTCCTCAAGGCTGCCTGTCCTGAATCCCTTCTGAGCCATGCAAGTATGCACTATGGTTAATTTTAGCTGTTCCCCCATGTACATCCAGAGTAAACTGCAGATGCGATCGTGATAATTCCTCGTGTGTCTTCCCCTTCGAAAACCAAGACGCATCATTAGCTCCATCGCCCACGGCCAGTGTCACAGGCGTCGGTGTCACATTCTCACGAATAAAGGACACGAGCTCTGCCTACGAAAGCTGGAGCTGTCAGTGTTGCAAGGCAAACCAAGTCGTCTAACGTAAAAATACTGGCTGAATTGACTTAAGTATTTGGCCGTGGCTCAAAAACTCAAAACCACAGGACTACAGGGCATCTTTACCAGGTACAACCCTTGAGCAAACACTCTGATCTAACGGTTCTGTGAAGCAGGTTAATGAAACACGAGAATTGAAGGACCGTTGTATATTACATATATGATATCATATATTTACTAATAATTTGTTATAGGAATTTATAGGATACTCGGCGTCTAATTCTACAAATGGCAATGTCGCTATCACAGTTCAGCCGAATGACGTGTAATTATTGGCCAAATTTGCTTTTCCAACGTGTTTCAAGCTGTGTTGCTGTTTTTTCACCTCCAAGTCTTGCAACGGTCACGAATTTGGGAGGGTCTACCTTTCTCAGAAAAACGAGT
Source organism: Durusdinium trenchii (assembly GCA_963970005.1). Lineage (NCBI taxonomy): Eukaryota > Dinophyceae > Suessiales > Symbiodiniaceae > Durusdinium > Durusdinium trenchii. The sequence continues at coordinate 496,831 of CAXAMN010009446.1, read as the reverse complement.
CTAATGCACCAGCGAGACAAACCTTAGGGCATCACAGGCTCTCTGATTTGCATGCTCTTCCTGGATCTTTCTGCACTCAGTCAGCTGGCGGCCGGCCTTTTGCAAGGGACTGACCCGGCAAGCAATAAGGACAGCACAACCTTTGGCGAAAAGAGTGTTTGCTTCACAAAGCAAGGCTCCGGATGTTTTCAAGGCTGAGTCTTGCCAAAAAAACTCATCAAACATATCATCACAGAGCTTTTTAGGTCCATTGTTTTTGAACATCAGCTGTTGCTATGAGAGATACCCCGCGGGACCTCATCTGTGGCGAGAGCAACATGGAAAAACAAACATGGCCAAGCTCAAACTCGCAACCGCTCAATCACAACCTGTCTGTCTTGCACATCGTTCGCTCCCAAATGATGAGAACGAGAACATTCGAGAACTCCATTTTTTCGCCCCAAACCACTGGGAGAGACCTGAACGCACTGAAGAGACCTAGAACCCGCGAAGAACGGGAAGATCGCCCCGACTGGACCAAGACCGAGAAGAGATTTCTTGTGCAGTCTGAATGCCGGACACGTGATTTGCAGCCAAGGCACTTGTGGAGATCCGCTGAAATTTCTTCTTCAAAGAATCATCAGCCCCATCTTGGTGGGTGGAATCACTTCAAACGTGCCCCAAAGCGGAGCTGATTTCTTCCAAGAACAAGCTTCTCAAGACGTTGTTCTTCGCCTAATGATCCTAGATGTATAGGATGTGTGTTTCAAGCCCTTTGGTGAGTAAACTCCCATGTTTGCTTGACTAAGCAATACAAATGTTGCACATGGCTCAGATGTTCCCCATGTGGGCATGACAAAGAACCTACAAACGCAGAAAACAAAACACATTCCAAATGCGATGACACTCTAGTTGGTCTGCCAGGACCTGTCAATGGATGCCCCTGACACAATCGATCATAATCTCCAAGGGCCCGGGGGGTCAGTACCAATCGCCGCTTCCGGGAAGATGTGCCACATGTCGTCGCAAACCCCACATGTCGTCGCCGCCGGGATCGTCGATCGGCGCTAAGGGCGGAACCGCTCTCCCAAATCAGGCTTACCATCTTTCCTGTGACCATCAAGGCTCGACTGCGAACCACTTCTTCCTCCTCGCAACGGAGGAAATGCTGTTTTCAAGGGCAGTAACGAGCTGCAAGCTTTCAACCGATCTATATTACCAATGTGAGATATTGTGAGATCCTGTAGTAGGGGTTCTATGGAAGTGCACACTCAGTACACACCCTTCCAAACTTTAGAATCATCTACTGATCGCGGATGCGAACACTGTGTTCTGCACAGTTTTTTTGTGTTGGATCCTCATGGATTTGGTTTGATTGTGAACATACTGTCTGTTGCCAAAACAAAACAGAGTGATGCCAGGTGGAATTGCTATCTTTGCAATAACATCTTAACTGAAGGATGTCATGCCTTGACCCCTCACTGAGGTTCAGTTTTCGACTAAAACGGCACTGAACTGAACGAAGCTGGAAACAGCCCAAAGTGGGGCAAATAATCGAATTGAATTCTGGGGTGCAACCTTTACATACGTCCAGTTCTGCACCGAAAGCAACGCAAGAACGACGATATACAGTGGATTGAGAGTACGGCCCAATCCCAATCCAGGTTTATATGGACCCCCATCTACTCTGAAACAGTATGTGAATGGTCCTGGTCAGAGACATCGCTGTAGCATTCCTCAAAAGCGAAACAAGAGTGCACGTGGAAGAGCGAACGTGGAGACCGCGCGGAAGAGCGCCCAAGACATGGCTCACCTCTCCATATTTCGTCGTGTTTGAGGTGAACACTCACTTTCTGCGCGACTGCAGTCCTACCTTCTGAATGGTCATTCGGCACTGCAAGCAGCAAAACTGGCTTTGATGCTAAGCAGCCCATGCATTTTCGATAGCATCCTGAGTTGCGGATAGAACACAAGAGGCAAACTGACCTCTGGTTTGAGGCACAGGAAGGATGCCAACCGTGGAGGGAGTAAACACGTAGGCACGCGGGAGGTAGCATGTCGCTCTTTGATGAATATTGACCCGGCTACCCTGCTCACTGATCGGTCCAATTCGGGTAACTGCGCCAACGACACACAGACCCAAGCTACTGCGCACCCGGACATCAGTTTTTGCAAGCTGGATGTCAGGATGTGCACAGGTCCCAAAACGCCTACTCCAGTGCCATGTTTAGAGCAAACCTTGCTGGCAGTTCTACGTTAAAACCGCTGTCAGCACTCCTGCATATCCATGATAGCGAGTCAGAGTGTAAATGGAGTGCCTCGAGATTGGATCAACGTCAGCCTCAAGAATTCCTATGTGGATATCTGAAAGCCACAATCCACTGCACGTTGGTTAGAAGAGGGATGGCAACGTCTTTTTTTGGGGCGAGACAGTGATGTGTGAACAGTATGAAGGCTTATCAAACTTCTCGGGCGTCAAGATGTGAAAATGCAGCTTTGCAAAAGCCAGAGAATGAGGGAGGAGCCTCAGTTGGAGGTGAGCTTATCCTCAACTAGCTGACTACAGAGGCAGGACAAAAGTTGGAACAAGCCTGTGAACATATGACCTACAACCCTGTCCCCTTATTCCCCTTAGAATCCTACAAAGGATCATAGTGGAATTCCGGCGGATTGATTTTCACCCAGAAGTATATAAATTTATAGTGCAATATTCTGACTAATTAATCCGCCAGAATGCCATTGGAAAAGAGAAGTCATGTCAGTGAGTTTCTCAAGTGAAGTTGTTACCAAACTGTCTTCCGCCTGAAGTAATTCTGTAATTATGAGAGCTCCATTTTTTAAGGATGCGCCACAGTTTGCCAAGCGTCAATGTCCTCGCCAAGCTCGTCGTCGAGGATTCGGATGTCCATTGAAGTTGACAGCACCCTTGTGCTGAAGCCTGAGGTTCAAGGGATTATCATATACTCAGTCGAGTAAACAGAGAGATGACCATAGATGACCTGATCAAAAGACATCGGATCAATATTTTAAGTAAGGTCATCTCTCTGTTGATGTAAACCTGATTGTCAATCCAGCCGACTTCTGACCCAAAGCGTTGAAATTCTGACTGACCCCGGGGGGCTCGTTCGTTCGCGATGGCCCGCACGCATGGTGTTTGCTGGAACGTAAAATGACCAATGGAAACCTTGTTGCAAGTTTTCCAGTTCGATGTCCAGTTCGTAAGGCCCTTCTGCAATTGATTTGAACTATAGTGACGGACAAACTCTTAGAACATAGTTTTTTCCAAACGACGAAACTCATGACTTAGAACAAAAAAACGGGCATGCGGTTAGAAAAAATTTTTCCACATGATGGGGGTTGCTCCTAAATTGCGACGGAAACCGGTGTTTTTTGCGACGGTAGGCCGAAATGTTTTTCAAAAGTGATCGTGGCGTTCGTTGCGCGATCAAAAATTCAAGGAACGTTTTTTGCAACCACTTGTTTTTTTTGCCACGGTGTTATTGTTTTGGTTGGACAAGCCACCAAGGAGTGGGAAACACGGAGTGTTTGGTGTGACGGTGTGTTTTTTGCGACGGTGTGTTTTTTGCGACGGTGTGTTCTTTGCGAAGGTGTGTGTTTCAGCGACGCGGTGTTTGTTGCACATATATGGTCATGTATTTTGCAACGGGTACGGGTGTTGTTAGCTTCGGTGGCAGGGTGTTTTTTGCGACACTGTTTTTTGCGCAGGTCAGCGGGGTGTTTTTTGCGTCGGTCAAAAGTGTTTCTTGCACAGTGAAAGTGTGTTTTTTGCGTCGCAGAGGTTTTTTTGCGACAGAGAGCAGGGTTTATAGCAACATCGGCTTGGATTCATTGCACGACTGTGGTGGATAAGAATGGCAAGGTGTTTTTTGCGCCAGTCCTAGCTTCAAGGTGTTTGTTGCAGCGATCCTAGCTTCAAGGTGTTTTTTGCGCCGGTCCGAGCTCCAGGGCGTTTTTTGCGACAGTGTGTTTTTTGCACCTCCAAAGTGTTTTTTGCGCCCGTCCTAGCTTTAGGTGTTTTTTTGCGCCGGTCCTAGCTTCAAGGTGTTTTTTGCGCGGGTCATAGCTTCAAGGTGTTTTTTGCACCGATCCTAGCTTCAAGGTGTTCTTTGCACCGATCCTAGCTTCAAGGTGTTTTTTGGGCCGGTCCTAGCTCCAGGGTGTTTTTTTCGCCGGTGTGTTTTTTGCGACGGTGGTGATTTTGGCGTTGCAGAGGGTTTTTTACGACAGAGAGCAGGGTTTGTAGCAACGGCTTGGATTCATTGCGCGACTGTAGGGAAGAGGAATGTTTTCACGTCGGTAAGTTTTAGTTTAGGCTGTAAGGGGGACTTTATAGTAAGGAGCAAAGGTAAAAGTAGAATGTGAAAGAAAGGAGCATCGAAGATATTGGGCGGAGTCGAAGAGAAGTCGAGACAGCTAAGGTGACGATTGCTGACCGGGAGGGTGCAAGTTTGAAGGAAGAGAAGGTTAAACGTGCAAAAGGTATCGGAAAAGATTGAGAAAAGCATGGCAGATAGTTGAAACCTTTGTGGTGAAATTTGAAACATGAATTGGAGCAGCAAAACCGTTATGTACAGAGAGTATATGTTTGGGAGAAAAGGAGCGAAGTATGGCAGCATGCAATGTGTGGCTTTCAAGAAACAATTATTACAAGTGTGTCAGAAATCGATTCGAGCTGCGTGGTAATGACAATGAAGAGCAAAGTGTAAAAGACAAGAATAGAGAGGACTTAGCTTGTCAGAAGCGACAGCAACATCCGTAAGAAATCTCACAGAGCGGTCTTTTTCAAGCGGATTTTCTTTGTTGGCGGCGTTTGCGCGGCGGTGCTGTGGATGCAGTTTTGCGCCCACCACGCTTGCGTGTCTCAGGCACGTCTTGGAGGACGATGCGCGTGCCACTGTACGCCTGCAGGCCCAAGCTGGCGACAAAAGTGGTGTGCGCGCATTGCCCATGCATGGCGCTGGCTGCGCAAGAGCAAAAGATGGAAGCACTGTGCACCCGAAGGTAAACGATTTCTTTAAAGTGAAACCGAAAGGCTTCAAGCGACAAAACCCCTTCTTCTGCAAAGACAGATTGCAGGCTTCCTGTCTTTGGGCTGGCGTTTGTTGCAGGCACTTGCAAAACGCTTCGTGCAATGGTTGTGTTCAACGGAACTTTTGCAGCTGTGTTCGCCATAGCAACCCAAGTCGTTTTGCTGGAGAGCTCCGCTCCGCGGCGGGGGAGGCGCTGCGCCCTCCCCCGCACCCCCTCCCGCCGTTTTAAAGGCTCACCCCCTGCATGCGCTGCCGCTCGCTTCACGCACAAAGCCTTGTCGTCGCTTTGCTTTGCTGAAGCTTTCAAGGTTGGACTCTACAACCATTGCTGTGGCCACCGCAACACCAACCAACGTCTGGGATCAAAGCAGAAAGCTTCCTTTGGGACCGCCACTTTTGTTAGTGCTCGCCTCCCCCACATGTACAAAGATCTTTCGTCAGTGACGCCTTTGATGGGGGAGGCGCTGCACCCCTCCCCCGCACCCCCTCCCGCTTTTTTAAAGGCTCACCCTGCATGCGCTGCCTCTCGCTTCACGCACAAAACTTGTTGTCGCTTTGCTTTGATGGGGCTTTCAAGGTTGCAACCAACCTCTCCAATGTTTCATGTCAACTGTCAGCTGGCGTATGTGCCCCTCTCCCGCTTTTTTAAAGGCCCACCCCCTGCATGCGCCATTGGCTTTTGGTTGCGCGCAAAGGCCTCCGTCGACTCTCTGCGCAGAGCAAAAAAACTATAAGACCGGCGCAAAAAGGACCTCGACAAGAAGACCGGCGCTCAAAAAAAGAGCTCAAAACTAGTGCAAAAAGGACCTCGAAAATATGACCGTCGTAAAAACACCTCGAAACTATAGGACCGGTGCAAAAAACACCTTGAAGCTAGGACCGGCGCAAAAAACACCTTGAAGCTAGGATCGGTGCAAAAAACATCTTGAAGCTAGGACCAGCGCAAAAAACATCTTGAAGCTAGGACGGGCGCAAAGAACACCTTGGAGCTATAGGACCGGCGCAAAAAACACACCAGCGAAAAAAAACACCCTGGAGCTAGGACCGGCGCAAAAAACACCTTGAAGCTAGGATCGGTGGAAAAAACACCTTGAAGCTAGGACCGGCGCAAAAAACACACCGGCGAAAAAAACACCCTGGAGCTAGGACCGGCAAAAAACACCTTGAAGCTAGGATCGGTGCAAAAAACACCTTGAAGCTAGGACCGGCGCAAAAAACATCTTGAAGCTAGGACCGGCGCAAAAAACACACCGGCGAAAAAAACTCCCTGGAGCTAGGACCGGCGCAAAAAACACCTTGAAGCTAGGACCGGCGCAAAAAACACCTTGGAGGTAGGACCGGCGCGAAAAACACATTGTCGCAAAAAACACTACACAAGTAGGAATAACACTACTGTTTGGAATTACACTGGTTTCCGGCGCAATTAACACACGTCCCGAAGTTCTAAGTGGTTGTCTACCACTATATAAAATACTTTAAAACTGTAATATCTGTAATATACATGTCATATACATTAATATATGTATATATCTGTACTATGGTTGGATTGAACATGACTTCTGAAGCATCATGACCATCTCCCGGAACATCATAAGGCTTAAGGTCTCCACCTTGCCTTGAAGACCGCTCCTCTCTCCCAAAAACCGGGAGGCCGATGTTGCGGGCGGTCTCCAACTTGTCACCCGTGAGCACCCAAAGCTTGATCCCGGCATCGCGAATCAGCTGGATTGTGTCGGGCACCCCGTCCTGCGGGCGGAGGTCGGGGTCGAAGGTCGATGGTCGGCGAGGCCGCTCAGATCTTGAGTCTGTAGGGTCGGTCCGACATTGCAGGATGTCTTCCACTGTTTTCGGTAAACATCATGCAGAACATCCACATGAGTTCAAATCGATGTATATAGAGGACCACGCAACTCTTGCACAGTAGCAGCAACAGTCAAACCCAAGACGAGGTGACTTGTGAGAGGCCTATGAAGAAAATGCTTGTCATGGCGAATCAAGCACACAGACATTCCTTCACAGCTAAATAATGCAACCCAAGGGCTTCTGACATAGTCAATGCTGGGTACATTGTTCAAGCAGCTCAAGCATTTGCTTTTAGTTTCGCAGATTTCATGTTGGCCCGTCCACAGCTGAGACCCTCCGGTCTCAGCCGGCAAAAAGGCATATTTCCGGTGGCCAACCCCCTGGTCTTGTACCTGTCTGTGTGTTTCTCTCCTGGAGCTTGTCTTCGATCGCAGTGGCTCCCACAATTTCCAGTGACTTCTCGATTTGCTCAGCTACTTGCCTCAAACGCTATGGTGCCAGCCACGCAGCAAGCACTTCCACCCCGTGCGGCTTAGTGTCGGCGAATGCCCATAACGTATCTTTCAGTTTTTCCTACATGATAACTATAGCAATATCATTCAATTATTAGATTTGTATCAACCGCAGGAGCCCCCAACAAATTGGGTCTTCCAAAGGGCGAGAAACATAGCGACAAAACAGATTTCCTAATGGTCCAAATCTAAATCGAAGCGAAATCCCATTTATCGTTTACTAGTTTCTTCTCTATCCATTCAGGGATTCCGTCCAAAAGCCACCCAATCCGCCCAGGGATCTGCTCAAAAAGTTGGTTTCAATCTAGCACGAACAAGCATCTGGGGTCTTCCAGTTTGGTTTATGATGGAGGTTTTGACCTAAAAGTTTCTGGTCCATATGCTAATGCCTTTCTGAGTTAGATGTCTATTTGTTTTGTATCCACAACATCCCCGCTGCCGGAATAAATCAAGTGCAGGCGGTTAGACTTCTGCAGCCAGAAGGCCCCAGTTTCTCTTCACGATCAGCTGTGGCCCGCTGTGCCTGGAGCCCCGCGGACGGCGGCACGGCGGTGGAAACGACGGGCGAGCTCGACGGCTTCCAGTGAAGCTGCGGTTGGTAGAGTCAGAGGTGGCGCCCTTTGAGGTGGCGCTCTAACTTAGGTGACTTATTTGGTCTGAATTCCTTGGCAGCTTTTCTTCGTTTTGGGGTCACTGTCATGTTAGGTATATCCAATGAGTTTGTACATGCTTGTCCCAAGAAAATGTTGCTTCCAGTGTCATCAAACACCAGCCTTTGGTCTTTTTTGTCCTGTTGGGAGAGGGTATGACCAAAAGACGATGTCAAGTGGTTGCCAAACAAAAAGAGGCAGAGCCACAGGATCGTGAGTCCAATTGTGAACCCCCCAACGATGAAGGGATTAGTCTATGGCTTGCCGGATTGCTAGTTGAATGTGTTTGCCTGTTGGGTGCCGACAAACTCCTCTTCAGTGGCTTTTCAGTTTGCCGGCAAATTTTACAATCATGATTGGATTTGGGGCTTTACTTCGATCACGATACTTTTCGGGTGACCAGGGCATGTGCATGCATGAGTATTGCTTTGCTTGAAGAAAAAGCAGAATACAAAGCCCTCAATGTGGTAGTATATTTGTGCATATTCTGTTGAATCACTCAAATGTTTTATAGGCATCATTCCACCCTGGGGCCGGATGCTTACGCTATCACAAACAGGCTTCAAAGGCTCTCAAACTCTTCATTGTAGTCCAACCCGGAATACCTAGCACAGTACATGTCAGTGGAACTCTGCAAAAGAAAACAACCCCAATTGCTGGCTTGGCACAAAAGCGGCTCCTTGTCCCACCATCCTGCTTCTATCCCCCAGTCTTTTTCCTTCTATCCCCCACGCCTCTTGGAATTGGTTTAACCAGCTCGTGGCCTCTGTCATTGGAATCGTTCGGCATCCGATCACCAACGTGCGCAAGCCTCACGCGCCGCGGTTCACGGGCTTCGAGCGCCGAATCGCGATGATGGAGCGGGGAGAAAAAGCGATGAAGCGCTCCGAACATGGTGGAATTTGATGGTGGAATCATAACCCAACTCATGCTCAAAACCAGTCATTGTCTTCCATGTTAAATATTGTTATATGTTCAATCACACAATATATTGTGGTGGCCTTCCCGACTCCTCATGTTCAAAACAAACACTCACAATCACCAGTCATGGTCTTCCATGACCATGGCGCTTCAGTTCGCATCGTTTGGACATTTCTTCGGTCACGCCGACGAGGACGACCAGGACAGGACGACGAACGCACATGTGAAACGGTCCACGGGAAGGTGCGGGGACCGCCCCAAAATGAGACATAGTCAAATGAGGACCGCCCCATGCAACAGCCTGTGCTGTCATGTGGACCAACCGATTTAAATACTGAGAAATGTGGACGAACCGAGGAAGTGAGGATGGAATTGAGCATGATGCAATAGGGATACATCCCATGCTAGGAGGGCATGTCATAGGAAATAGTCCATCTGTCCATTGCAGCTGACAAACCAAAATCATGAAGTCAACCGGAAGCATAGTCGTTCTTTTTTGCGGTGCATTAGGACAGCAAACAAAACTCATGTTCCATCCAGGGCAGGATGAGATATGAATGAATGCATATGAGATATGTTATCTATGTACAAACACCCCAAGCTACCAAATGCTGCCAACAGCACCACGCCAAAAACGAAGAACCCAACATACCCAACAAGTTGGTTAGGTTGTGCCTACAAAGGAGGGGACCCCAGCACAAGGTGCTTCCTTCAATGAACATCCATTGTTGAGGACATGCTGGGGGTCGAGGCGTTGAGGCTTCCATGAGGTGTTTTGTCTCAAAATCACCCTAGAAAAATACACCACAAGTGAGACAAATAGGAAGCCAACCCTAAACCCTAAATCACCATGTAGTTGATTCCCTAGAAAAATAAGACGAATACTTGCATCCAGCCGAGTTCGTCCAGTAGTGTTGGTCCAGTCTCCACGGCTGGCGTCATTTTTTTTGCAAATGATCGCGGCAAAGAGGCTGGCTTCATATTGGTCAATCCGGGTTTATGCTGGTTTACCACTTCTCAGTAGCTGTGCAAGACCGCAAGTGGGATTGGTATATCTGCTGTGCATGATCCTCACCTAGCAGGTCACTTGGATCATCTGGGATCACTGGGACCACCTCGCAGGTCGCCTTGGGGGTCACAGCCGGCAGATCAAAGCTCGCGCGCGGTGAAGTCGGCGAAGCGATTCGAACCTCGCGAAGGCGCGATGCGAAGCAAAGTCCGCCTTCTTCGGCAAACTCTTGGAGGTGCGCTTCCAGCACTGCTTGATTGCGCTGCGCCGCCCGCTCGAGCATCACCTGGGCGCTGCCCCCCCCCCCGCTCGGCCCCAAAACCGTGATGGGACGTGTGGGGCCGGAGGGCGAGAGGGAGTTTTGGGGGGGACATAGGACAGGTGAGGGAATGTAGTTAGTTCTTGCAGAGGTCCTTGACATTTCATGAATTACAAAGCCATGCAACAAAGTTTTTTCAACACCTGTTCGCACCCACAACCAGGAAATTGGTGGGGCACCGAACAATACCGAACATATCGGACCCAAAAGAACTTCACGCCAAAGAGATTCCATAAATTACCAAAGAGATGCCTGTGAATACCAAAGCCTGTGCCACACACCCATCTCAAAAAAAACTCCGCCAGCTCATACCCAGCCCTGGAAAGGTGTGTCCCAGCTCGCTTCGCCAGCTCCAGGCTTGAGATTCCGCACATTGTCAGCTCCTTTCACCAGCAAGAGGTACTCAGCACCTGCGACCGTCGGCGACGCCCGTGCACGACGCACGCGCGATGCGTTGGCACGTGGGACCGGGCAGTTCGACGGGCCGACCGTCGGTGTGGATGCGACGTTCTTCGTGAACTCGGTGTGGCACCAAACGTGAACTTCACTCCACCAACAAAAACGGTCCAAGAAATTGGGTTCTCGCATTGCTCTTCTCAACCCATGGCCTTTCTTCACCAGCACCGACATGCGCTTTCGCGCTGAGTTGAACTCGTTGGTGGCCAGCAAGCTATAGGTGACATCCTAGGCTCCACTAAAGTGTCTTCTAGTCTCATCTCTGGCGTTTGGCAAACACGGTGGCCACCCTGTAAGCCTTTAAATTTGATTTCAAAAAAAAAAAGATCCATTTCCAAGGACACAAAGTCAACCCCCTTGTGACCAGCTTTAAACTTAGCTCAGGCACCACAATGGGATATGGATGGATATGGTTTCGTCGTTTCCACCTTCCATTGTGCCAAGATGTGCCAAGAGTCCTGAGACTTGTCCTGTGAGTGTGGCCGGATGCTCACGGTGGCATCACTTCCGCTTCCTGACAATGAGCGAGCTCGGTGAAAAGAACCATTGGCCAGGGTTCAACTCAGGGTTTGAATTCATATGGTTCAACTCAGGGTCCACTTCCAAATGGAATAATTCTATTGGGTGATCGGCCCCGCAGCTAATATCCACCATTATCCACCAAGGATTTCAACAAAAAGGCCAAACGATACCGGATTGGTGATGGTGCAAGCACCCAAAGAGCTGCGACTGACTCGGCGCGGAAACCGAATCGTGGATTCCGAGGTTCGTGACTTGAATTCGAAACCGGCCACAGCAGCAGCTTTCACCAAGGCATATTCATCAGGGCTCTCGGCTTCATAGATCCTTAGGCATCTGGCAGAAAACGACCAACAAGTGGTGAAAGGGCCACATGGGGCCTGGCCACGACATGCGTTACATGGGTCGAAATTCATCAAAAAGCTTCATCGAAGATGACTCGATGACTCGATGACGTCTGGCAAATGTGTTTGAGAGCCAAGTTGCAGTTCTCCGTCCTGGTCAAGGAATGCTTCCACTTCACCATATCAAGTTCATGTTCCACCAAACTTGCTGCTGAACTGGTGACCCATGATCTCAGGGACAAATCATGGGTCACCGAAAAGGAATATTTACTGTAACAGAAACAGCGAGGAAACGTTGACTCGACCAGGATCCTTCTTGGTGGCCATGACCGTGTGGGACACCTCATGGCCAGGTGTCAAGAGACAAAATGGGGAAAACACATAGAGTGCCTGGACCACAATCGCCACATGAATGCTTGCTTGAACGTCATACACATCATACCGTGAGAGATAGTGAGCCAAAACTGTCTGAAAGAGTCAATTCACTCTTGGAACTTTCATGAACTTTCACACCAAAGTGGCCTGTCAGCTGTCAGCTGGTCCGCGTGACTTTTTCTGCCCCTACCACCCAAGTTACCAAGGCATCCAGCACAAGCCAGCAACCCGGCCACCTCTTTTTTTTGTGACTCAATCTGGAACAAACACCGGATCTCTTGGTTCTGACCAGTCACCGCCAAGATTTCCAGGAACCGATCGATGCTTCTGTTGCTGCTGCGGTCTGCCTGCGATCTCGGTGTTCAAAGGAGCACGGATCGGCATGTGTATGCATTTGTTCATCAAACATAAGGGGAGATGAGGGCTCAGGTCTTACCCTTTAACTTGCGTGATTCCCAACTTCAATGTGGAGTCTTTTGGAGGCCAGTAGCCAACTTATGCTATTTTAGAATAACTGCGACACACAGATTCTGCACACAACATCCAAAAAAACATATTGAAGAGTTTGCTGAATGAAAGTGGAGTCAATGAAGGACTACAAAAGGACTCATCTTGGCACTAGCATCCCCAAAGAGGTTCAGGACGCGATTGAACTGTGTGGGCAATCGCACTGAAGCGCTCACGTCGAAAAACCACGTGGTAGAAGAAAACAGTGAAACACCCGTCTTCCAACATGCTCTGTAGGGTTGCAACTGCATTGGAATCTGTCTTGATCTTCGGCACGCAGCAGCAAAGAGGGCCGTTGTTTGGCTGCAGGTCTAAAGTTGAAAATCCAACTGAATCCCTACACTGACATCTTCATACCGAATCAATATCAACGAACACTGATTGGCTGTCTCCCAAGAGACTTCATCGAGCAAGATCCCCACCTCCAAGAATTTCCCTCCATTGAATCCAGCCTCAGCTTTGACAAGGCGCTGACTTCGAACATCGCGCTTAGTTTGATAACGACGCCATATTACGAGCTCATAGTACAAATGGACAACATCCACCACCTGTAGGGCCCTCTATTCATGGAGCTTAGCCTATCCATGAAGAATCCCATGAAGAGTATGCTATGGAGAGAATATGCCCATAAGAGTATGCCGCATGCCGTTTATCTCAAATCGGAGTCGCTTCCCAGCTTGCCATAAGTCTATCTTCTCAACAGTTGGATAATTGGAGTCTCTGGTGTTCTGCCTGAGACTTCTAACCAAATCCGTCTGAGTGTTGTCTTTGGACAGTCTTTGCTTGCATGACAGGATTCTCTGTTTCGAGCCTGCCAGTGATGCGTGATGTGCAGTGATGTTGGGTCAAACATCATGACCTTGAGGCCCTTGCGGTTCCTTGATGATGCGCTGAAACAAGTGGCGCTGTGATTTGCGGTGCCGCTGTGCACGCTTTCCAGCTATGCGGTTTATGCAAACGTGCCATAGTGATGTGAGGGCAGCCTGATGTAGGGTGACGGATTGCCATGTCAAAGCTAAGGCTGAGGATGGATGACATCTTCTACGCAGCTTCGACTGAGCAACCGGTGTCTTTCCTGCAACGGCGATGAAACGAATCTACAGTAGGTTCTTTGACTGGCAATCCAAGGGACATTGAGGGTCTGGGCGCTCCAAACATCTTGTACAGCCAAGCCAGCGCTCAGCAGCGTTCCAACAATCTATGGAGGGATTCGAAGCAGTAGGGTCAACAGGTGTTTGGACACTTTGTCCATCATATATCCTTTGTACAGCACCTTTCTGCACCTGTGATACACAATCTCAGCATCCAGGCATCCAGGCATCCATCAATATGATTCACAGTTTCTTCTTCCCTGTGATCAAAAAGAAGCTGCTGCCCCCCCAAAGGCTTGACGTTCAGGATTCACAACAGTTTTTGTTGTGCATGGGCTTTCTTTTGTCCTTCAATGAAACCTTCATGTCCACCTACCTTCATGTGACATGAATAAAATTCAGTAAAACTAAATCTCATGTCACATGTTGGGACCGGTGAGTACACACATCATCAAAAGACCTCCACGTAATATACGCCTGCCGTCGAGCTTCATCAGGCGGTTCGGATGCCTGAACATTGGCTCAGGGCGTAAGACTATGATGATAGAATGCCTACAACATAGGGGATGATAGAAAATAGGGAAGATGGATACTTGAAGAGTAGTGGAAGTGGGAGAAAAGAGACAGATTTCACGTCACTAAAACATATAATTACTAAATAAAACACTTTTTGTTCCACAACAAGATCCACATGTGGTTAGAGTCTATATATACGGTGGGTATTTAGTGTTTGCCCCAACAAAATATCTACAGTCACATGCTTTTTGCGCTCCGTCCTTCTCTCCGCATTCCCTGATCGCTCTTTCTCTTCGTCCTAGAGTTCCCGAATCTCCCCGCCTCCATCTTCTTGTCCTGAGGGCGATGCTGAAACGACGGGACTGGGTATTATCGGCGGGCTCCCGGGGAAGTCCCGTGAGCAGGGTCACTGGCAACCAGGCTGGGTGAAATATGTCATCCACCAGGTACCTGCATTCAATCAGTGTTTGACAAACCGACGTTTATATACCTAAGGATCTACAGATCTAGAGAGCCCGTAGAAGGGTTTGAGAAATGTTCAACAGGTCCTGATGGTTGTTATGTTGGAAGGAAGGAATACATGCGCACAATGAAGTCCAACACCTTCTAGCTTACCTGCTTCATCAAAGCACTGCTCCCCTTCTCATCCCACGCACTGCGCGCCGTAGAGTGCTCCTTGGCGAAACTCGGCCCGGAGGAGAAGGTCCCATATTTCTTGCCGCCGATGGACAAGCGCCTGATGGACTGGGTGGGCCGATCCGGTCCCCGAACGGTTGGCGGTCTTCAGACCCTCATTCACTGCAGTTGATGAAGAATGTGAAGAAACCATAGCTGCTGGGGGCCAACCCTGGCTTGCAAATCTTTGCGTACAAACTGAGTGGTGGCGGACCAACAGCCCACTAGGCCCAACAGCACTGAACTCCAGACCATCGACCAATTCGATTCCAAGAACGCTCTCTTCGATCTTATTGACATCTATGTGCGGCGGCATTTTTGTGGTACTAAACTGAAATACACTACACAATCTATTATGTGGGGACCCTATCTCGTTCACAAGCGAATACCGATGTTTGCCTTGTAGACAAGCAAATAGAGCATGCCGCAAACTACATTTAGTAAAGCCTAAATAGAAGTGGTTGCTCATACAATCCCGTGGATCCCACTGCCAACTTTGAATCCGTGTGCCTCAGAATCATATCATTCTGCGTCAAAGTGCCTGAGTCACAAGAGACCGGCACATTGTTTTGTTTGTTATCGTTTCTCGTGCACAGTTGATTACAACATTGTTAAGTTGTTATCGTGCTTCGGGGGCACCCTGATCCTTGTTCAACTACAAGCAGTACAACATGAACAGTACCCCTGTGAAACCCATCCTAGCAGTCTTAGTACCATGAAACTCAAGGTCCTCATGCACGAATGCAGCCTTGTCGAGAGCCTTCGTCCGACACAGCGGACCATGGCCTCCAACCCGCCCACTGGCCTGTCTTGTCTGAGAAAACATAGCCAACCTCCCACAAAGAAGACACAATAAAGCAATGTAGAAATGGATTTATAGACTTGACTTGACAAGGCTTAATCGTGATGAAGGACCAATCGTCCGATTCAATTCATTATTTCTATCGCACTCTTTGTGTGAAACCCATCCTGTAAAACTACATGTGAAGCTCCTTTGCAACCTGCAAACCGCTGAGGCTACGCCTGACCCAGCTCCTGCGAGAGGTTCGTACTTCTCGTGCGAGCTTCAAACAGCTCGTTGCTGTCGGGGAATTTGTAATGCCTGAGCGCTGGCACAGTCTACCTCCCATTGCAACATCGGAGACTTCGATCAATAGATTTGCACTTTCATCCGATGAATACTTCTCTACTACGTACTGCTTTTCTATGACATCGTACTGCAGCATAAATACAATCGAAAGACTACGTACTTTCCATCACGTCCTGTGACTGGTTAGGTTCCGAATTTTGGTCCATGCCAATTCAGATTATATGGCTGTGACATGCTGTGACCATCAACCGGGATAGACGCGGGTGGACCGGGTTTCCTTCAGGGCTCCGGGTGCCATGACGAACCGCCCGAAGCCGACCATCCGAGCAGCATCTTCTCGTCGAGCCGGATCGCTCGGCACCTGGAACGGCGCCGAAGACGGGGTGCGCCGGGTACTTGAGGGCTTTCGTTTTCTGAGCTCCGATCGCCACAAAGGAAGACGTGTCATGTTTCATGATATTTCAGGGTAGCCCTCCAAACTAAATCACAGCACAAAAGCCAGGACAAGGAGAGGCAACATCAGCTGCCTACCCAAGTTGGTGTGTGACTTGCACTAACCAACCATTTGCCTTTCTGCTAGCATGACCCTTAAGGGCACTTGACGGCCACAACACTCAGCGATGATGGCTGCTCTGGGTGTCTTTTTAAATCCGAGTCCATAAACATGAGGCTCATGGTTACGTGAAAAAGCTCTACTCGAAGCGTTGCACCATACTTCGCTTGCACCGCTTGCGCTTCTGCGAAGTCTCCCGGTTCCCGCTCCCACGAACGTGGTCTCGAAGTTCGGGGCGAGATGCTGGAAGGCATTACAGAACTCCACAGTAGGGTACAAGGAGATCGGCATCAAATTCGAAAACAACCTCAAAGAAAGCTCAATGAGATGCGCTTTTTGGGCTGAAAACACTACACTAATGTTGACCGTGAATGAATCATACTAAATGTGTTCAACACTAAATGGCCCCCCAAATATTACTATATGTTTTTCTGGACCATGATTTTCAGCTGCTTCCAGACCCTGATTCTGCGCTTTCATCTGACTCCAAAACCTGATTCTTTTGGTGATTTCCTTTACAATTCATTTAGATTTCCTTTTGGTTGAAAAGCTTTAACTGTATTAAAGGCAATCCTTTCTGGATTTCTGATTTGGCTGCTGCATTTTCCTTTTGAAATTGCTTATTTGGGCATTGCCATTTGTAGCCTGAAATCAACCCGCAAAGAACACTCCCCACAAGCAGCCCAAACCTGCAATTACTCCGGACCTCAAATAATACTAAGCAATCCCTGGCTGGTTCTTTTGGTGGTTTCCTTTACAATTCCTTTAGATTTCCTTTTCGTTGAAAGGCTTTAGCTGCATTGAGGGCTATGGTTATTTAGGTTCAGCCCCTTTACAATTCCTTCAGCACTACTTACATTGATTGCTTTCATTTCCTTTCCTTTCCTTTAATGTCCTTTCATTTCCTCTTCTTTCCTTTCATTCCCAATTCAAATCAATATGTTTCTGGGATTTTTCTGGATTTCACCTTATTTAGGGCCCGCACTTGATCAAGGGGGGGTTTATTCTTCAGAGGTGGACAGTACTACACGCTTCAGTGACTCTGTGATCTGAAGAGAAGACCTGATGTCGTGGGCCATCGAACTGTACTCGCTGGGCCAACTCGTACAGCGGGAATCCGAGATCCGAGAGATCAGATCCAGTCTGCTTTATGCTGATGTGATTCTTTAACTGAAACTGCCTTGCAACCAGCGCCATTCATATCTATATAAATATCTATATATTATAGATTATATATATATAATAGTTAAAACATGTTTAAAACAACTCAGGCTCTTGACCCATAATTGCAAAGGTCAATATCGACACAAGGTTCATTGATGCAAAGAACACCGCAGAAATCGAGCTGTCCCTTTTCCACCCACATGGATTTTCACCGTCATAGTCTTGTGAGGCAAGTGACGTGAAGAAGGTCAACCACCAAGCAAGCCATTCAGGCCTCAGGACTATGTAACGTGTGTGTTGATTGCACCAGGTCCGGACAACTCATCATTCAATCTGCAATCAAGTGGCAGGATGATGCGCTCCTCCTCCAAATACCAATGATGCTTTGGCTTGAATTGAATGTGGAGAAATCCACAGGTCAAAGAAATCAATGTCTGAGCAAACCTAAGTCAGGCGCCGTGCAAAATCCTGTCAGGCTTCTTACCCAAGCGAAACCGCAGTGCGTTCACCCTGTCAGGGCTCCCCGAAATCGCTTTGGAATGGACTATTCGCTCTCTGAACCCAACAGTTCGCCCGGCTCTCCCATTTCCAGCATCCAATTTCTTCCGAAGCACAGGACGATGAACATGGCCTTGTTGGTGGTGATCTCCAAGTTGGATTGTTTCATTGGCGCAGGCCGGGAGTTCTTCACCATCCTACTAGCCGGCAAGCAAGCTTCCAAGCTGCAAAACCATGAACAGCAAATTATAAAAAAGAACACATTCCATTTCCCCTTGTTTCAACAAGAAAGCAGTGTTCCTAACTGTTTAGCTTGTTTGGTGGTGTCTTTGGAAAAGGATCCTCAAGCAGTTCATTTGTCAATATGTGGTAAACCTACCAGCATCGCTCACTCCGCCTGGTGTCATTTCCTGTGTAAACAATCACACCTCAGAGACACGAGCAGCGGCCATGAACGAAGGACTCACCACAGCTCACCACGATGTGCAGCTCAGCGGCATGTGCATTTGTCGGTATTCCTGCTGGCAAACTGCTTCATTGATGCTGGCAAACTGCACACTCTTTTTGGGGTCTTGTCCATGTGGGTGCACGAACGCCTCCAATATCCTCCAATCAATCAGGAAGAACTCCCCAGTAATCTGTTGTGGGTTTCAGTAGTCGCATTTTTCTTTACCTCCCAGAAAAGCAAGTTCAAACATAAAACATCACAAAACATGAAACATGCCAGATCTGCCAGCCAATTTCGGCTCCTTGAAACCTCCCCATCGAGCGGATCGAGTTTCTCGACCCGTTTTCTCAGGTCCTCAACACGGTCCCACGCATGAGCAGTTGCTTCTGGCCCAAAGAGGCCTTTTGGTTCTCCACGGTGATGTTACCATTGAAGTCCTCACGATGTGATGTATGGATGTGGGAACCAAACCAAAGCAATGGATAGACATGGATCCTGGATCGGCTTGAAGATTGGAGATTAATACATGAAAGATTATGAAAGCGTTCACACACCTAACCTGCCCACATCTTCTTTCTCTGCTAAACGAGAGCTTTGCCACCTTGGTCAATTCCCCAACGGCAATCGCCACCAGCACTGGCGGGCGGTCGTATACGCCCACATCCATCCAACAGTCAGCTGTCGTCCCCTGTTCTTCTTCCCAGCGGTCGCTGTGGCAGGATTTCTAGGGATCACCCTGGTGAAGGAGAACACCTAGGAGCGATCGTACGCTACTATATAGGGGCTCCTGGCCGTACTACGAACGGAGCAAGGAGGTTCTAAACTCCATTGCTAGTAACCTTCTACAAATGGGTGCCGCGTGGTAACCCCCGTCACTGGAAGTCATCTTGAAGGTTTACCAATTCATGTCTCTGCTGCAACTCCACCTGATTCCACTGACCTGCTGAGGTCCACCTAGTCGCTTCTAGTTACTAGACCGCTTCATTGTTACTAGTAGTGAGGGCCTCCAACCTAATGGCGATGGCCTCCACCTGGTAGCTTCTAGTTATGAAAGCTGAACATTGCCGGGTGAAGACCAGGTGGAGAATTCTGTCTTGTCTGAACTACTGGAGTACCCCAAGACAACACCTCTTGGACAGAATACCTCTCAAACACTTTCAAGTCCCCTTCATTCCCCGGAATGCTTCACCCAAATCCCCAATCCAAGCAGCCTTATGCAGGTTGCAAAAACAAAAACAGGTCTGTTCTGCACCTTCCGTCGGCAGTCCCATTCGATTCTATCAAGCGTCATGGATATTGCCATTGGGTGCCTCGGCCACGATCTCGATCCGCTTCAGCATGCTCAAGCTGCCTGCAGGGGAGCCTCCCAGTTTGCAAGCAAGAAGCTACTAGGTTGGAGGCCATCGCTATTAGGTTGGAGGCCGTTACTACTAGTAGCTTGATACTAGTAACAAGATAGCTAACATGTTGTTCTCTCTTTTTGGATCTTTTTGGCCAGAATTTCAAGCCATAGGAACATCCGAAAGAACCAGTTGTGATGCACAGAAGCTTCACTCTCATTATAAGAACCATGTCCATCCAGAGTTGTTTGGGTGAAGCCGCGTCTAGTGGGCTGCAAGCAAAAGGACCGATACATCCTCATCTCCCTTATGTGTGCCTTTGTGTCCTTCAGCGTCATCCACAAACAAACCAAACAAGGTAAAACGCATCGGATTGTCATGGATCGTCACTCCGAGGTGGATCGACTTCGGATCGCCTGAAGAATTCATGAGGGCTTTCTGTGTGATCGACGGGGCTGTCTTCAGCTTCAGATTGGTCTCCCCATCTAAGTTGGCGGTGGAGACGTAACCTGAGCTGAAGGTAACATGGCTCCATGTCATTCGTCCAAAGGGTGTGGCTTGATCTGTGGCGTAACATTCCTTGCATTTCAAGTGACAGTCCAAACCTTCCACCTGCGAGCCTTTGTCCATTTTGTCCCAGTGTCCAAGAAACCACCATCCACCGTATCTAGCGATGCTTCACTCAAATCCCCTTGGGGACTTATTGCCATCTGCTTGAATCTTTCGAAGGCAAACGGCAAGCGGAATTACCACATTTGGGCAATTCAGGTATTTGGTTTGGATTCTTGTCTTCTTTTACAGTAAATCTTCATGCACATCTTCGCGCGATCCGTGTTTGGAACTTCGCACTCTCCCGGTGGAACTTGCTCCCTGAAACACTTGGTGCAAATAGGGAGCAGTTGCCACCTTCCCCGGAGCAATGCAAGGGGATGGTGTCAGCCGGAAAGTCTTGGTCCTAGCAGACAGACGAAGCGGACAGAGCCGGAAACAGCCTGCAAGGGCCGAGAGCGCCCACAGGAGTGGAAGTGGCACGCGGCACGCAGCGCCGCCGGTGCATGTTGGTCACTCCTTCTTCACTATGAGGATGTCACCCACCTGCAGGTCCTTGAATTTCTTTTCAACCTGCTGCATGCGCCAAACAGCCAAACACAAGCTCAAACAGAACAAGAACACGAAACGGTTCGTCCGTTGTGTGTGTGTTTGTTTCAATCTTTTAAAAGAACCGCCTCATGACTCGTGTGGTCGTATGTATTGTTTTCTCAGCTCCATCGTGGCCTTCCTACCTACGGCCCCCCGGTCATCCGGCCGCCGCTTCGCACCTCGCGGCCCTCCACGAGGACTGTGGCGATCGACATGTTGATCTCCTTGTCCGCGCGGCCTCTCTGAATGTCGTCATACAAAGCCACGGCGGCCGTGACGGCCATCATCATCACCTTGAACAAAGACAGGCCGCAGAGACGATCGATGGAAAAAAAAACACTCCCCTCTCACACGCTACTAGGAACAAGTGCATCGCTACTAGTAACAGGTGCCTTACTAGTAGTAACAAGAAGCTAGTAGAAACATTATATAAACAAAACCACTCCCCTCTCACTGCTTTTTGGGCTTTGGAGACGCTTTTGGCTTTATAAGCGGGTGCGATTTGAGCAGGTGACAGGTCTCCAGAACTTGAGCACCGGCGAAGGAAATCGGCAATCAAAATATCTCTTGGAAGAATATCATGAACATATCAATTGGTCAAGGACATATTCTCTCTGGACATATCATGCAAAAAAATATCATGGACATATCATGGTGCAGAATTCTCCCCAGTTGCTCGGAGCTCGGAGAAAAATCTTGGAACGAAACCACTGCAGGTGACCGACGCTCACGCACGATCGAGACACTAGCAAACCGAGCGTGGAGAAGGCTCGGATGGTGCCCACATAGAGATCAGTGGTCTCACCCAAGTACATGACCACCGAGATAAACAAGAAATACACATTTCCTGGACGCGGTGGTCGGATTGGTTGTGAGTGATTGTCAAGGCTCTTTCACACATGCATCTTGCATATTCAAATCCGAGTGTCAAGATTTTTCATTAAACAAACGAACCGGCAAAAAATATCAA
Organism: Durusdinium trenchii; assembly: GCA_963970005.1. Classification (NCBI taxonomy): domain Eukaryota; class Dinophyceae; order Suessiales; family Symbiodiniaceae; genus Durusdinium; species Durusdinium trenchii. The sequence continues at coordinate 474,901 of CAXAMN010009446.1, read as the reverse complement.
AAAATAATGAACACCAACAACTTCCGCCCTTTGGCATTCCTATATTGTATTCCTGCAACCTATCAAAGCCAGCATCAGTCAAACGTACTGGGCAACTTCAGTTGACATTGTTTGCATGACTACGGTCCGTAAAATCAGTTCTCAACGATCTGTCATATAGCAAAACAACTGTCCAAGGAGCCAAATTTATGAAGCTGCTCCCACAAGTTCTTTGGCAGAAAACTGTACCAGGTGTACTTCGCTGTAACCACCTCAAAGCACACAACGGTTCACGACCCTCCAGCATTCCAGGCTTCTGGCTTGACCAATAGTCGCACGAAGTCAAAAAACAAAAATGACCAGCAGTAGTTGGGTGGTGCTCCAAGCCGAACATCGTCGAGAGTTTTCACACTGAACCAAAAAACCGTTGAGCACTCTATTGGGGGCGCACCTCTCCTTCAGACTTCTTGTTATCTTGTCTGATTGTTCATACCAACACACCTGGGTATTCAGGTTTGAAAAATGAACCTCGACAAGGTAACTCCTTGACTGCAATGTCTTCGGTCATCAGTCAAAAAGGTTCGTGAGAAAATCACTGGAGCAAAGGGATCAAACAAATGCAAATCACCCCATCGATATATATATATATATGACATGGTGAAACGCTCAGGATGCAAACGCTTCAACGAACACATCACATGGAAGTGATCTCCCCACCCTGTCCATGGAGGAGAATCGTCTTTCCCAGGGGTCCTGGTCATTCCTGGTCTATCCATTGGAGGCCATTGCTCTTAGGGTGGAGGCCATCGCTAGTAGCTTGGAGGCCCTACTATTGGAGTTGAATGAGATATGGAACATCCCCGAGCCTTGCCCCGTTCAGTGCCATTCCTAATGTGTCCCGTTCCGTTGGTTGGTTCTGGAAGGACGAGTTCTATCCAACACGAAGTCTGTTTATCCAACAAAAGCTGCAACGTTCGCCGTGAAGTGAATGTGGTCTGGGCACATCTGGGCATGGATACAAACCCCAGTCTTAGAGGTCCGTGTCAGCGCGAACTTAAAGTCCAATTGTGCAGCCTTGGAAAAAGAACAGAAAACAACCGTAACCAAATAACCAAACCAACAAACCAGGGCAAATGACGCAACAAGCGGTAGTTTGTCCTGTCTTCTCTGTTCCCATTGTGCCTTTGTGTTCTCTCAAAAAACACCAGCCAGCCCTGCTCTTCCTTCCGGGAGCAAACATTTGGGCGCCTCATTCCCAATGAAATACTCATCCAACTGAGCTCGTCCAGAATTTAATTGAATCCGTCGTTCTTGTCCTTCTTCCATGGCTCGGTTTACCGAACTGGTCGAAAGGCGACGATTAGACTCAGCAGTTCGCGACAGTCGTACTGAGGAGTGAAGGATCCTTGATGGAACATGCCTTTGAGAGCCTTTGATCTATCTATTTTATATGTTGAAACATATGTTTTTTAGAGATCTGGACCACTAAACCTGGCCCAAAATTTTTGTTGCTGAAGTGAAAGGCAACGTCGTCCTCTCTGATATCCTCTAATTAGGCTTAGAGGCTTAGCTGCTTCGAGTTGGGCTAGATATGTCGAGCCAATCGTTCCTCGATCTAGTAACATTTTTGGGCTCTGCGCCATGACCGTCGGGCCAAAACCGATGCTGGTGCAAGACATTTTCCGCAGCAAGGCTGGAACGCCCTTTCCAAATCATTCGCTCTCTAAGAAGAGTTGCAGTGTAGTGGTCCCTAGAGAAGGAACAGGCCGCTGTACGTGTATTGAAATAGAAATGCAATTCAATCCGAGCTGAACATAGAACCAGTTGCCTTAAAACCCTCCCAAAGGCCAAACACCGCCCATAGAGAGAGTCGTCATTTCATCTCTGGGCCATCCATGTTCATTTTGCAGCGTTTGTTTCAGCTGCAACACCCACCGAAACCGCCAAACATGCACCCGAGTCTGCTTGAAGCCAAGGTCTCTGCGAGTCTGTGACAGAATCCAATCATCAGTTTTCACCACAAAAAACTCACTCTGCGAACATCTACATATTCAACACAACAGCAACACACCAGCAGCAAGCTTTCGATGCACCCTTTCGATGTCACGATGCTTTGAGACTTTTCCGATCTTTTCCGGCTCCCTTGATCTCAACCACGGTCGGACCGGTTGTCTCTGCCTGCTGACAAGCATGGCAATCTCCTTTAGCATTTGAAACCTGGATTTGTGGAATCATTGTTTTCCTATAAAGTTTCCCAGAATCCAAAATCTCCCGCAGCGTTTCGTATTGGTTTCCGTCGATCATGTTCACGTTTGAAGGAACCATGCAAACTCGACCTCCCCGACTGGGTTTGAGCACTGTCAAGCCACGGCAAGATCATATTGTTCACACGTAGACGCCTTCAGCACCGCTTGCACCTCTGACTCACATGAGTTTGCCCGCACCCCAACGACATGTGGTTCAGCTGCAGAAAGAAACAACATACTGGTTTGAACATTTGCTCTCCAAATCTCAGTTGACATGCAGGGTGGGGGCGCTTGATCGTGAACACGTCGCAAAAAGGGCCTGGTTCAACCCATGGTGTGTGATGCACAACATGCTGGGGGGCAGATACAGAAGAATACATGTTGGTAAACATATTGTATAAAAGAGATGCTTTAGAATCGTTAGAGCATTGAAGATCGGATGAGATCAGAGTATATTTTGTAACATCCCTCGGCACACTAACAGCATGCACAAAGATGGGCACCATGAAGCGCACGAGATAATTTGACCCCAAAAAGAAATTTCTAGATTTAGACTCACCCCTCCCTAAACTAGAAAAGTCTACTCTAAATCTGCAGCAGCCTTTTCTCTGAGCTCTCTCTAGCCTGTGGTCCACTCCTACGGTGCACTGTGGTCCTTGGCAAAAACACGCTTATCAGGCTCGCGTTCAAGTTAAGTTCAAAGTACTGAACAAGGCTGGCCTCTATGTGACTGGAGATCAAATGGAACGTTTGGAACCTGGTAAAGGGTTCGGTAACTGAAGTCACAGTTGGCTGGAACAGGGACTGGCTTCAGCTTGGGGCTGCCCTTCCTAGAGCAAAGGTCTGGTTGGGCTATGGCTGTGGCTGGCTTCAGCTGGGGCTATAGGTTGGCTTGGAGAGGTCCGCCTGCTAAAGAAAATGTCCGGACTGGCCTTCGGCCTTACTAAAGTAAATACATGTCCAGCTCGGGCTGGGGCTGGCTAGGTCCCTTAGTAAAGTAATGTCCGGCTGGGGCCGGGGCTGGCTTGGCTGGCCCTTACTAAATTTGGGCTGGGCCTTGACCGCAGCTGGAAGTTGTGCTATTCTGGTCCTCCCGCCACCACAGTTGTGCTATTCTGGTGCTCCTAAGTGCTGTGGTGCTCCTCCTGCCACCGAAGTTGTGCTTCTCTGGTGCTCCTCGCGCCACCGAAGCTGTGCTATTCTGGTGCTCCTCCCGCCACCGAAGTTCTGCTATTCTGGTGCTCCTCCGGCCACCGAAGTTGTGCTGTTCTGGTGCTCCTCCTGCCACCGAAGTTGTGCTATTCATGGCGCTCCTCCCGCCACCGAAGCTGTGCTATTCTGGTGCTCCTCCGCCACCAAAGTTGTGCTATTCTGGTGCTCCTCCCGCCACCGAAGTTGTGCTCCTCCTGCCACCGAAG
>CAXAMN010009446.1:449112-471248 GCA_963970005.1 Durusdinium trenchii | reverse complement strand
CTGGTGCTCCTCCCGCCACCGAAGTTGTGCTCCTCCTGCCACCGAAGTTGTGCTCCTGCCACCGAAGTTGTGCTATTCTGGTGCTCCTCCCGCCACCGAAGTTGTGCTATTCTGGTGCTCCTCCCGCCCCCGAAGTTGTGCTGTTCTGGTGCTCCTCCCGCCACCGAAGTTGTGCTGCTCCTCCTGCCACCGAAGTTGTGCTATTCTGGTGCTCCTCCCGCCGCTGAGAAAACTCTGGGTCAGAATTGCGTGCTGGAAGTTGTGCCGTTCTGGTGCTCCTCCCGCCACCGAAGTTGTGCTATTCTGAGTCATGGTGATTATTGAAAGCTAAGAAAAGAAAGGCCAGGTTGGTGTTCCGTGGATTTTCCTGAGAAAACTCCGGGTCAGAATTACGTGCTGGAAGTTGTGCTATTCTGGTGCTCCTCCCACCACCGAAGTTGTGCTATTCTGGTGCTCCTCCCGCCCCCGAAGTTGTGCTATTCTGGTGCTCCTCCTGCCACCGAGCTGCGCTATTCTAGATTGTCCCCGCAGAAGCGGCGGGTCAGAACCGCGCCGGTCCCGTGACTCTGGCGGGCTCCAGCCCTGGGAAGGCGTGGACGGGGGGGTCTCCTGGCTGGCAGGTTCTTCGATTTTGAGGGTGGAGCCTATATATAGGTGAGTGTCTCATGCGCATGCCCATGCCGGAGTCTGGGGGGGAGTGTTAAAGAGAGATGAGAGGTGCAGAAAAAGAGATCAGTGAGCCAGAAGTAGATTGATGCAAACTTTACTACATTTGGTCCTGCAGACTGCTTTGCAGTAGGTGACTGTGAGCAAAGCTTTTTGGTGAAAGAGACATGTTGGTCGAACAAGGCACAACAAAGGATGACACAGGCTGGCTACCTGATAACCTCAGCAAGTGCAACTTGCGAGCCCTTTAGCCGACTGCCATACTTCCAAAGCAATACCCGGGAACAGCCATATGACTGTAGATAAGTCTAAATACAGAAAGTGCTGGCGCTGGCAAGGCAACACAATGCATTTTAATCTTCAAAGCAGCAGCATTCATGGTAGCAGCGTTCATGGTGGCAGCATTCATGGTAAAAGATTGGGAGTGAATGCGACGTGAGGGCCTTCAAAGAGAGATGATGGGAGTGAATGAAATGAGATGAATGAGATGAGATGACAGGGGGTTCAACCTTCAAACTTCAAATCACAATTGAAGATCACATCTTGTTGAAGTGGCCTGATTTTTGCTTGACATTTCTGGTGCTCCTTCTGCTGTGAAGTTTAGTAGCAAAAGTGCTTGACGACCGTTACTGTGAGGAGGGATACTCTAAAGTATATTGACCTTTCAATCAAAAGGTGATTCTGATTCAGGTGATGTCTTTTCTTTTGATTGACACACGATTGACTTTCTATCCACTTACTTCGGCATTTACTTGGCTGGCCACAAGCTACCACTACATCATCTACATCCCACTTCGACAAGCCGCCGCTCGGTTTTTCACGGCACTCCCCCAGGCCCAACGGGCCGCTGAACCGCCCTTGGGCGAAACGCAGCCATTCCGCGTCGGTTCAAAGCGGACTCAAACGGCAAAAGGTTCGGATGACAGGGATATGACGGTCCAAATCACTTCGATACTTCCACTTCGGATGACACTCCTGCCGGGATCTCGAAAGATCATGTGCACACGGGCTGCACATTTGCCAACGCGGCATTTTCCGGCCAGCACGATTGGTACCGTCAAAACAGATTTGGGGAAAGGTCGGATATGCACCCTCTTTTGAGCAAAGAGTGGATGTCTCGGAATGTTTCCAGGTAGGAGCCTCAAGTTCACTTCCTCTTCGGCAAGCACCTCCAGACATGGTTCAAGCGTTCTTCCACTTTTCTTGTTAGACTCACCCCGCCCCTCCACTCAACACCTGTACCACTGTGTTGTGTGGGCGGATTGGGAAGCTTCTCAAACTGGCTCCTTGACATCATTTGGAAGTCTTAGTTGACCTGCGACCAGTGAGTCAGGCCTGTCGCCGCTGCAAAGCCCCAGGTTGAGGAAGACTCGTCTTTCAGCAGCTTACAGGCCCAGGACAGTCGTGGAATAGGTGTATGTGACGATACGATGCATCGACTGACCACGTTTCAAACGATTGACAAACATCTTTGAAAGTGGGACTTCCAAACCCGACGGGTCCGTAAGGGATTTTGAAGGACGTACCCTACGAAAACACAGAACACAGCATCCCCGTTGTAAGCCTTCAATTTGTTAGGAGTGTTAGAAAAACACACTTGACATGTTCTTGACATGCACCAAAGGCCAAGGAAGAAGCCAGTGTCTTGCCCCAAGCTTTGATCGACAAAGTCTTTGCAGAAAATGGAGCCTGAAGCCGAAGACAGTGACGATAAACGCACCTGGGTTAGTTCAGCAGCCTGGCGCAGTTCCACAACGCTCTGAAAGTTGCAAACAGGGAGTCATTTCGAGCCCCTGAATCATTGCAAAGTGGAAACACTTTCTTTCATTTTTGTTGGACTTTTGTTGGGTTTGGGCATTTTGCGAAGCTTAGATTGGTAAAGCATTCTTGTTCAGTCCTTCGGGCGACTGTCTGAGCACGGGTCTGCTCTCAGCTTGACATGTCGAGCTCTCACTGTTAGAGCTTCGTTGTCCTCTCTGACCACCGAGAGCGGTATGGAACAATATCAGCTTTGGTGTCCGCTTGTGGAATTCTCAGCTTTTACAAGTGTTCTTTCAGTCTCTTGTTACTAGTAGTAAGGCCAGGAGCCCCTAGTAGCGTCCTTGCTCCTAGTAGCAATGCCCTTGTTCCTAGTAGCTTCTAGCTTCTGGTGCCAAAAGGAAACTCCTGAAAGCCGAGATGGGCTTTCGAACCTGGGAAGGTTCGTTGTCCCCATCAAGCTTGATGGACATCGTGCCAGCACGACGCTTCACTTATACATAAGATGTGACACAGAAAGATCTGCATGTGCACATCAGTGCTGCCAGCAGGGGTGTGGTCAAGATCTTTTGCGCCACAAGTCTCTCGAAAAGCCTCAAGCTTGACATCTGGTCACCAAAGAAACAAGCACCTGTTTCTACTAGCTTCTTGTTACTACTAGTAAGGCACCTGTTACTACTAGCGTGGCACTTGTTACTACTTTGATCTTTCGTGTGTCCATCTCTTTGGGCTTCTGATCGGGTGGTGGTCTGGACCATCCACCGAATCTTCACTGCCAAAGCTTCGCAGCTTGCCGCAGCTTGCTTCGCAGCTTGGGTTCTATCTAAACATCTAAACATCTGTCTGATTGCACATGGACGATGGTGACCATGACTCTTTCTCACAGCACCCGGCAGACCAGCTGTCGAAAGGTCTTCATCAAGGTCCCAGTGCACACGAGCTGCACTGCATGGCAGGCCTCAAGCGTTGGTGGCAATTTGTTGCTCCTGTTCGCGACGGTATGGATCCAAAGCCAATTGCTGTTCCAATCTGTGGAGATCTTGATTGAAACTTGGAACTCCCAATGGCACAGTTGCTAAACACAGGACTCACTACTTTTCCGCCAGCCTCAGAAACATTTCGATCCTCACGTCAGCTCTGCGACAGCCTTTCTCTAGGCGTTCCTCATACATGCGACGACTATATGTGCATCTCAAATGGAAAGAATTCCATCAAGGAAAATCACTTGAATCTCTGTTCTGGCGTACTGTGAATTTTGCTCACTTTCATCGCCTGTTTACTGGACTTGTTGAGACTGAGTGAGGCAGCACAATTGATGCCACCCATCAGGACACAAATGTGTCTTTCGGGGATTCTTACATCTTTGAGTTTGTCCAAGCATGGCTTCCAAGTATACTCAACAAACATGCTTTCACAAAGGGCTCAAGAACATCCTGAAGGGGATACTGTGTAGATCTCCAAGATCTTTTGCTGGTTCTGCCCACAATGAGATTGGACAGTTCAATGGACCTGAATCTCACTTGAGTGTAGTAGGCCTGGCAGCCTGACAGTTTCACCAAACGTAGGTTCGGCTGCCAGGCATGTGCTGCAGGCCGGGCCTGGGGGAAAACAGACCAGCGGCCTGCGATGACTGTCTGTTGTACTTTCACCAAAGCTTGGAGGTCATCCCATTTTTAGCAACATCGTAACATCTGCACAAAAGGGAGGCCGTAGGGAAGCTGTACGCCCTGCGCTGTCTCTGTAAGTACCCTGCGCAAGTGCAATTGATTCTCATGTTGCCACTTAGTTCGGTTAATTACTGGTATGGACTGCTCCGCTACTATCAACACCTGAAACTCTTAATTCATCACATCGGTCACGGTTCATCGATCGCAGCAGTCACTGAGCAAACCGCGACCTCGTTACGGTGGAATTCGCCAGGTACTCAAACACGTGCCTTACTCCAACGAATTGGACAGCAAACACCAGCAGATTGGCCAAGATTCAGAGTCATTCAGCTTTGATCAGATTGGTTTGATGATGTGTCGATATTTGTTGCACCCAGCGAACTGAGTAGTCAGTCAGCAAGGTATCCTTCAACGACGCTTGAGCTGAAAGTGAACAAATGTCATTGTCTTGACATAGACCAAACCTAGTGGTTTATATACGTTAAAACGTATGGACTCTCGCGTTGCAAACGCCCAAGCTGGACAGAAGTACTTGGGAGAGCGTGAAAACACACCTGCAAGTCTGAAGGCTGGTTCCTCAGCAATCTGCAAGAAGTGGCTGCTATGCCGGAGGGGCCGGGCCGCCACTGGGCAGTCTCCCATCGAGACATGTTTGCAGCACCAAAATGGTTGGCTCAAATCCAGGCGGTCCAAACAAAGCAGCACACCACCCTCATGTTTCAGGGCAAACACAAACCACAAGCGCTGCCCAAAATATGGTCCGCAATGAAATGGAGCACAACTCAGTTGAGTCCAGAGACTGTCCCAATTCTTTGGCTCAAGGAAAACAAAAGGAAGGTCACTTTTGGAGCAATGCTGGCCCTTGTGAAGCCTAAAAATTTGGGCCGTTTCTACACATTGCCAATCCACAAGCCACTACCTTTACATGCTTATCTGGGCGTTTCTGGGCACGGACGTGATGGTCAGCTGCTGTTTGGGCCCATCCACAGTGACTGCCAGATTGACAAGGCGTGAGCTACAGCAAAGCATGTTTGGTATCCACCAAAGCTGGGACTGGCAGCATCATGAGCTGCATGCGCGGCGCAACGATGGAGCTACAAGGTGTGGCAACATTGCAGCATACATGGGCGCTTTCGCCGGGTTCCTGAGTCGAATATCCAAAACTGCCAGTCAAACATCCACTCCTGTACTCAAAGGCTCCATGGCAACAGGTCGAACACTTAACTCATATCATATCGGTCTCTATTCTTGGGCATGTTGACTGCACACATCAACAAATATGGCTTTGACATGGGCTGGGAAGACTGACACGGCTGAGGCAGCATTCAGTACTTTCTTATACCTGATTGCGGGTGCTGCAAGTTCAGGTGCAATGTGGTGAATGCCATGTGGATGCAAAGAAATTGCGTTTCATGGCAGGCTCACTTCGTTGCCAAGGGCACCCACTATATATCTTCCAGCAACGTTACAAAGAGACTGCAATGCTTGGAACACCATGTGCCAGCCTATTCTGATGCTGCTCAGCTTTCTTAGCTACACCATCCCCAAAAAGGGTTTCATGTACATTCGCATCTCCGCCTCAAGCGGCAAGCGGCTGCTCTGCTCTGGCTCTGTAGATCGATGTGTTGACAAAGGACGATTTCGGCCCAACTGGCCGTCCACACCAGCCTCGACAAGAGCCTCGAGCAAATTTGGACTCGGTGAGCCCGACGCGCCAGGCGAGGAACTTGGATTTTCGACGGGTGAGATGTCTGTAGCATCACTGGAAGATAAACGTTTTTGAGTGGATTTGATCTGTGAATGCTTCTCTGTATCTGTTTCCCCCTTTCAAGACCTATTGTTTGAGTCCTGGATTTCCAATCATTCCAAGGTAATTAAGGAATCTAAGTTCCAGCGAATTGGAATTACCTGGTCTTCAAATTCCCTACAGACTCAACAACTGGACTTTGGCTGTCCAGAGAACTACCGAAAGCATCTCGCGGCGTTCATACTGGACGTCCGATGCAGAGCTTGGTCCAGTTACTACCAGAGTTTTGGCGCATGCTGCAAGTCCACGCTAGCTCGGGGACCAGGGCGAGTCGACTCTGCAAGGGGTGAAATGTCTAATGGGAAAGATATTTCGATTATTACTGGAATGGAGATTGAAGATTGGATGACTGTTGAGCTGTGTGGTAGATCTTCAGGAAGGCGCCTCCAGGCTGCTGCCCATGCGAGTTCAAGATCAGTTGAAAGCAAGGCTATGATGCGTCCAAAAATGGATTCAGCACTGACCCAGGTGACCTACACAAGTTAGCACCCCAGTCCTCATCAAGTTAACGCTTTCCAACTTGCACGGACATCTGCACAACGACCAAAAGACGCCGCAGGAGGACTTCCTCTGGTGTGACCTCTACACATCTCCACAAGCACAGCCTACCAAGCTCCTTTGTGTCAAGCTCCTTTGCAGGCAGCGTGCGGCGGAAACCTTCGCACTCTGGACGTCGCAGGGCGTCCGTCGCCTATGCCCACTGCGGACGATCGCGCAACGCAGCAGGACGGGTCATGGCATGTCACAAAGACTAGGCCAGGTCGGACAGGTGTCTACATTGTCCGTGGCATTCCTTCGTTGACATACGGTAGTCGTAGACGTGCGAATTCCGGGAGAAAGGTCACGTGCGACTGGCGACATGTGCGAGACGCCAGCTTCGCTTCGGTGAGATGTTTAGGAACTCTGAACATCTCCGTGCTGGGTGCGGTTTTTTTCTTTCAAACAGCTCCAAGAAGCACAACTAGAGAAGTGCAACTGGAGAAGCAATTTGCCAGCGATTCCGTATCAGGTGACCAAAACGGCCTGGTGACATCATCATGTGCTTTCTTATCAGGTTACACCCTGCTGTGCAAGGTGCACATGTGGAGGCCGAAACCTCTGACGTCACCTCCGTCAACACTCGTAGTCTGAAGTGATGCGCGGGCTTGCTGATGGCTTCCCACTGAATGGCTCCTACTGCTTTAGAACAACTTGGGCAACCGCAGCTGTGTCACTCTTCAAGTAGTGGTGTGTTGCCACTGGGCGAGGCTCATCTGATAGCCCCGCTCTGGACAACCACTCAAATCGTGTCCTTTCATAGAGTTCTTTGAAACTTTCTTGCCTCTGGCAACATATCATATACTTCCACCTCCAAAATTCTCTACTTTGATTAAACATCTCAGGGATCATTTGCCTTTTACCAGCGGCTTTGGAGTTTGGATGGTATGGATTTTACATGATTTTACGTTAGCAAATGGGTGAAAGGAACCTGCCTTCAGGCACTCTGGCCCACCCAATGGGTCCTCCACCACTGACCGATGGGCGCCCCGCCCCTTCCAACCAAAACCGCAAGGCCAAGAGGCCCACGGTCCAAGCGGAACGTCTCAACTCTCCTTCCTCCTCACTCGCGCACGTCACATGTGGAGTTAGGTTTATTCAAAGGAGTTGGTTGACCCCACCGCGTCAAGACGGTTCTGAGCCCCGTGGCAGGTGCAAGAACACATCAATTTGTTCGGGGCAACCACGAGGACATCGTGTTTGCCAAATCTCACATCCTCAAAGACCGACCCATTCATTTTGGACTTGCCTTCTGGTGCTTCTCTCGCGAGTTCTGCATCGCAAAGCCAACTGGTAAAGGTCAAAGCTGCCAAGTGCCGAGCTCAGGACCAGATTCAATTTGAGATGCAAAACTGCAGGACCCCTCAATCTGCCTAGCGTGTTCCACATGTGCAAATGCACGATGACACACCAAGAAAGACCTGCTCGAAAGCACTCTGTGTGACAAGAAGCTGGGCTGCAAACACCAACACACTCTCAAAGTCTTAAAACACGCAACTTCCTTCCACTGCCGCTTGCGCATCAACCTGGTCGAAGCCTCTTCCGAAACCCAAGGCCTGCGTTCTGGCACTGCACAGCTTTCAAGCACTTGATGCTTATCTCAACCAACGGGAACGGAGACATGCGCGGTGCACCAGCACAATGACATGACTTGCTCTTGACTTCTATGTCCCAAACGGGTCAAGCATCCCTAATATGCAAGCCGAGAAGTGCCAGGCGCACATGGCGCACCTGGACAATGACGAACATCATCCGCCAATGTGCGAGCAATCCCAGCCAATCCCTCAAGCAGCTGGTGGCTCCTTGAGCCGCTGCATGGATCCAAGTCAGTCTTGGCACATGGTCTTCGGCCGAGAAAGCCATTCTCGATTCAAAGCTCCTAGAGAATCTCGTAGGGGGTTGCTCAGAAGCTTCTGGAGAGTGCCAACACCAGGAAACCAAAGTCATGCTGAGTTGACATTCGATGACTTTCAACATGAAGATCTATCAACCACGGGCTATTGAAAGTGAGCACTCCGAGAGGCTTCAACACACAAGCCGTTGAATCGTGAGGATTCTTCAGAGAGCATGGACTGGCACCAATGAGTTGGCTATCTGGCTGACTTTCATACCTCATCACACAACTGGGCCTACCAACACAAAATGCTGTTTTCATGGACGTCAGTGTCCTAGTCGCAAACGACGCTTGCATGAGACTCGAGACCACAGGTCTATACGGAGCTTGCAGTTGTGGAGGCAAGGCTTTTTGTTTACACCTCACATCATACAGCATCAACCAACAGTTCCACTCAGATCTCAGCACTCACGCACTCTCTGTCTACACACTCCAACATGTCTTCCGGCACCCGACCGGGGCGGAGACGGAGACGGCTTGCCGGGCTTGCCGTCCCAAGCGTCACCGAACATCCGGTGCCAGCCGTCCCGACGGCATCTCCCAGAAGGGCGAGGAGGTGCCGACGCAGCACGACCACGGTGCGCAGCGCAAGTCTTGCAACATCGCATTCGCATTCTCTTGCAGTTCTGCAAGTGAATTCGACCAGGTGCACACTTGAACTGTGATAGGTGTATGGCATCTTTTCTCTAAGCAACGTAGTCTTGCCAGTCTTGCACTGGCGATCGGGAAGCACCAAGCCTAAGCGATGCGTTCTTGATGAGATTGGAGTCCAAGGTGGGTCACATCCTTGGCTTCACAACGCTAATAACCTACTAGCAATGGCCTCCAACCTAGTAGCGATGGCCTCCAACCTAAGAGCGATGGCCTCCAACCTAGTAGCGATGAATATTCTATCAAGGCAATGTTCCTATGCACGGCACAGAAACCCAACAACACGCTTCCAAACATGGCGTGCATTGTTACTGTGCCCTTACGAGCAAGATCGCCATAACACCCTACGCGATCTGCACGTTCCATTGGGAGTATCCATGAGCATCCGTGAATTTCGTGGATCTCTTAGCTGGTGCAACAAACACCCTGCTGATCCCATTGCACCCTTTCCACCCATCTCTTCTGGTCAAGTCATCTGAATCAACTTCCCTGCGACAGACCACTCGCCCGGTGAAAACCACTGGCTGGTCCAAGCGTACTGGACGCTTTGAAGCGTACTAGACAAGCACGTGGACGAAGAAAGCGTGCGGGACAAGTGGTTGGCTCAGTAAGTCATGAGACTTGATCATCCAAAGCCTCCGGGAGAAGCTACATGTGTCAGTTGCAGGTGTGAAGCCTATTGGGGCGGGATGAAAACAAGAGGACATCTGAAAGCAGGAGCCACATGAATGGTGTTTTAGCAAGCGAAGCCGCAGGTGTGAATTTTGGGCTGGCTTCAGTTCATTCTGTAGTTCTTAGTGGCCGCAACTGCAATCCATTGGAGTCTTCCTTGATCCAGTCATTCTGTTTCAGCCGAATCGCTGCAAACTAAGCAGGTGGAACAAAGGACGGAGGCTGGAGGTGTGAAACGGGTCAGCGGCCAAGTGTGAGAACTGAGACATGCAACAAATGGAGGATGGTGATGTGTGGACTGCGACTTTGGGTCCCACTGGCACAACAAGTACTTCCAGTTGCTTTGCCTGGCTCAGTCCCCTTTTTGGGGGGGCGAAAGGGTACAAGCGTCATCATGTTTCCGCATGTTCTATCCCGAAGTTTGTCAATCCTCAAGAACTTTTAAGCCACTAGTACCAAGCATGCTAGCTTTTTGACTTATGAACTTGATGTTCTTGTGGCACTCACTTTCACCCAACGTCATGGCCTTTTAAAGTTGGGTCTCTCAGGTCCAAAGCATCTACTCAGAGTGTCCCATGTTCCCCACCTTCTTCCGGGATGTCTGTGGTGCCTCTCAGAGTGGTGCCTCTCAGTTGCGGAGTTGGACATGTAATCTGTTTGACATAGAGCTGCTGCATATGCTACTCAATCCGATCGCGTCAGACCAGACAGGACCTCGCTCCGCGAAGTGGAAAGAACAATGGAGGCTCTCGGTCACCGACCGACCTGAAGGTCTGTGAAAGTCAATAAAACAAAAACATCAACTTGGAATCTGAACATAACATGGCCATATGGAAAGCAATATTTCTGCAAGAAGCCACCAAGGTTTGGGAAACATGATGTGGGTTTGTGGGAATGATCGGCGGTCTGTCTTGCAATCTCTTGGATGGACTCAACTTTCAAGTGCCTACATGTATACCTCCACAAAGTATGCACATGGGCACTGCATCGGCAAATTGCTGATCCAAGACTTCCCAATTTTTGCAAAGGAAACAATAGCGTCCTTGTTCCTAGTAGCGATGCCCTTTGTTACTAGTAGCTTCTTGTTCCTAGTTGTAAGGCCTGGAGCTACTAGTAGCGTAATTGTTCCTGGCAGCGGTTCTGCCCATGTCAAAACTACATCTCCGCATCAGAGTTTGACACTGCTATACTTGACAAGAAGTCATCTCTAATTGGAGACCTTAGACGGCACACGCACACCTGTCCAGGTCTCACCATGCGAAAGCCTGTCATCAGCATCAGCACCATTTTTTTTGACATGGACGTTCTATAGCAACACATGGCATTACTGTAATGCCCAAGCAAAGATGGCAACCCACCAAAACAATACACAAGTACGTCATTTTCATGATCTGACATCCCTGGAGCTGCTACGGCCTCAACATCGCCTGAAAAATCATCAGGATAGATTTTAGAATAGTTGCGCAAAGCACGGCTGATGGCTTCATCTTCTTGCACCCGTCTACTTTTAAGGTATGCTGCCGGAAACCCATCACCGCCAAGGGATCGGGGTAAGGCTGACAGGATTCGGCAGCGTGACCGTGCCAGGTGAAGACAGTCTGCACTCAAGAACTGCGGTTGAACAATGTGAGTAGATGTCGCGGATTGTTGTAGCATATGTGTGTGTTTCCTGTTTGAGTGCTGAGTCAAAGAAAGGGGTCCCTTTCGCATGGTCAAAGCTGGGCAGAAGTTGTAGGTGACTTGCAAAGGACAATTGCTGTCGAAAAGGCCAAAGGGTAATGACTGACTTACTGGGAATGACTGTGTCATAAGATTAAGATTGCCAGTAGCTCCAACTGGTGCCCCACCTTCAAGGAACATCCCAACCTACAAAGGGACATGAAAATGATCTTTCTCTATCAAGCCCTTTTATTTCAGTTTGGGCAATGATATGTCGGCCAGCAAATACAATTAGAAGTATTGGCCAGCCTCAATAAAAGACTATCTTTCTGGCTTCTAGCCAGTTGATCCTAGTACGCCAGGGTGGGCGCCAGATCCAAAAACGAGTGGATTCTGCAGGGTTTGCAAAGGGTAATTTGGATCCACCAGTGCCACAGGGGTTGCAGCAGGCTGTTCTTGATCAAAGAACTGACACTCGTAGCCCCATGTTTGGGGGCCCAAGCTGTCAGCACCTTGACAGATCTAAGTAGGTACATTCTGCTGTCATCATGGCATGGTTGAACTGGCTTGAAAGACAGTAACCTCCAAAAGATGCCACAACATGTGAGGCATCCTGCAAACATGCAAGTCGGCAGCACCGGAACAGCTGAATACCGCTGCTTGACGGAAATACCCGTCCAGATCACTGAGGTAGAATATCAAGGGTAAAGTAGAGGGATCTCAGTCCAAACAAACGACGATCGGACCTCTTGACACCCGTCCAGATCAAAGTTCCCGTCCAGATTCGAACCAAACGCACCTCACTCCTCGGGATGGCACAAGAAACAATGCCACTTTGAAACAATACTTGGGAACATGGGCCCTTTGGGAAGTTGACACCTACTTTCCTGTAAATCTTCCGGTAAGTCAAAATCTGGTGGCTCCGCCCAAACCGGAGACCTGACAGCCACCGTTGACCACGGCTGTTGGAGTGGATCGAGAGGTTCAGCAGATGAGAAAAAACGAGGCTCTGGAAGCATGTCTGCAAGAAAACAGCTCTAGCCTCATAGAGCCAAGGAGATGATCAAGTCTTGAACTTTTCATATTTGGGGTAGGGCTGGATACAGAGACCAAGCAAGGGAGATGCAAACAGGACTTTGGCTTTAACGTTTTAACTTTACAAGATGCCAATGGTCTGGAAAGTACTGGAGCTGTTGTGCCAGTCAAGGCTAGTCGCCTACAAAATAGAAGCTGTTTCGAGCTGCGCTAGTCGTCGAGTTATCGCCTCTTTAGAGACGACGCAAAGCTAGACAAAGACTCGATGACGCCACAGAAGAATGACAAACGCTTGCCTCGCGCGGCTTGAGACAACCCCATGCCACGAGTACGAGTACTCGTACCGTTCTGCTCCAAGAGGCAGAACCAACAAAGCACGTTCCCGTTTCCAAGACTTGGCATGCAACTCATTTATGGCAGGACGCTACGACTTCGAGAAGCTCACAATGGCAACCGGTGGAAGGTTGGAAACGGCTGCCTGAATACATTCACATCATAGCGCTTTGTGGTGGGCAAGCCTTTCTTCACATGGATATGCGCCCTTGACTTCACATCCAAACTAAAGCTGAAACCACCGTGGGTCAGTTTAGCTCTTTGCACTTTTTAATACCTGATTTGGCCTTGAGCAAGGGATGGCAGCGTCTTCAGGGTCAATGAAGGTGCAATAGACGTCTCTGAAAATGGACATAGTCCTGTGACATTACAAATCATGCCCATGAGCTGATGTTGCTTGAATTGACCGGCCTAGTAGATTTGCAATTATTGCAACTATATAAATGGAAAAATCCCAGGTGGGATGTCGAAGCAGGGATGGACTTCAAGTGCATCCTGATCAGGAAAAGCAACTCTGAATCGAATGCGCGCTGGGGCTCCATATTGCCAGCCTGCTCCGCTGCAAGAAGCACAATCGCCGGAAATGGCACCAGCTTTTTACCGCTTGCCTGCTTTCAAAGCTACACACTTTAGGGGTGGCCAAACGCCTTAAATCAACCGCGAGATGGTCCTCCTATTGAACACTAGCCCGTTCTTGAAGATCTCAGTCCAGCTGGAGCAAAGGGAGAGCTCCGATCCTGAAGCTTCTCAGAGCTGCGAAGACATCGAGCCATTTCTTCGAACTTCCGATCTTAAAGAAAGTGGGATACGAAGCTTCCAACAGGCCACCTCCAGGCGGGCTATGACATGGGTGTTCAGCCACTCACACCTACTCCACGTGTTGCAGCACCGTGACCCGAAGCAGTCACTCCAAAAAGCACGGGTCGCCTGCAAAGGGTGGCCATGTCAGCGGTTTGTCAGACACGGCTGCACCGGTGCACTCCTAGCGACCATAAGTCATCACGTGCAGTCCCTAGCAGCGTCCGAACGCTCCTAGTAGCGATGCCCTTTGCTCCTATAGTAGCGTCCTTGCTCCTAGTAGTACGGCCAAGAGCCCCTAGTAGCTTCTTGCTCCTAGTAGCGATGCCAGGAGCCCCTAGTAATTAGCATAATAAGGCATGGCTGTGAGGCTGTGACACTTCCGGCTTCCAAGGCTCCGCACTGGTCAGCGCCGGTCGATACTGTCCAGGGTGAGGACATGGACTCCTCAGGCCTAGACAGACCTGAAAACCGGAAGTGCCACCGTATCCGTGTTGTTTCGGCCACAACTGGCCGTGTGTAGGTCCTTCGAAGCTGGGTCAGCTTTGCTTGACTCTGACTGAGACACATCTACAACAGGTGTTCACCCTTTCAGAAAAGCGTGGACAGGTTCATAAAGATGGTATGTCACACAGCAACTTCTAAGCTGAAAGGTTTGGAAGGCTTCATCCAACCACTCCTATAATATAGCTTGCCCGGACCGCATGGCATAGCTGAGCAAAGTCAGTCAACAAGGCTTGGCCAAATCCCAACCCATGAGACGGGTATCCAAATCCACTGTGTATCCAAATGGATGTTTGCCATAGACAGCGTCACCCACTACAGTGCACACCTCAGAGCGGTGCAGGGCACTGGTCTTATAACTTCTTGGCACTCGAGACTGTTTGGCGAAGCTTCAATCTGTACTTACTCAGGTATGTGTTGAAACGGGAGACACCCCACCACTGTGTATCAGCCTATAGTGCTATTTTTTGCCTCCCTGTTTTGAGAACCAAATCTATCCGCACACACGTCTCATGCGTCCCGTGTGTTCGCCGTCTTCTGGCGTCTGACTGATGGACCCTTTCGTTCGTTGCTCCAAATGTAAGCTTCTTGTTACTACTAGCGTGGCACCTGTTACTACTAGCGTGGCACTTGTTACTACTAGCTGCTGAACACCGGAAGGTGCATATCAGGTCCAAGCAATGCATAGCTCCTTTGATGTGGACCGAAGACTTGCTCAGGCGACATGTGGACCGAGCTCTTTGACCAAAAAGAGCTCCGTTGACCCAGCTCCGGTCCGGGCTCGGAGTTGAACCCGGTCCGTGAGGTGACCGAAGGGCGGAGGTTCCTTTAAAAAGAAGGCTAAACAATTTTGGAAAAAAAAGCGATGTCATGCTCTCTCGAACGTATTGCAATGATGTGCCAAACAATAAACATACGTTGATGCATGGATGAAGTGGATGAAGTTAGTTTTGCACAACTGGCGCTAAATGCCTGGTGCTTTGCAGTCCCTGTCACCTTTTGATCAGTTGGCTTGGGACCGTTCTTCTTCTGCGCAAATGGCACAGTCACTATATAGGGATTATGTTTACTAGTGACTAATTGCTAAGTTGAGTAGCAAAAAGACACGTATAAAGAGTGCTTTCGTGCAAGTGTTTGGGCAAAATGTGGCCACAGTAGCAAAAACACAAATTTGCGGAATATGCTGTCTGCCAACAAGTTCCGGTAAAGACTGTTGACATGCAGATTTATGATCAGCTCATTGGCTGAGTTCGAGAGCACTCTGCACACGGGCTTTTCTGGCACATTGTTTGTGATGCACTCTGCCCAGTCACATAGGAGCTGCCTAAGAAAATCATCTTTGCGAAAGCTTGCAATTTACTTGCAGTAAACAAACTTTTGTGAGACCTTCACAAATGGGTGTCGCCTTGGAACTTTTCGGATGTCTCTTGCAAACAAATCTCATGTTTGTAAACTCCAGGAACAACTTTCCTGAGAAACGTGAAGGCCCTCGGCGTGTAAAGCCTTTCAAGGACCTTGCGGAGGTCGTCTTTCTGGCCGTCCTTGTCTTCTGGATTTGAAGGGTGATAATGCAGCGTCAAGGAAAAAACAGCTCAGCGCAACACTTATTTTAACACAAGCTGGGCACCTCACATAGTTGTTCTACTCAGATTCATATCTTGGCACAAGTTCTTAAGTCACTTTCTTGCTCGCAACTGTCAAACGCGCATTCTGTTGGCGGCCTTGCAACAGCCCTTTCTCGATTCGTGCAAATACTTGACACCTCCATCACGGAAGTAATGCAATGAGGTGAACACATGGTCACTTGTGCACTGTGCACGCAGCGCGGGACGTTGAATCTGCCAAGGTTGGAAATCACCTACCTCCAGCTAACAAGGCGAACCAGGATGATGCAAGCCAGCCACAGTGGACACTCATATGGCTCCTTTGAATCTTTACCTTTGAATATATCATTTGAGAATTCATCAAGAAACTATACGTTACAAAAGAAACCTAGAAACACTGAAGTGTTATGATTCAGCCTTTATGACCTTACCTGCTTTCGCAATGGCATTTTGATCTGGTGTAGTTTCGGCCGATATTCCACATTTCTGGCCCCGAGACGAGTTCGCCCCGTGAGGCAAAAGCCCTGGCTGTCTTTCCAGCGAGGCAGACGTCCGTGACACAAACTGCTGGATCCATTGGTTAAGTCGAACAATGTGGCGGAACGATTGGCAATTGAAAGCCATCAAAAACCGCCAAGAGCTAAGCCCCACATGGCCCCAACCAGCTCTAGATCCACAGAGTGAAGACTCAAGCAGTCTCTCTAGACTCTATAGAAAGAACTGATTCTTCCGATTCCTTCGGAATCCGAGATTCCTTTCTGACGAGGCATGTCAGCATGTCAAGGCCTCACTCCTCCAAGTTCATAGTCACGATAGCTTGTTGATGGGAGACACCGACAACGCAAAGGTCGGCTCTGCAAAGGCCTGCGACAAGAAAGGTCCAGCTCGTGACCAAATATGTAGTTGTTTCTGGGCTTCATTGGTGTTCAACATCTTCTTCGCATGGCTTGCCTATCTATTCGCACTCTTTTACACATGGTGGGTTATGTCCAAACAAGGCAAAACAACACAAACTAGAAAGTATTCTTTGTGGTTTGTCAAGTTTCTAACCAGTCACTCGTATAGCAACACTTTCAAACCAAACTGAAAGAAACACCATGGTCATGATCAACTTGTGCGGATGGAAGGGGTTGCCGTGCTAGCACAAGCAAAAACCACTTTTGTTTTTGAGTGCACATGATGTCCACCACACAACTTCCTGCCCAAATCTTTGCCATGGCTGGCTGAAGCACCATAATTTAGTTGACCGAACACGCCAGTGTTGTCCCACCAAACGATGAAACAACATGTTGTAGAATTGTAGAACCAACAAACCAAAAAGAAACGTATCATCTGTCCAACAAGCTTTGGGTTTCCAGCTATTTCGGGGGTCAGCTCTTCAGACCCATGCGGGCTCCTTCCAAACTGACCAAACCCATCTCGGGCTCCGACCATTACCATCCTAAAGGATCCAAGTCAGCTAAATCTCCCAGCGAATTTCGGCCTGGCGAAGTTCAGGACGTGTGGTGGACAGTTCAGGACGTGGCGATGGGTTTTCGGGTTTCAACGTTAGGCCTCCATGAGTCGTAATATAGTCATACTCATACATACTAATACTGTATGTATATATATATATAGTATTTTGAGGATGCTCGAAGCGATCACATTCTTGCAGAGTAGAGAAGGTCTTGGCGGAATGACTAGCCGCATCTCTAACCCGAGGTACTGAGTTTCATCCAAGTGCTGAATTCTCCATCTCTGCGAGTACCCTGAATTCTCCATGGGCTCCATCATGAAGGGCAGGTCCAGGGTATGGTCAGATTCCCTCAACATCTTCTTGAAGCCCTCTCATCTTCCGAAAAGGGAATGCTTCACGCTGCTTCACCTGCTTCTGGCGCTAAACTGGGACACCTCTCAGCAACTCCCAAGAAACATCTGTTAGGGAAAATCGTGTGTAAAGCCCTGCAGGTCTGGATTCAAATGCCTTCCTACCCGCGATGCCCATCGCGCCCAGAAACTTTGAAACCTCTGCGATGCCCCGACGACTCACTTTTGGCCTCGAACAAGCGTTGGGATCAGGTGAGAACGGAGACTTAATGATCTGCAACTACTTTGGCAGTTAGAATAAAGAGCAAGGAATGCCCTAGGCACTGAGAGTATAAGGGACCCACAACACTTGACGTGGCCCCGCCC
This sequence comes from Durusdinium trenchii, assembly GCA_963970005.1. Taxonomy (NCBI): domain Eukaryota; class Dinophyceae; order Suessiales; family Symbiodiniaceae; genus Durusdinium; species Durusdinium trenchii. Next base: position 453,491 of record CAXAMN010009446.1, on the reverse strand, counting down.
CCCAAACTGATCTTCTGGCCTGCTGCAACCGACTTTAAGGACTTTAAGGATGCATCATCTCAGCGAACAACTGACTGGCACCAAAAACCAGTTGAACAACCTGCCAACTCTGATTGACGATCACTGGTTGATGCTTTGGTTGCCGTAACTTTTTATATTGATGATAATAATAATATATTTCACCTCCTATACATACACCAATCTGATCTTTTTTTTTTCCATCCTGGCCCAAGATCAGCTAAATCCTCCGAGCTGCTGAGGATGTCTGCCGCCAAATGCCACGCACCTCGGCACCGGTGAGGAAGGAGTCTGTGACGAAGTCACGAAATGAACTCATGCAGCCGTGACCAGTTACATGTTATGTTAGAACGTACTATTAGATTACCAAAAGTTCTAAAGCCTCTCTACGCTGAAAAGAAGACACCTCTACACCTCCCAAAAAAAGGAATTCTGTGGTTGCATGATGTTATATGCAATAAAACAGGCCGACTTTTTCGGTAGGCTGATAGTCCTTTTTCAGTGGCTAGAGTCACACTGGCTTGGTGGCTGATTGGGTGGTGGGAGAAGTAGCGATGCCCTTGTTGCTAATAGCTTCTTGCTACTAGTAGTAAGGCCAGGAGCCCCTAGTAATTAGCGTCCTTTGCTCCTAGTAGCGATGCCAGGAGCCCCTAGTAGCGAGAAGGGTAACAAGGACTCCTCGGACAGTTGCGACAGCCACCCGTCACAGTGAAACAGCCAACCCGTTCCCGTCGGTGCAAAGGCTGAGAGGCCCTGGCTCAGCTCACGAAAACATGGCTCCATGGCCTGACACAGCAGAACGGCTGAAAGGGCTGAAACGGCCCGCTAAACACGAGCGAGCTGCCGATGTCCCGGGCCAATCTTTATTCATGGAGTCGGGTACAGTTGGTGGATATCTCAGTAAATTAGATGATCCCATTATCTTAGTCAGTGGATATCTAATTAAATACATCTGACAAGGATTGATTTCCTGAGTTCAAACACGGGAACCTGACAAACAAGGCGATGACACATGTAGAACATTACATATGTAGATTTTATGTGATTGATAGATCTGAAAAGAAGGATAGTAGTGGAATGTAGTGGACATTTCGGTCAACCTTTGAAGTGATGTTGCAAGAACTGCATGATCCTTCAGGGTCCTCGAACTGTCAACAGCTCAAGAGGCCAAGATCACTGAAACATACTACCCCAGCTCCAGAAATGCATCGCCAGATACTTCAGGTGAAGCCACGAGTCTCACCTTTCTCAACACCTTTCTCTTCATCTCAACACGCCCACCCACGCGAGGCGTTGTGTCCCAACCGGCCTGACCCGCGACGTGTCTTTTTCGTCGTCTGTTGGGGCGTTGTGCAGTGGGACGGCTTTGACCACTGAGCCAAAGAGGTTGTTGCAAGCACCTTTGGTGTTTGACACCTTCAGCCCGACTCTGTCACAGCAAGGGGTGGTGAATTGTGATATAAATTCATGATGCACATCATCTGTCATAATACCAGGTGAGGCAAACTGACAGGTCGCCGGAAGTGCAGGAGTGGCAAAGAACAACAAAACAAGCACTAGCAATCGCCTGCAAACTTTTTGCACACATCGTACAAAGCGCCTGTACATGTGGGGAAGCCAGCAGCATTTCCACAAAAACTTAGAAAATGAACTGGCTCGAAGACAGTCGTCTTGGCTTGTCCTGCCACAAGCGTGCTTTAGCCGTGGGTGCAGTATCTTCGGCAATCCCGACAGGGAGGCTTGGGAGGCCTGCGGCTACCAAACTTCTGAAACAACACAGAAAAAGAATGAAAAAGCAACGATGTACCTGTGGGGTCAGCACCGGCATCCAGTTCACTGGAGTTGAACTCACCCAGTTTGATCAAGAGAACTGCTGGTCAAGGCGTCAACAGTTTGGGATGAGATGACAATCTAGATTCCATGGTCTAATGGGCATGCTTCGTGTTCAGCGGGGCAACCTCTGGCGCTGGAAAACTCAATTCTGGTATGAGTATGTGGTGAATGGGGACTTGGGAGTTTTGTCTTGAAGGCAACATTGCATATTCTAAACAGAAACAGTGTCTCAAATTTGTTCTCGCCACCCCCTCAGAAACATCTGAGCAATACTGAAGATCTCGGAACCGACATCTACAGCATAACAATATCCTTTTCCGAACACCCAAAGACACCAAAGGCTAGCCAAACCCTGGAACCAACGCAAAACACGTTCTCTTTTGAACCGGGCAACATGTGAAGTGACAAACTGACACTCTCTGAGGGATGGTGAAATCATGTGAAATCTCCAAAACACCGATGCCTTTTGACCGCCCCATCGGCTCTCCGTGGTGGTTCCGCATTTGTTCGCTGCCGGCGCAACGGGGATCCCCTCGGGTCCCGCCGGTCGGGTGGGCGCCGCGGGAACTCAGGCGGCCTGGGTGCGGTCTTGCGTGGTGCACACGTGAGAGCTGCAGGGGTCAAATCAGAGGTCATGATGTCACGACATCAACGACTTGCTGTGACAAGCTTAAACATTCCTTGATCAAACCGAAGATGTCATCTACCTAGGACCAACCGGTAGTTATACATCCTCTCCCGAGAACCTTGGAAACACAAAAAAAACATCATCTATAGTTAGAGATAGCTAGAGATTGGTATGCTATTCATCTCATGTTCCAGATAGTTCCAGGTACATCTGAGGACAAAACAAGTGATTGAGGAGGCTCATCACCATACCAGTCGATCCAGCAGGTACCTCGGAGCGAAGCTTGTGACAGAAACAGGCTCGATATGTGCCCGGCTTGGAATTGCTCCTAGTAGCTATTTGTTACTAGTAGTAAGGCCAGTAAGGCCAGGAGCCCCTAGTAGCGTCCGTGCTCCTAGTAGCGATGCCAGGAGCCCCTAGTAGCGTCCTTGCTCCTAGAAAGCCTCCGTCACATCTTCCGGGGAACCAACATGTCTGATGTGTGGCTGTCTCATGTCTCATCTCACTGTTCAAGAACGTTCCAGAAGTGCATCCAACTCAGACTCTAAGATTAACTGAGAAACAACCTACGAGTAACAATTCCTTGTACCCCAACCACTCCCTGCCACACATCGACTGCTGTCTGGGCCCTCGGGCGGCAGTACCGACCCCCAGACGTTTCGTCCCAGAAGAGCTTGAGTTTCAGGTTGCCCCCACGCCCGCAGGCGTCGCAAAGGGCACGCACCTGCGCAAAGGAACCCTGAAGGCATGCGTCATGCGTCGAATCACATATACTGGAGATATTCCTCTCGTGATTCACTAGACGTGTCTTTGGTCCGCGAATCTCCGGAGCATGTTACTGATACACAGCCTTGAAGTACAAACCAATGATCAATCGATTGTGCATGATAGTGGCACCCCCCCCAAATGAGCGGGGTCTGCTGGTCTACTAGTCAGAATCCTTAAGCCAACACCTGGCCCTTGAGACGAAGCGAAGCGAGAAGGCCTTGCCCCAGCGTCTTTCAGGTGCCTCGCGGCTGGGGAATCGGTATGGCCCATGGCATAGTTTTTGTTGGCCCCCCCATCTCTGACATGTTAAATCTCAGTGGTCATCATACCCAACCTGGTCATCCTAACTCCAATTTGACACATGGCTGTGTGGGTCATGGCACCGACAGACCGACGGACCGACCGGAAACGACCGACCGACCGGAGTCGGGCCATATGGGTTGTTCTGCCTGAAGGGTCGAACTGATTCGTCTACACGCCCAAAGCAAAGAAGACCCCCAACCATTTCCAAGAGCTGCTCTTCACTTTCAGTGATGTTCACAAGATCTTTTTGCTCAACTCAACCAACCTGAGATCAGAATAGTCGAGGAGGACTCACAGTCAAGTCTATACAATGCCTCAGCCTCTGAAATTGCTATCCACATCTTCGTGAGCAGATATGCTCAGAGCACCAAAGCAGACTGCGTGAATATGGGTTCGAACTCACGGCAAATTGATTGTTTTTCATGTAACCACTATACAAATATGTAATAAATGTGTTGTCCACAAAAAGAACTGATGACTAACACGAAACCTGATGCCTCAATCCTTTGTCCAACACCTCGGTTAGAACAAGTAAACTAAGTAAACAGTGTGTAAGTTCGAAGATTACCTTTAAACGTTCTACCCTCTTGGCTTCAGTGGGACGCAAGAAAGACGTCAGAACTGGGAGTTGAAATGACTTGAAATATGTTGAAATATTCATAACACGAATCAAGCTCTCAAGCAGCCAACAGTTCAACAACTTGAGACCAAACAACAGTCTAACCTGCAATCAATCTTGCATGGCAAACACTGAAGCACTAGCAAAAGGTCATTCTACCTCAACGCAAGCGCAGGACCAAGTGGAGGGTGGACTCCTTTTGGATGTTGT
>CAXAMN010009446.1:412342-449102 GCA_963970005.1 Durusdinium trenchii | reverse complement strand
TCGCTGGCCTCCACATCCAGGGTGATGGTCTTGCCGGTCAAGGTCTTTACAAAGATCTGCATGGCTTGTGTCAATCCGAATTTATTCAAAAGCTAGCAAACAACCTCTTGAGAGGATTGTTTAGAGTGTCACTTGCTTTGAACCAGAGTGATTTGGAACATGCCGTCAACTTGCAATACACAGCTTGTGTGCGGATCTTTTGACACTGGAGATCTCTGCAGGCTTTTCGAAGCCCAATCTCACATCCCTGACCCAATTCGTTTGCATCACATTTTACGGGGCATTGATTCTGCGCTTTGGACGGAGCACCACAGAAACTTTGCTGTGATCCATTGGGAGTTTGCAAACAATTCTGCCTCCAACTGACACAACATGGTAAAAGCAAAGCCCTCACTTTGGGGCAACTGCTGGTGCTGAGCGTTTCAGCGCTTCCAGGACATTTTTGCCCCATGTGAGAGCATGCAAAGAACCGCTTCAGAAGATGCTGGCATTTCTTCGCCGGAGAGTAAAGACCAAGGGCAAGTGCAGGGGGGCATCAAAGTCCTCCAAGGTGTCCTGCCCACGCGGAAGTACTGGCACGCTGTTGGCCTTTATGTCGTTACAACACTGTCGTTCCAAGATCAAAAAGCTGTACGCACCAATAGACTTGTGACAAGTGTGTGTAGCACAATGTTACGGTGGTCGGATGGTGTTGTCCTACTATACAAGTGGTTATATTGTCGTTCGAGCAAAAGCTGCACAGGTCATGTACCTCGGAAGGTCACCTAGGCCACCTGGAAGCAAAACCCCAAAGTCCAGGACCCGGGAATGTTGCTTAAAACGGCTTCCTCCTGCAGCCATTGGGAATGCCAGCGGCCTTCCGCCACCGGCTGGTGCACCATCACTGCGAAGGAACTGCGCTTCAAGCAGTCATCAGCATAGGTCTGGCGGATGTTACCTCCTGGGTGAAGCCAACATCCAGAAATTCAAAAAAACATGTCATCATTTAACCCTCAAGGGTGAATAGTGAATGCGGGGATGATAGGGGGATGGCGTAGAACCAGCGTGACATATGTCTTATACCACATGGCAAAGCATGTGAATCACATTGAAACATGTCTAGTCTATGGCTGCCACGGTCCAAACTCCCTGTCAGGGATGGGCAGGTTGTATGATTTTGGTTGTACAACTTTTAGTCCACTATACATGGATGGACCATTGCACATATGGAGGCGACGTTAGGAGTCAAGCATTCTGTGAGACCCGCTCTCTCTCTCTCTCATCTCTCTCTTTATATATATAATATATAGATTATATATATATAATATATATAAATATGACAACCCGCACATCCAGCAAGCAAAACTTTGACAAACAAATTATGGTTTGTCATTTCAAGTCACTAGAAAAAATCATTAGCCTGAGGGTTCAATCATCCCAGGTACAGATTGAACATAACTGAAGATAAGCATATCGAAAACCATCACCCAGAAATCATCCTGGATGTATCACTTCAGTCCCGCGTCCCGACATCCAACATCTGGCCTGTAGGTTCGAGTCTCACCGGGTTGAGAAACATCATTCCAAGCCCTTGTGGTGCCAAGTGAAGCGCCAGCAGCCGTTGGAAGCTTCGACAGAAGGCTGCTTGTTGTTCACTTGTGGGTCCAACCATGAAGAAAGGGCTGCCCAAGAAAATCACGTCGAAAAAGAGCCCGTGGGGCCAAGTCCTGGACTGGAGAGGCCAGGATTGGATTTCAACACATCCAAAGAGAGGTTTTTGAATGACTAGATCCCCTGCAAGCCTTGCTAGCTGAGGCGAGATCCTGGAGCAAGATCAGTCCACAAAACTGCAAATAGATGCAAATAGAATCATCCCAGGAAAAATTCCCAAACCTGGGCAACTGACGGTCTGCTATACTGTGTTTGGGGTCTGTTCTAAAGAACAACCCAAATGTGAAGAATTGTCTCCTTCCGCCAACAAACATGGAAGTGGGCAATCCTCTGTTTAGAGAGGAAAAAGGTCTATCCAGAGTCCAAAGGAGAGTACCTTTCTATCATGCATCATGGCAGACGGTGTGGCGTCAAGCGGCGTATGAACCAAACATGACTCCATCCTCCTGGGATGGGGTCGAAAGGTCGGAGAAAGGGAATGGACGTAAGGTGTTAATATTCTTGTATGTCGTGTATGTCCTATCATACAAAATTAAGATATGTCCCAAACACCTGATGCGAATCTAGAAAAATCAGAATCGGAATCTAAAGAAATCATGTCTTGAAGCCCCAAAAGCGGCTTCCCACCTGGAAAACTGGATATAACTTTCAACGAACGTCTCCGGGATCACCCCCCACAAGGTTCTGAACGTCCACGCTTCCCCACGCGCCTCTCATCCAACAGGTCCAAGCGCGGCGTGCGGAAGCGCTTGAGCTGTGCCTCCGTGAAGGATGAGGCTCGTGCACCAGCCCAGCGCTGCCACGCACTCTCATCGCGGAGGTCGCTGCTCCACACGTGGAAGCCTTTGGCCAAGGCCACCAGGGAAGGCGCACCCACTGAACTAGCCACCTGAGGAAAGGAAATGGGAGCGAAGCTATCAGCAGTGCTGAAATCCACTCCAAACAGTTTCTTTGTGTTTTTTTTCCATGCTTTGCAACGGGAGAGACCCCCAAGCTCGTTGATCCGTCCGCTTGGGACCCCAAAACATGAAAGGCTGCAAGGCTGGCTCTGCACCCCGCTGCCAAGGTGGAAACGACTGGCACTGGAGCAAGAAGCTTCTCACAAAGTCCCAAACTAGGGAGAGTGGTGTACAGAGAGACTGTTGGAGAAAAACATGTAACAACAAAACAAGAAGCAACGATTCACCAACTAAACCAACAGAATCACGCAACCACCACTGCAATTAGAGTTGTACTTAAGAAATACAAACAGCAAACTCCCATCCCACCACTTCCATCTTGCCCCCAGGTGCGGGGCTGCACCTCCAAAAACCGTATCCGTCTGGCGCTTCGCCATCCAAACTCCGTGACGGCCAGCGCCAAGGCCGATTCACCCGCTTCCCATACCAAGCCTTCACCGTTGCCCTGCAAGCCCACCTTCGGCACCACCTCCGGGGGGATGATCCCCCTGCTCTCCTGAGCGAAGATATATCGGTTCGAAACCATAACAGGAAAAAATTTTTTCCTTGACAACAAATGTTTGACTACCATTACTGTAGGGTTCTTCCATGTAATTTTTAGAGGCGGTGCAGGATTTCTTCCTCCTACATCAGCACATTCAACCAAACTAGAAAGCCAATGGCAACATGGCAAGGAAAGCTCAGATAGCGGTCCCTGTGACTTGATGTTTCCACGGCCACAAAAAGTTTTGCCAAATGCAGCAAAACAAAATCAGTTTCCTGGCTATAGAACCAACTCCGCTGACACCTTGTCGAAACATATGCTGATAACTCACAAAGTTTTGCCTCGCACGGTGAGTCTCCCATGTTTCTAAGACTTGCCCTTGCACCACATTCAAGATTTGCTCCGTTTCCGGCATGCGAATCTGCCAGATCATGTGGTCAAAGCGCGGGACTTTGTCCAGGTTTGCATTCAAAACGCAGCAGTTGTCGTGATACACAGGGCCCTCCTGTGGCCAGGGTCAGCGACATCTCGCAAATCTGAACAGTATTTCCAGCAAACTCCTCTGAACACCCCCAAAATACTGATTTCTTCATAAAGGACAGTTGTGGCCAAAGGTCCATTGCCAGATTGATCTCTATTAGTTTCCTGACATGTTCTTCTGTCCATTTTCACCCCTCCTCTGGAGGCTGCCAGCAATCAGGATGCCCACGCACTTTCGCGAGCCCTTGCAGAATCCCGGGCAGTACATCCAGATCGCGGCCGTTGCGGCAGCACTGGAAGAAGGTCCAGTCCTGATCCCAACAAAAACTCGCGTCCCACACCACTTCCCGCCAATCCGTCAAGTTCACGTGCTCTGGAAGTGGCCTCAGCGACCAACAAAAACTCACCAAAACGGAGCAAGAGTGCTCATGCAGCGGTCCGGGGATGTTATGATCATTGAATTATCATTGATCATCCGACAGTCTGCAGCTGCCGCATAATATGATTTGGGCCATGTCTGGGGTGATTGGACCTCCAAGCCTCTATAAGACTTGCAGAGGGTTAACAACACATGGACAGCTGGTGCAGAAACTGGACGGGAAGAATCGGAAATCACTCTTCGACCATTGTAGCTTCTTGTTCCTAGTAGTAAGGCCAGGAGCCCCTAGTAGCGTCCTTGCTCCTAGCAGCGATGCCCTTTGCTCCTAGTAGCTTCTTGTTCCCTCTTCGACCATCTTGCTAACATTGGATTATGATCCAGGATCATCCAATGGGTGTCCTGGCTGGAGGTCCAATCTAGCAGTGTACCTAGACCTAGAACGGATGATCCAAAATCTATTTCATTCAGTTCTTCATCTCTTTTGAGACTATTCCATTCCATGCATCCCACTTATTCCACTGACCTCCCCATCGGTGGCATCCACGTCACGGTGTCTCTACACTGCCACCTCTGGGAAGCCAAAGCCACCAGATTCGCCACCATCGGACCCTTGGCATCCGCTACAGCGCAGCTGCCCACCATCCGGGAACAGCGAAGCTCTTTCCCAAGCTGTGAGGATTGTTCGACGGGTGGACAATGCATGTGTCATGCAACAGCTGACAATGCCACGGACCCCTTGTGTTGCATAGACAGCCAAGCAAAGCCAAACAAATGCTTACTGTTCTCTTAAAAAAGGTTAAAAAAGGTGGGGTGCATGTGCACATAATGTTGATGCGCAAGAACAGTTAGTAGAGTGTGTAGTGGGAGCAACTGGAAAACTTGCGCAAGAACAGTCGTTCAGAATCTTTGAGCTTCACCACTTTTGGACCTCCAAAACTCGACCATTTCTACTTGGACTCGCTGGAACTTGTAGCTGATAGATTATGATAGGTTGATGAGCATGCTGTTGTGCCATCAGGGAGAGTATGGTACAGCAACCGTCCCTCTCCTGACGAAGCTTGAAGCTGTGAGCCAAACAAAACATCTTGAGGGTTTCCATACACACAAAGTTTGACTCTTGCAGCAAGCACAATTCCCATATTGCAGCTGCTGTCGGACTCGAGATGCTTTATTGCTGGAATTTGTGAAAGCCTTGGGACCATTACGAGATTCTGAGATATGAACGACTGTAAATCCCAGGCTCCTTGCTCTGCATGTCTTCAGTTCCCACAGGCCCAGTGGTGGCACTGGGCCGCTTGGGAGCGAAAGTGGGTCGCAGGTGGAAGATCCCTGCGAACAAAAACTAGTAGTAAGGCCAGGAGCCCCTAGTAGCGTCCTTTGCTCCTAGTAGTTGCTCCTAGTAGCGAACCTTGTTCCTAATCAAGAACACCATACTTCGCTACGTCCAAAAACACATCCACCCTTCCTTGCGTCCAAACGGGCACCGCCCTCGACGCAACGGGCCGTGGGCCCGGCCTTGGGTTGAGCTTCGTACCACCTCAGAAGATTCCAGTTGTCCAAACTCGTTGGGTTTCGCAACAGTCGTGAGCGAGTCCAGGCGCTCGACCCATTGGTTGGATACTCTTGACCAGGATACTCCTGGATCAAGGCGAGTTCAACGGTTGGTTGAACGCTGAAAACTGGTGAGTTTTCTTTGGTCAGCACCAAAGCAATATGAGTCCAAGGCATTTTTCTCTCAGGGATTTACTGTACAATATTGAATCTATTTGGTGATCATTACACCATTTGGACAAAAAACACCTTGATTGAAAACAACTACGGCGCGCCTTCCAATTTTGTGGTGCCGATGATAAGTAGCCCTCGACACAATGAGCAGCCAAGATCATGAGCAAGCGCAGCAAGCGATCTACCAGAGGGCTTTGGGTGTCAATTATATAGTCTCTCAAACAAACCAAATTCAATGAGCAACCTAAAGTGCTGGGTCGCTACAGCATGTCTTTAGGTTACTTAGACACGGTGAGTTCGTGACTGGTACTCTTAAATGGCCTATAGACTCTAGACCAAATAGACCTTCACTTTAAGGAAGTGGAACACATCGGAACAAACCTCATTGCAGATTACATGCACTTCCAGCAGCTATGTTCCACTTCTGTCAGAATTGAGATCACCAAATATAAGCATCCGTCCAAAACCATAGGTTTCAGCTGTGAACTTCCTGCCTGCTGCGGCCAAGGTAGCCAGGCTGCCTTGTCAGACTGCCTCTTGCGCTGCACCCGTGATGTCTGCGACTACTTAAACCGACTGATATGATGACTTCATCGGACTCATTCAGAATACGGTTGTGAGAGGTGCCGCCGAATAGATGGACCTGATGGAACTAACTCCGAACTCTAAAGACCATCAGAGCCTCAGAGCCCCTATTAATTCCATTTAGCCACCTACTTGGCTTCCGAGGTTCGAAAAAATAAACACCCATTCTACCCGTGTATGAAGTGAAGCGAGACTTCCCGACAGCCACCCGACAGGCCTGGCCTGGAAGCCTCTAACTCAGCCTGCAAACATGTCCGTGTCGGATACATCAGTCAATCAGTCTATCGATCGAGGCGGGACATGATGCTGGTAGCCACCCAAAAGAAAAGCATCGCACGATAAACCCGCGTTTGCTAAACAGACATGATGTTATCCTCTCTCGTAGGTGGGCAAATGGTTCTGACAAGGTGGGCAAATGGCGTCGGCGCTTCAACGGTCACGACAGAATTTGCGATGGTCCATGTGGACAGATTGAGATATTTCCAAACTGAAAAGAGAAGATAACTGTGTGTTCCCAACCTGGTTTCTTTTCTTAAATCTAGTCTACCAATGGCACTTCCCAATTCTGTGTTTAGGAATCCTCAATGGTTCCATGACCGCTGCTCGCCTGCTCTCTTTGATCCCAAGTTCTGTTGCGCAGGGCAGCTGCCTTTTTCAGTGCCGATGCCTCCCAACTCGACCTTGAGCGAGAGATTTTCATGATCACAAGTAAACTTGATCGGAGATCACACACGGGCAAACCCAGGATGGTATGGTTTCGAGTGAACCCTGAAACTCTTTGCCAAACCCTCAAATCTCGATGTTTTTTAATGGTAGATGTTGACCGCAATGTCTGATGAAGGTTTCGGATGGGCTGAAGAGGACAACGGAACATCAACAAGGAACAGGAAAGGGCTTCCCCGAGGGCTTCATGGACCAGGCAGGATGCACCAGGTCAAATGTGGGTAACATCATTAGACCCAAAAACCCATGGAGCAGAAGCTCAGCAAGTTCGTCTCAGAGATTTCTGGATTTGGTCGTTGTGTCGACCAAAAACTCCTTCGGCGCAGCCGCGCAGCTGCCCAAAGGCAGCTCTGGGTGTCCATGCGCAGGACTGGGTGTGGCCTGCGAGGGGCAGGAACAGCAAAGATGTTACAAGGAGTCCATGAAGTCCATTAAGTTATTTTAACATGCCTTCCTGCATCTTCTTAGTGACTTACAGCCATCACAAAATCACACAGGATTTATACAAGCATCTCAAACACACCGTTTTCTCTATAAAATCCAGGGCCCACCCCCCCAGTCAGGGGGGCCATGAAACGTTTTATAGTAGGGGTGGACCTCTGTGATTTCATAGAGGATATATAAACACGACCACAGTTTCCTTTTCCCACGCGTTGCAGAAAGTTTGTCTACAAAATCAAAGAACTCATACCTACAATTTCCTCTCGGGGCCCCGACTCTCTGTTCCCTCGCCAAACCGACAGGAACAGAGAGCCCCCCAGTATCCCCTGAGGCCACATCCGCCAAACCGGATGTCCCTCAGGCTCGGATACTTTAAGAGAGGGAAACCACCATCTGACTCACTCCAGTCTTGCAATGTGGTTTCATTGATTTCTCACCCCCGAGAAATCGACCCGCGGCATCGAAAAAAGAAAAACTCAACCTTTCGGCTTGCCCTTCTTCTTGGCTCCACAGCTTCAAGCCGGGGCTCAAGGGTGGCAGAGGGAGGGCGTTTGAGCCCAATGCTACGTGGAACATCCAACTGTTTCGTGTTTAGTCATGTGGTCATTAAACCAAACACGACCACAGTTTCCTTTTCCCACGCGTTGCAGAAAGTTTGTCTACAAAATCAAAGAACTCATACCTACAATTTCCTCTCGGGGCCCCGACTCTCTGTTCCCTCGCCAAACCGACAGGAACAGAGAGCCCCCCAGTATCCCCTGAGGCCACATCCGCCAAACCGGATGTCCCCCAGGCTCGGATACTTTAAGAGAGGGAAACCACCATCTGACTCACTCCAGTCTTGCAATGTGGTTTCATTGATTTCTCACCCCCGAGAAATCGACCCGCGGCATCGAAAAAAGAAAAACTCAACCTTTCGGCTTGCCCTTCTTCTTGGCTCCACGTCCCCCTGATCTGCAGGGCCTTAAAGGCTCTGCTGGCTCAAGGGTTGGGCTCTTGCGATACAAGTTCAAGTAAGGAGCAAGGGATGAATTCGACAGAGACAGATCTGCTAACTGTGCTAAACCGTCGTTCAAATATATACGAGCGGTACGGGCAGCTGCCCACCGCCCCTGGACAAGGAGGGTATCGAACGATCCGTGGTGGTTAAAATGGAACGTCGCCCCACCACGTCGTAAACTGTAGGGTCTGAAATGGTGATCAGTCAGGTGCAGTGCATCAATGGCTCGAGCAAATAATGCTCGCCAAGCATGAGGTTTGAGAGTTAAAAAGGCGGTTGGTGGATTTGTCTGCTTCCATTTCCATAAGGCTGGGAGGAGCGATTGCTCATGGAGGGTTACGCTTTCAGCCGCCCCTTGGCGTGCGCCTCCCTTAGTCAGGCCTAGAGAGAGCACGGCCGGTCCCTTTGGCCCAGGGATGAACACATCCTTTGCCCGTAGGCTCAAAAGTTCTCCTGTGCGCAACAGACCGAAAAACGCGACACGCAGCGACAACCCAAAAATGGGGCATTCATTAAAAATTGACCACCCACAGAGCGCATCCAGAACCTGAAGGGTAAGTGGCGGCGCACGATTTGGAATTTCCACCGACGTCCAGGCTTTCAACAACCGCCAACTGGCAGGAAGCTTTCGCTTGAGAGATGGATCACGGTCCTGGAGAGCTGCTAAAGTGTTATTGGCAATCGATTTCCCCTCGCCTGTAGCCCAAAGATGCTCCAGGTAGTCACTGACCAGGCCGTCCAGGAGGTTTTGTCGCTTTGGGAGGACCAAACCCTCCCCTGCTAACCTGTCAAAGAATCGATTCAAGCAATCTGTATAACGTTCTCTTGTGCGAGGTTGAACTGTGAGCCCTTTGAGTGAACCTAACTTGCTTCGGACTTTCTTGCGCTCCTGTTGACTTCTTCCTTCCATCACTTTCGTGGCTTTCTTCCCCATTTCCGATGTAAGGGTCTCCGCGACGGCCGATCGGCCGGGTTCTGGTGTGTGTCCACGTAGGCCCACACACCAACAAGCCCACTAGCCAACTGAAGCGCTCCAATCCTACACAAGCTTCTTCTCAAACGGCGGCTCGACGATCTGCCTCTCGACAACGCACGCAGCACAACAAGAGAATCGATCAGATGCAAAAAACGACATGCGCCTTCTTCAAGTTCCTTTAACCTCCAGACGATGGCCGTCTTCACCGCACGCAGCTCTAAAGCATTGATGTGCTCTGCGTCACCTGTCCAACGCCAACCTGCCACATCTTTCCATCGCCAAAGCTTGCTGGGGATCGAAGCCCTCAACCTATGGTATCTGGCTGGGAGATCCGTGCCTAACTGAAGTAGGATGTCTTCTCCCTTGACGGAGACTTGACCCAGAAGCCGAGGAACCAGCCCCACAGGGGGCGCGCCCGCCTTGGTGGTTTGACGAACGGGTGGACGAAGCAACAGGCTGCCAAGACTCTGTTCCTTTCCTGGCGTCAACCGTAAGACAAGCGTCTCCATGTCGAGGGCTGGCAAGAGGCCAAGGGTGCGAAACAAGCAATAAAGCACGTAAACAACGACCGGAATCGACCAACTGTTTCCCAGCAAGCTGAGCCGACAATCATTCTGAGCGGGCTTTCCTTCCATGCTTTTGACCATGCACCGGCGGGTGTAATCCATAGGAAAACCAAGAATGGCCTCTCTTTCCTTGACCGATGGAACCCGAACTTGGCCTGTGCGGTTTGCCACGCAGTTCTCAGCACGGTATTGGTATGGCGGGAAGCGGTGAAGGTCCGCTTTCCACCTGGCAACTGCATCTGGTGGGCACAAATTGAGCCCCGCGGGACGGCGCCCGGGAAGGGCAGATGGCCTAGCAGTTGTGAATGTCGGAAAGGGACTGTCTCCACGAACTCGATGCCATCCAGGCTCCAGGAAGTCTTGCTCATCTACCTTCGCCTCCAACTCGACACGGCCTTTCACTGGGAGAGTACCTTCCCTCCCCTCAACTACGGTGGCACCCGGCATGCTCCAAAGATCCCAGCTGCACCAATACAACCGAGGACGCCTGGCGAGACTGACCTTACCTGCATCAATCATCCATGGAGTAGTCTCATAGGCACGTGACATGGTCTCACAGTCCTGGGCATCCATCGAGGCGACGTTCTCAACAAGCCGGTGTACCGGGCGCCAACTGAAGTGCTTGCGAATCAAGGCCTCAACCCTAGGGATGTGCTGGAACAGGCAGGATCTCAGATCTCGAAGTGCCCCCTTCCGATCAACATTGAGCCCGGAGACCCCTTGACATGGTGGACCGGCTCCTAGAAGCACCAGCCCCACGCTGGCAAAACGCATCCGCCATTCAAGCACATGCTCCTCCGTGATCGCTGCGACATCTTCAATGCAGACGACGTCCGGAAAGTATGACTCCACAACACGATTGGCCTCGGGTGAAATCTCCACGGACACATATCCTCCCACGGGCACACGCAGAGCATCCAGCGCAATCCTGAGAGCACCTATCCCATCAAAAAGGGACACCACAAGAACCTGGTCCATCTCCTCCGGCTCCACAGCATCTCCACGACACTCAGCCTGACAAGCGGCCACTCCATAGGGACTAAGCTCACGACTGACGCACAGTCCACCTCCGGTAGTGGAGGCATCACTAGCGGTGACAAGTTCCGAGGTGTTCAACCGAAAGTCCATGTAGGCCAAAGGGGTCAAGGCGACAAATCGCATCAACTCAAGCACCACTGCCAGGGGCAGTGGTTGCCTACACCTGGGCCCTACCTTGCCTAGCTCGGTCACCTGCCTCCAGATGGCATTCAGCCCTGACAGCAAAGGACGCCTGAACATTGCGATGTAGACAAAACCACCTCCAACTACCTGCAACTCACGCTGTGATGCTTTGCCCGCAATGCAGAGCTCCAGGGCAAACTTCACATACCTGCCTACCTTGTCGGCCTTGGGTGAAGCACGCCCCAAGTCCCCATCGACCCAAGCTCCCTGCACCTCAGCCTGCACTTGTTGTGTGATACCCTTCTTTGGATGACGTGGGAGGCCCAGTTGCTGGTAGGTCTCCCTTACCGCTAGGGTCCAGGCCGACGGGGTTCCCTTCAAGGTCTCGGCAAGCGCCCTATCCACTTTGCGCAGCTCATCATAGTTGTCAAGGTACACACGGTACTGGTGAGGGGCAGTGCTCTGGTGTCGATCTCGGCGAATCTCCTGTTGTCTGCCTGCCAACTGCCTCTCTCCACCCAACGCTTGTTGAATGACTCTGCGGTGTACATGCTGAGCAATTGCCACAGAGTTTATAAACCCCATAGGCAACACTTGCAAACCCCATGAAACGGTGCCATTCGACCGGCGTCCGAAATAGATAGAAAAAACACCTCACGTCTTCTGACGACGTAAGGAGGAGTTCCCCGTCATCTAAAACGGTGCCAGCCATCCCCGTGACAGTGGGTAGTGTGGATGTATCTCCGACAAGGTTTCGACATAGTCCATTGGTTGGGACCAGATTCATAATCAGTCGGCAAACCTCAAATTCTTCACCTTTAGCATCCAAGGCCTTCTCACCCTTCTCAACTGCAAAAAGACCGTTTAGTACAGGTTTGTCACCAACATGGTAAAGCTGCTCCCTCTTCATGAGCCCACACACTCCCCTCTTGACCAATCCCAGGCACACCTCGGCCCAGTTCGTCTGGCTCACCATCACGGCTGGCGTCTTTCCCAAGTGCTGATCCTGAGGCGGAAGGAGGAATTTCTCGAACTCAGCAACATATGAGAGGGTTCCGCCCTCACAGAAATCACCCAGCTCTAAACTTCCAACCCCCTCCGGGAAAGCGGCAGCAATCATCTTCCACTCAAAAGCCCGAGCAACACGAACCTCCTCACCAGAGTAATCAATACCCTTTGTGGCAAAGAACTGGTCCAAGCAAACGGGGGGGAAGCACCACACGGGGAATCTCACTCGCCTCAACCACTCCTCTTAGTCTCTCAAGAATCCTCCTCTGCACCTTGTTGACCTTCTTCAAGCCCGTCGTCTCAACCCCATAAAGGCTATTCAAACCCCTCACTACTAAATCCAAAGTGGGACATGCATTCAAGCACTCCTTCAAACCCTCAGGAAGTGGGAGAGGAAAAACCCCCTCCGTGGACTGCCCGCAACGCGTGGTCTGTAAAGTGCCGGTCCCACATCCTTCAACGAAACCTCCTTTTTTGCACACAAACTCTGCAAGATCTTTCGACACTGGCTCCATTGTCCATGCTCTGTCTTCTGTTCTTCCCCACGGCACGGCGTCAAAGCCAGTCGCGGTGTCACATCACATGCAAATTGGGAGTGCCTGCTCAACTCCCCTGTGCTCTCCTCAAAAACCTCATCCTCAGAGCTTCGGCGCTGTCCGTGGCCTATGCCTACAGATTGCTTCTTCCTCCACTCTGAGTGGGAGGGTTCCTCCGCCTCCCTTGCCCAGCCTAAGGAGCTCTTCGGCATCTTTCGGACTTCCAGCTCCTCCCCAGGCTCATACAGCCCAACCTTCTTCATACCTTCGCTTGCTTTTCGGTGGCATTCCACCAACAACTCATCAATCGACTTCTCAAGTCGCTCCTCATTCCTTCTATCCTCACCCTCATCTTTTCTGGCATCCTGACTTCTCTCTGTTGACAACCCTTTCTCTCAGCCTCTTTGCGGACGTGCTCGCAGCCTTTCCTCTCTGAGCCTCCCTCTCTAATTGTCGTCCTTGTGTTTCTTTCCCCATTTCTGTTTCTCCTTGCCTTTACCCTTCTCTCCTCCTTTGGGCTTCTGGGATGGCTCCGAGCTAGGATAGGCTTTTCCACGTCCTTTGGGTTGTCCTTCTGCTTCCGCCCGCTGACCGAGCCCGTAAGGACGACTCCCCACCGACCGGTTTCGGAACTCGTCCCTGGCGCTGCGGGCTGCCTCCATCTGCTCAGCGGGTTCCGCCATTCTGACGCGCTCTGCATTGACAAGCTCCAGCTGGCGGGATACCGAATAGTGGCCGCCACGTAGGGTCGCTTCGAGGCTCTTGGCACGTTGAACCAGCATGTCAAGCGCTGCGGCCACCTTTCGACGGACCAACAGGTCAGAGACCTGAGCTACAGTCAGCAACTCCTGCCAGAGCACCGGACTCGCTAAACTCTGCAAGTGTTGGTGCGCGTACATCGAGAATAGCGGACTCAGCTGGTCTTTGGACATGCTGTGCAGCTCACCACGGGATGAAAGGAGGTGTTCCCGGATGTTGTCCAGTGCCTGCGCCGTAAGTGCCCCTGGGCATCTCTCACTGAGCTTTCGCACCCTCCTTGTTTCTTCGAAGAGCGGTCCTTCCTCCTCGGACCCTTCCTTGTCTTCGGTGCTGGAAGATGCAGTCGATCCGGACCCACTTGAATCTGAGCTCTTCTTTTTCTTCTCCTTCTTCTTACTGACCCTCCGGGCCTTCTTCATTAGCCTCCTCCTTCTTGGCACATTTGGGTCAAGGCACGTGTGTCCGAAAAGTGCCCGCGCTGTCTTCTGGCCTCGCTCCAATTCCTCTGCCTCCTCCTTCGTTGCCAGGAGCTCGTCATATTCCTTCTCCGCCGTGCGCTCCTTCTTCTTCCTCTTCTTCCCTTTCTTCTTTGACTCTGGCTCCTCCTTCCCAACCTTTGCTTCCTTCTCCACGGCCTTGGGAGGCGCCTCACCTCCCCTTCCTTTGCCACGCTCAATCGCCATCTCCCTCAGCGCGGCCAACTCATCCACCTCCTCTTCAACCCTTCCTTTCGCTGGCACCAGGTTGGAGTGCCACGGCTTTGGAGCTACCGCGGCATCCCAGTACCCTTTGGCATGGAAGAAGCGGTCTCCCGTGCCCAGCTGGGCGCAATCCGCAGGACACACATGGACACGTACCTTCCTGTCTCCGCCTCCTCCAAATCGTTCAAGGACTTTGTCGGTCAACGTCCCCGTCAGCTCAAAGTCCATCTCCTCCTCACTGGGCCTCAAGCTACACACTCGTCCTGCTATCTTCACGTGTCCTCCATAATGCGAAGTCTCTCCAAGCTCAATGATATCCAACCCTTTCAAGCCTGCCATAGTCAGGGATGCCAATGGGTGATATTCCTCAACCACCTTTTTCTCCTCCTCCTCAACTTCCTCTTCTCTTCCACTTGCCGGCCTCCTCAGAGCCCTGCCTCGCGGCAATGCTGCAGCCGGTCTCCTCAACTTGGGAGCCATGACTCCCTTCACCAACGGCCTCGGTATTGCTTCCTCTCGTGCAATTCCTGCTTAGCCCTCTTGGTTATGCCCTTGTTGGTTGCCTCCGTCCAACGCGGATGATGGGAATATGGGATGCTTCCTCGCCACCCAGTTCCCTGCTCGGCACCTCGTCCTCCTCCTGGTTGAAAAGGTGGGGTTCGAGGTGGTGGGTGATCTGGTGTCCTCAGTGACCTAGGTTCCCGGCGGCTTGGCCTTGGCCTCAAGTAGGCTTCCCTCTGAATCCCACTGCTTGGCTTTGCTGAACCTGCGCCTCCTTCACACTCTGATCTATGGGAGGTGAAATCCTCCCTTTTCTTCCTTCTCACAGTCGATCCACTGACTGACCTCGACTTGGAATCCTTCTTCTTCTCTTTCCTCTTGTCCTTTTCCTTCTGATGCTTCGGCGTCCGTGATCTACTCCTCTTAGACTTGTTTTCCTCCTTTTTCTTGGGCAATGACTTCTTCTCCTCAACCACGTGCACAAACTTGGCCTGCGCCTCCTTTTTCTCTTTTCCCTCAACTGCCTCTCGCGCCTCCTTCTCTCTGGGCTTTTGCTTCTCTTCTTTCAAACTCACTTTCTTTTCTTTCGCCTCCTTGGTGTCCTTGGAGCTGTCCTCCTTCTTCTCGACCTCACGAGCCTTGGGAGAGCTTTCTCCCTTGGAGTCCTTATTGGGAGAGGAGTCTCCCCTTTCCGGCTCGTCCTCTTCCTCCGGAACCAAGCGGCCCACCGAGTAGAAGGCGCTGTCGAGGATCTTAGTGACTTTTGCCTCGGCTTCGCGGGAGGCTGGGATCCTCGGGCTCGAGATCAACGCCCAAAGTCGGTCCGCGCTTCCACAGACCGTGCACCGCCCGGCCAAAAGTTCCCACTTTTGGCAGGTGGCACACACGGGCATTTACGTTTGAGCCCAATGCTACGTGGAACATCCAACTGTTTCGTGTTTAGTCATGTGGTCATTAAACCATTGACATGGAGATGTTTTAGCCTACCATGAGCGATTAACCACCCAATCTACCAACCCTCCAGTGCCAAACACTTCAAGGCATAATCAGCCTACCTACATTTACATTCACACGGATATCATTGGATATCATAAATGACAACCAACTCACCGACCTACCAACCTATCCACCCACAAACATGTCGAACAGAACTCTTCCATGCCAAACTTTCACCCCGCTCGCAATGCCAACCTCCTGCACCTTAGCTTGGGCATCTCGCGCAGACGGTGCCAAGGCTTCCCATCTGGACCTTCGCCGGCGCGAGGCATCCACGGACCGAAGATGTTGGCTGAAACACTCGGACCGCGAAGCTGTATGAGCCTGCACCGGCTCCACAGAACGGAGGACTCGAGAGTTTAAGCTCATAAGCTGCTCATAAGCAAGATATTTACTTGGCACAGGGAGATGGCTTTTCCGCATGCTCAATAGGACAGCGCAAAACATGAGATAGGTCACTACGGCAAGGCAATAAAGAATTTGCCATGCCAAGAAACCTCACAGCGACTCCTTGGCAACATGACCTCTTCCAAACTCTGGTTAAATTGTGAGCCAAAGGTCAACGTCTGCAGCCTGCTCAACCTGCCAAGCTCTGGTTCAATCAAAAGCCGAAGGTCAACATTCTGCAGGTTGCTTGGTAGCGTGACTCCTTCCAGGCTCTGCTTAAAATTCCCAGCTGAAGGTCAACGAGGCAATTGCATTCATTGCACTCAATTCAGCAGCACTAAAAGAACTCTCTGATTTATCTTCAATGGCTCTCGAAACTCTTCACAACATGAAGCAAGTGGATCTTCTTCACCAAGAAATCAATATGCACCTGCTGTAGGAGCAGTCGGGATTGATCCAAGACGTTGTCACTTGAAGTCAGCACCAGCATCTGATCTGACCCAGTTTTTCACAGTTTCATGTCGAGTTTTTTCTCGGATGCACGTCATCGCCTCATGTCTTCCACAGTAGCGTCATCGAGGCGAGTCTAGCCCATGGATGTTGAATCACCACCTGGTCGACCAAACAGTCGTTTTGCCAGAAGGAAGCTTGGGCCATGGGTGGTCGATTCTTTTTCAACTGGTACGATATGGTAAGATTTATAGTAGTCCCCAAATATATAGAAACGCTTTCCGATACATTCTGAGTGAGGATCTACCTTTCTATGCACTTAGGGGGGTCTTTTTGTAAACAAACATATAACATATATATATATATTTTTATATGTCTGGCACGCCTCTCGGCGGCAAGCAGCCTCGTGGACATAGCTCACAGCTGTTTCTCCAAGTGATTTGCGTAACTACCAGCATTCAGATTATGCCAATGAACTCTGAAGGACCACTTGTATTTTATCTAAAGAATTGTCACATCACAGCACAGCACGACGCCTGTCACAACAAAAGACTTAAAACAAAGGCTAAACCAAATGAGGAGCCAGGGCCAGGGTGCTTCCCTTCAAATCTGTGGATCTAAGTAACTTGTGGGGATTGGGGGGGTCCACGTTCTCTTCAAGTTCTGGGCGGCTACGGGAGTTGAGTTAGACGATCTCCAACAAGATCTCCAACAACCCAAGTGGCCTTTGAGCTCTTCCAAGTAGATATCTTCAGCTCGCTCCAAGTCTTCATCGCTGAAGTTCTGTACAGTACTGTGGACTCATCTGCCAGCTAGGCAGCTTCGAAGCTGCGCCGCCAATGGCGCGGAGTCTGTGAAACTGGGTGTGAAACGTGGAGTTTGTCGAAGCTCGTGAAATACCCATGTCTATAGGTGCCTTCGATATCTTCTGTGTTTGAGCATCTTGCTCTGCCCCGACAAAGAGAAAACACAAATGCATCCCGGTGTGTGGATCTTAGATGAGCCAGGCAGCCAATCTTGACTGCCATGTCATTCATTTCTCTTGCAACTTTGGACTTTTTATGCCTTTTTGAATTTTTTCTTGAATGACTGAAAAGTCCAAACCTCCCAGCAACATCCAAAGAACATCTCACCCTGCCATGTCTATGCTTTGCTCTTGGACGTCTTGGAGAATGTTATTCTGAAGGCCTTTCTTGGGAGTTCCCAACAACAGTCTCCTTCCTGCTAAGCCTCAAAGGGAGGAGGACCATGAATCAGCTGTGGTTCAGAAAAAGGCCTGGAGGATTCAAGCAAGAATCTCCAAACTGCCTAACAAAAAGCGCCAGTTGCCACCACCATCATCGGGGAATGAACCAAGCTCCAACTGGGTGCCCATGCACATCTGCAGCAGGCGCGGCCTATCAGCATAACAAAAAGATTGACTGGGAGCAAGTAAGGGCAAGGGAGATGATGGCTGCCTGCATACTACTACTACTACTAATAATAATAATAATGGCACAACAATACAGAACACTAGTAAGGTTTTGTAAACAAAGAATAGTAAGACTAATTACTATACATCATGATGTCACGGGCTATTGGGCTATTTCACCAAACAACTTGGCGTCATCCAAAATCTGTGCCCTATCAATACCAAGGCTGGACACAGCCCTTCCTAGTCATTTCCCCCTGCCTTCGCCGTCGGCTCCCCGGAAAGAGCCATTGGCTCTGTCGGCTCCGCCGGCTCTATGGGCTCCTCCTCGCCCTCGGCTTGCCGGCATCGCAACTCACTAAACAGAGTTGGATTGGCCGACCGGATGGCTGAGCCGTTTTGGCCTCCTGCATTTCAGCACTCCGTGTAAAGAAAAGTACTGATAATATATGCAACATATACTGGAACATATGTATAGTCACAGATTCATCCTTACGGAAAGCTCCTTTGATTGGAACATGCCTAAAAGCTGAGACCTCAGTGGGGGGAAGGTCTTGTGTGGCAAGTCTCGGAAAGCAGCGTCTTTATGAGAGAGAGCGTCGGTCAGGAGGATGAGGATGAAGACAAGTGAAAAAGAATAATCTGTTCCATTTTAGAACGCTGTCATGAGTAAATAGCGCTTGAAAATCATCCAACAAGCACTGATGGCATACTCGTCCAGAGCATGCAGCTTTTAGAGCAGCTCAAAGAGAAGGACTACTGACTGATGACTGATGGATGACAAATACATATATATAAATAATATACTCTCTAATATATATATATATATATGCATCTATACGCGCCTGATGATGATGTCCGGCCAGGAGTGACTCCAGCCACTCGTTCTCAGCCTCAAGATGCCATCAACAGCCCCTGCAAAGAATAGATATTGGACTCTAAGCTAGACGCTAGCAGCTAGCCTTTCAAGGAGGCTGGAGGCTGCACTAGAGGGGTCGAGGGTATCAAACAATCTTGTTTGGAAACCACGTATCTTTTCACAAGAACTGTTCAAATCCTTTTGGACAATTCTGTAAGAAGAAAAACAAGAGAGAGAGAGAGGGAGAGAGAGAGCATTGGAAGAAGAAGAAGAAACATGGATCATTCTATTTGCCAGTCGTCGATTTGAGTCCTGGGAATTGGCACCAAGCTCCCGGAAAGCCCTTCGATGCTCTGAGTTGCAATTTAAGCATAATATAGATAATAAACTATGATTTCAAATTAATTCTAATAGCTTTTTGTTACTACTAGTAAGGCACCTGTTACTACTAGCGTGGCAGTTACTACTAGCATAAATAGATAGATGCTACTAAATCTACTGATAGCGTCCTTGCTCCTAGTAGCTTCTTGTTCCTAGTAGTATGGCCACGAGCTACTAGTGGCGCTTGTCTTTTATAGATAGATGCTCCTTGCCATGTGAAATGAGATCTGTGGTACTGAGCTGATCCTTGCAGCATATCTCCGGGAGCTGTTGCAGCAGGTTCATCCATTCCGTCCGGCCCCGTCTCACCCTGTCCGGCCCTCCGTCAGCACCTGTTGAGCCTTGTCCTTGCGCAGCTGAATCTTCACATCTCCTTCCTGCGCGGCAAGGGCATTACTACTAGCAAGATCTAGCAAAAAGCTACTAGGTGGAGGCCATCGCTATTAGATTGGAGGCCCTCACTGGTAACAAGAGCAAGCTACTAGTAACAAAGGGCCACACCGACGGACAGGCGCCGTCCACTGACCTCTTTTTTCGGTGTTTTGGGCTTTGGTCTCTCTACAATGCTGCGATTTGCCAAACAATCAGCAAGGCGTGAGCACTTCACACAAAGCAAACTGCAAGGCGTTGGAAGGAAGACGAGGGGCCCTGGCTCCATCACGACAAAATATGTTTTGGGATCTAAGTATTGGTCAGTATGGTCCTGTGGCGTGACCTCTAATTACTTTGGAATGATTGCATGTGCAAACGTGAGATGAGCAAATTGATCAACAGCCACCCAAGGACTCGAGGACCTGCCTCTTTCTTTTCTCCGTTCACTGCACCACCAAGCACCTGCCACATGATTTGCCAGTGATTGTCCATGTCTCAACATTCAGCGGGAACATTTGACAAAAGCTGCATCTGATGAACACAGAGTGTTTTTCGCAAACATCCTGCAGCAACTTTTGTTTTCCGAAGGTGTTCCTTTTCTCCATTGAGATGTACATACTGCGGCTCATGAAGCCATAACTCCCAGTGTTCAGAGATCAGGTGACTAAAAGAAACTCCTTTATCAGTTTGGGTCATGGATTCCCCAGAATTTCTGGGTGGCAGGGCAAGTTCTTTGGACTAGTAGAACCTTTGGGACCAGAATAACCAACAACAAATGATGTGTGTTCACAACAAACATGTCCGTCTCTCGCAAAAAGTGAAGAGGGAACTCTGTCTAGCTGCCCAGGTCCAGTTTCCAACTGCCCGCCGCTCTACGATGTGAAAAAAAGCGATGCTCGCAGCACCTCCTTGCCCGAGCGCTTCAGGATCATCACATGCGTTCCAGTGCCTTGGTGAAACGGCGCACGGGTTTCGGGGGCGCCGGGCTTCGGCAACCCAATTTGCCAAGAGGTGTGCTTCTTTCATTATCAAGACATGCCAAAGCGTTGAAACACTTGCAAATTGACATAATGTTGACCTACTTAACCTACTTGACCTTGTGAAGGGTAGCTTCATGGGTAGCTTTTGGGGGGGCTGCCTCCTTGGGTAGCTTCATCAGCATCGACTTGCAGAGTTTGTCACCCAGGTCACTCCAAGGGCTCCGGGCTTTCCAGGGCATTCAGAAGCAAAGAGAGCCAGTCCTGCCAGCGAGGCCGAGGTGGATCCTGGTGAAACCGCCTGCCTTAAAGAAAACTTGCTGGTGGATATGGTGAAGCACTTCAAAGTGACCTCTTTGTTTGTAGAGATTCCCTCTTTCTGATACACTTGGTCGGAGGTAACACGGACACAACATGGGATTGGAGCGGCAGCTAACTCCCAAGAGCAACATCTTCTGGCCCTTCCTGATCCTGCAGTACGTATCAGTATCAGGATTGCTTTCCTTCTTTGGAACTTGTTTCTGGAGAGGGGCCTTGCAAAAAGCAGCTTAGGAAAGTAGTTGGAAAGGATAGAATATGATACAATTATAAGGATCTGATCAGCAAAAGACTCCGATGATATAATTGGAAGCCACACTGTCAACCCACGACATACCTTGAGAGAAATCTCTCGGCGGCCAGTGAACATGTTGAGGCGTTGCCTCAGTGAACAGTTCACACCCCATTGGTTCAATTTCTTGTGATTCGTAATTAACAAGAACACTACTAGGTTGGAGGCCATCGCTGCTAGTAACAAGGGCGTTACTACTAGTCGCTAGAAGCCAAAAAGAACGGCCGCGAACTGCCTGACATGAATGAACGCGACCACCTTTCGTGGATCCTTCGCTCCAATGCTGTGATCGCAACCTGGAACGTTCGGTCTCACCGGTCGCGTAGCCGACGTTCACCGGCAAACTCGGCGTTTTTGCTCAGCACATGGCGCCACCATGCCCTCAGAAACCTGGCCAAGAATGCAAGACTTGCCCAGATCTATAGGTGGACAATGCGAATCCTTTGTAAAGACTGCAAAGTAGATACAATTTGGGGAGCAATCTATCTCAAAGGTGGTGATCACTACTGTTGCTGCCAAAGAATAGTGTAGTTGCAACGACAAACACCAATCTGTTTAGGGAGCTTCCATGCTGATACCTGAAGAACCATTATAAATGAAACGATTGACATCGATTGAATATTATATTATGCTTCAATTCGCCTGTAGTCGGTCGCAATGAATGAAGAAAACTACTCAAAGGAATCCTGTTATGTCCATACATGAGTAGTTTGGTTCACTCCAAAAAGTACTGTAAATTGCAATTGTAAGGGTGAGGGTGGTTCCTGATTTTGAGACACTCGGTCGCCATGCTTTCACCATATCCAGGACACACGGTGATCGCAAGAAAGGACCGGCAGAACGCCTCCACTCGGTAGCCAGGGCCGTGTGCGAAATGGTGGATCCTCCAGGGGCTGCTCTAGGAGCTGCTCCAGGGAACCAAGCAAGTACGGGGGCGAATCAGAACCCAACATCAGGATTCGAAAGGTGTCGAGGTTCTGGGAGGTTCTGGGGCACCGAACATGGTGCACTTTCGGAAGGACTGGTTGAACAGCGGCGGGTCCAGAGAGTCCAGAGCATGTCATCCACCAGCAACAGCACCAGGATGTCCCAGTCATGTGATGTTGCCCCAGGGTGCAAAGGATGTGGGGCCGCAGGGGCCAGGTGAAATCATGAAAATCATGTGGAATCTGATGACTCCCCTCTTCAGGGCACACTATGTCACTATGATCTTTTGGAAGGCAAACCCTCTGGCCATTGTTCCTCTCGTTGTCCACGCCAGGGCTTGGCTCACATGCAAAATACATCGAAAAGACTCCACCTCCAGTCCAAGCGGTCCAGTGTGAAAAAAGGTGGACAGTCCTCGATGTGGTCTCTATTCGACATTCGTTGGCGCCTCAGTTTCAGGTGCTTGGCTAAATGGCGTTAGTATAAGGCTGAACATTGCTGGCACGATGAGGAGGATCCAATGCGACAACTCCAATTGCGGTTGGGGATCTCCACCACGGATTTGGTCCTGCACCTCTTACTGTTGGCCCAAGACTTGGATTGCCAATCGATTGTCAAAAGCGTAGGGCTCAACCCATGACCTATACCATCCGGCACCTTCTGAGCAGTCCAACTTGAGAAGCCTACAGCAACAAGTGTTCAAGAAACAAAGTACTCGGAGGAAGTCATACATCGTCTGAGATAGGGAAAACAGCAGTTGTGATGACGGTTTCACCTGGAGTGGTGCAAGTGTCTTAGAGTCTTCCATCAATCAACAGCATCACACCATTCTTATACTCCAATCCTGTATCCTTTTAGTGACTCGTCTGTGAAAGAATCATACAAAAAAAGAATTGGATCTTTTTAACTTCCTCCTAAAGCCCTGTAGCCATCTATAGTATTTCTATAGTGTATACACACAAATCATCACAAATCACCAAAACATCATCGTCCAAGGATGCTCTCACCTCTGTTGGAAGTCCGGAGTTTGGCCACTGGCCCCACGGACTGTGGGAGACAAGGTGCCCAGATTGGGCACTGAGAGCTCGTTGGCCTCGTGGGCATCGATGGTGGTCAGTCCATGTCGAGGGAATCAGGTTGGTATGGAGGGTTAGAACATCAAATCGACCATACCAACCAGGGTGAGTTTGTATGGTTTGTTGGGCATGGCTTGGTATGGTTGGAACAATATCAAATCAAACCAGGGTGAGTTTGTTCTGTTCCGTTCTCCCACCAATCTGTGTTTCATGAAAGCTTGTTGTGCTCCTTTGGGGATTAAACGCTCTTGGCAATTCCTTTGAGATACCTATGACGCCAAGTAATTCTGGTGACCGGAAGTGCGACCGGGCTTTTCAGAAAATTGACCAACGGAACTTCTATCTCAAGAGCGCCAAGTAGGCAGATGTAAGCAGAACCAATGTGACAGTGAATCGACATAATGTGTACCCATTTGAATTGTACCAAAGAATAGAGACGTGTTATATATTCAAAAAGACATGATGTTCATCACTCGTTCCATGGCACAGTGGATGACCCGAGCACAAACCTGAATCCACCGTCACCTGCAGCCCCGCTCAGGACGTGGCCTTCTCTCTTTCTTTCTTTTTGGCCTAGCACTCTCGCTTTCTCCGATTCGAAACATCAATCGCAGCCTTAACAAATCTGGTTTGGCATCGTTTCATGTTTTTCTTGGGGCCAATCGTCTCAGGTGTTGGTATCCAGGATCCACAGTGATCTGAGCTGCAGGATCCTCTTTCAAACCATTTCCTTGTAGTGTCGAATCTGTCCATCTGCCGTCACCGGTCGAGGTCGAAAGCACCACGCCTTCTTCACGTTGGCCGCTTCGTCGGCGTCCACTCGGCTGACCACCGCACAGTCCATGAGCTTCTTCGCGGCATCCTGTCGGTGGTGAGTTGGTCACCGGGTCACCGGGTCACGCGGAAGTAGGGTCAGCGTGGTGTTCGGAAACTCAAAAGGTTGGTTTCGGAAACTAAAGCGTGGGTAGTTACATGTAACTTATATACTGAACATTACTTTATTCATTGAGTAGAATGCCACACTGGAGATGGCAACCTGTCTGGTCGGGTCTGGCATTGGCAGGGCCTGACCAAAGCATTCTTCGCACCGGAACACAGTTCACCATCCGGCCTTGAACCATGGAACGACCTGGGCCGCGAGACGCCCATGATGTCAGGTGCGAGACGGTGTGAGACTGTTTGCGTTTCGGGGCAGGTGTCAACCGGCCTGCAGTGCCAGCCTCTGGACCACGGACCTGGAACAAACCGCACCGAACAGTTGGGGTCGCCACCCGCGTCAAGGGGCTTTCTTCCACTTCTTGTCGGATGATGAAGCCTCGCTGCTTGCCTGCAGAACGGACCACTTGGCAGGTCGGATCAGGGGGATCCAACTCTATTGAATCCAATTGATCTTGGCCCACATGCTAAACAGGGTGGCCTGAGTTGCCAGAAGCTTGGTTTTCCCGAAGTGTGGTTTTCGCACTGAGCGGAGCGTTCTTGTCGAAGCACGACCGGCCCCCCCGGCCTGCATTCTTGTCTTTATTTCGCTTCGACCGGCCTCCGGCCGCCTGGTCCTTGGAGCGAGCGGTGCGGTAGGCGCAACACCGGTGAGAGCGGTGGCCACTGAGATGCCAACGTCTTCGCAGATGGCCTCCTGGTAGACCGCTTTCTTGGAAGAGACGGCTAAATACCTCCACTCGGTCAACATGGCAACGTTTCGCCCAGGAGGGTCCAATACTTGGATGTAGTGAACTCACTATGAACTGGAAAGGCCACAAGCTGTTTGGCGTTATGAATCGTCCCGAATGCCATCTAGAAGCGGTCGACACTGACACTGATATCTTGCCTTGTGACTTTGATGGCTTTCCATGCTTTTTCTGGTATCCCACCGCGCCGCTCACAAGCATCTTTGCAGCTCATCCGGCGCACGTGAGCTGCTCCAGGGGCAACTGCTGGTCCTAGCAGCAACCAGTGAAGTTTGAAGTTTCTGTGGATGGATCTCCGATTAACACCTCTAATTAGCTACTTCAAGCTTCATCTGGGGTAAAACCAGCATGGCATCACTATCGACATCGGCCCAGTGGGTGCTCGCCACTTTCCAAACAACTAATTATTCTTATTCCAGCTTTTTCAGTAACAAAATACAATCAGTCTACTGTGTATAGATAGCTTCTCTTTGCATCCACAAAATGGACAATGGCAAGCCAACTGCCTGGATCTTCACAAATTCTGGCAGTTTTGGTTATTGACCCGGTTTTCTGCGCAAACACCCGCAAATCAGCGCAACCGACAAAACGACCGCCAATTAGCGCAAAACGCACGTAAAAAACAAGCAAACGACCACAAAATTCCGCAAAACAACGCAAAACAAACAAAACGACCAAAACGACCTTAAAACCAAAACGACCATAATTTGTTGGTAGTTGGAAGGTCCAGGTGGTTTTCATGCTGTGCTGGTGCTCATCACAAGGGTGGTCACTTGGGAGATTCCTTACTTCCAAAAGAGCCACATGTTAAAACAATATTTGGCTTGGCCACTCTCCGTGCCGACTCATCCATCGACCGACTCGAACATCTACTGGGCGACTGAGGCTGCGGCGGAGACCACCACGGTGAAGACCTCAGGGTGACGCGGACTCAGGCAACGTGGTTTCGGTATAAAGTAGACACTGCACCGATTGCAACCGCAGGTAATCCATCGATCTATCTATCTGTCTTGTCTTGTCTTATCTGATCTATTGTAATTTCCTTATGATTTACTGCAACCTTTCCTACGAGATAGACTTGTTGACTGAGTGGTTTCAGAAAGGAGGCACCCGTCGAGGACGCCTACGAACGCCACGAAGCGTCTTGTTGCTTCCTTTATGCGTCCACCACCACGTCTCGATGCACCAGATATCGATGGCAGCAGCGCAGGGCCCCAAGCCGTGGAATCGCGGTTGATCCAAATCTGAGCACCATCCTTTCGTGGTGTCATCGACATCATCGGCGGAGCAGTTCTTCAGGCAGTTTTTTGTTGGTTTTTTCAGCCGCTTCCTTCAATGGCTTACTTCACTGGCAACACAAACATCAGACTTAGGGGAGCTTTTCTGAAGGTTGCATGCATGGAAAGCAATGGTGCAGTGGTGCTTGGTTGCAAGGCATGTTGAACACGTCCCAAGCTCAAAGCAGCTAGATCACATGCTCTGGCCAGGCCTCGCCAACATACCAGCTCATCCTGGGGACAAACAATGGACCATGGAGAGCTGCCACTGCATGGAACTGGAACGTCTGCCTCCAATTAGCTATAGAAGTCTTGCCAAAAGTCGTCCTTTTACATCAAATCAATATATGACACTGTGACACCTTTCAATTTCAACGCAGGTTGCAAGGCTTTTCAAGGAACACACGGTGATCCGAGGGAGTCTCCGACAAGGAACTAGGTCCAAAACGGGAAAATGTGGCTGAAACGGCCAAGCCGGGAAAGGCAGGATCGCCAAGATAGTCAGGATTAAACTGTCTGGATTTTCTGGTAGTGGAGAGGGTCATGTTCCGGTGGCTACACTATCTGCTCTACAGACCGTAAACTGGAGTGATTCTCCAAGCGTTTTGGTTGAATGTCTGGCAACGGAACCACCATTTAGGAATCGTTGACTGATTCACCTCTCTTGGAGAAAAAACGATTCACTCAATTTAAGAGGGCCTGGATAGGTTCGGTTCAAAGGAACGAGTTCGCTGGATGCACTGCTTTTGCCCGCTGCTCTTTGCGTCTCTTTGCTTCTTCTCTTTGAACCCAAACAAGCAACACATGCAACACATGCATCAAGCTTCAGTTGGCAGTTGGCTCATCCTCAAAGCTGCAGCTGGGTCAATGGCCTCAAATCAGGGAACTTTGCAAAGAGAGATGAACAGAGTGTTACGGGGTAGTTTGGAAATACAACAGATCAAACGTTTAACATGAACAAATGAACCCTCCTCCTGCTTCGGGGATGTTCATGAATTTTTTCTGTTTCAAAAGCCGTCCCCGCTGTTCGATCCTTTTTTGCTCCTTGACCTTCCACTGAAGCAGAACGCTCGTTCAGTGGCGTCATAAGATCTGCAGGGGAGTGGATGAGCGGAGCCTGCGCTCGTCAGAGGGCCTGTGCGTGGGCTCTCCGTTTCGATGCGTCCCCCATGCAAATGCAAAATGCCAGGGCGCCCTGACGCGCCATCTGGCGATAAGTCCGCATTCAAATGCTATGTGGGACGAGAAATGTAGCGCAAAGCTACATCTAAGCTGTAAAATTTGAGGCAGCTGCCAGCTTGTGCAGGCCCAAGGTCAGAATGTAGAAGTGACAAGGGAGTGAACATAGGTGTTGCAAATTGGGACAATTGTTTCAGTGCCCCATCCAATACACCCCAGCCTGGACATACCAAGAGCCTAGAGCGTTCTCAGTGCATCATTTCTGTGGCGCATGGGACGTCCTCTCACTCTTGCCCCAAACCTCGGAGGACGGTCACAGGGGTGATGGCGGTAGCCATGGATACCCAGGGTTGGTGAACACATCATGGTCATACCAAAGTTGCTGAAGGGGCCCAAACTGCTTCCCATGAGGTGGTCTTTTTGGACCCGCTATGTTTCCCTACACTACACCACTTTTGACGTTATCGTTGCTTTTTGTCATTTGGGTTTACAGGGTGCGTTTCTATACTTTCAATGTGTCTGGGTTCCTTCTTGTAGTACTCACAACAAGGAAACAAGAAAGCGTGTCATGATCACGAGTCCGGGCAGTCAGTCAGGCATGACAGGGGGAGTCGAGCTCGACTCCCTAGTTCGACCCCTGAAAGAAAGAACATAGACATAGACCAGTTTACACTCCCACTCACCAGCATGGATGTGGAAGACCGCCTGTGCGTAGAGCAAAATGGTCTGACTAGAGTCCAAATTCTTCCATGTTCGTGGGTGAAAGTGTACTCCCTTGGGCCCATAAGGGTCTCCGGAATCTCCCTGTTTTGATTCCAAGGTCACACCCCAAATTCCATCCATTCAGCTGCTCAGCGCTTCAACTCAGCTCCGGGCGGGCGGCCTCTCGACCCCATCCAGGCGCATGCGCATGCACCTGGACGAGCGAAATCCATCGCAAAACACCGAAGCCAAGGCCGAAAGGCTTTGGGGTTTGGCCATCGGGGTTGCAGCAACTTTTTCGGGATCAGCCTATAGTGAGATGTTTCAAACATACTCAGCAAGATGGAAACTAGTGTCCACTAGTCGGTGAAGTCATTGAGCCATGAATAAATGATAACTTCCCGAGCAGGCCAGGCATTATACAAAAAAAACAGAAAACAGCCATGCAATGTAGTCTTTAACTTTAACAAGATCAAATGACAGAATAGTGGATTTGAGCTAGAACATTAACATTGGCTGAATGAGTCTGGCTTCGAAACCAGTCAATAAGTTAAAATAGCTTGACCAGCACAAGCACAAACCGAATACAATGGTGCCTCCTCGAAATCTGGACTCGACAGCACTCTCTAGTGCAGTCTCAGACACTTTTCGAGGCTCTGCTGAAGCTGGTCCACCTTCTCTGTGTTGCTCATGTTGGAAAACCACACCTCCACAAGGTGGAACCCAGAACTTTTCCATGGCGAGGGTCAAAGGACCCCTTAAAGGAAGGTCAAAGGACCCCCTCTCAAGGAGTGCGACAACTATGACTAGGACATGATTGAGACAATTCACTCAGAATTGACCGCCATCTGTAGAAGGCCATGAAATGCATTGTTTCTCATCGATCATCCGCCAAACAATCCATCCCAATACCATCCCAGCTCACCTCGATTCGGACGTGTGGAGTACGCTTATGTTGCAGCTTGTCCACCAGTCGTACTCCCGTGACCATGTCGGCATTCCTGACTCCGAGGCCAAAAAGGTAGGCCCGGACTCAAATGGACCACTTCTTTGGCAGGTCCATCTCCCCATCAGGTGGGCCGGATCTTCCGGACCATCTCCCCATCTCTTCTATTCGGAACGACATGACCAGGACCATTGGCGAAAAATGAAGGTGAAAAAATGTGAGTCTGCTTGGCGTGATTGCCAAGGGGCACCACCGACCCTCCAATCAAGCTGAGCACCGTATTGTTCCAAATCCTCAGAGAGGCAGCCAGGAATATACCCCTGTCAAAGCTTCAACAACTGGAACCTCAAGTGCACTTAAAGGGGCTCCACGGTGCACGTCGTACATCTTTATTGGACGTCACCCTTGTCATTGGAGTCTCTTTCGTATCTATTTGTCATGACTCCAAAGATCTCGAAAAAGTCTTGACAAACGCCCCAAGACTCCAAGTCCCGGGTGTTTATGCAAAAACTTGTCCAATCCTGTAGGGTTACCGGTGTCGCATGGTGTCGTCAGGACCGGAAGTGGCTGCCAGTTGTGCGTTGACCGGAGTCACCAAGTGCCAGGCTCATCGATCAAACCTCCACCGAGGGCGGCCTCCGTCATACCATGGTGATACATGTGACAGCCAACATTAAGACCAAACAAGAGCACGACGCCTAACGACTCTAGATGAGATCTATCTATCTATCTATCTATCTATCTATATTATATGTATATAGTCATTTACATACACGTTTATACACTACGTGTGGGAATGTGAGCTACGATCCCATGGCCTCAATTTCCGACCTCTTCGGACTTCGTCAGATTCAGTGAACGCGAACGGTCCCTTTGGGCTTGCCCAAAAGCGACGGCTCTTTCGCCTTCAGTTGGTACGTGAAGTGCCCGCCGGTGGCGTTCACGGCATCCTGACACGTTCACATCACCAGTGGCATAGTGGCAGTGGAAGCTGAGGAGTGGCATGGCGCAATGATGCAATGGCACTGTGAGCCGTTTTGGACATCAAAGGCCAGAAAAAAGAAAGCATTTGTCGAGATGCTTCAGAAGGCAATGAATGGCATCCGAATGCAATGAATGTGATATATATACTTACTCCTATATCTAAGTGAAAAAAATACTCAAACATGTTCACTAGGTGAACTCCCCTGGCGAGAGCTGTTCCATAATTCTGCGTGATCTTGACCAGTTGAGACTGCCTCCCACTCAGGACGGATACCATCTTTGAAAAGCATCAGGGCCTGAGGAAACTCCACAAACTCGAGAGTGAGTTGGAACCAGGGGTAACCACGCTGACTCACATGCCGTGGTATATTATACAGTATACATGGTGTTCTATGTACAACCACCCCCCCGACAAACCACTTGTCATGACGGGAAAACAGCAACAAATAAAGATAAATAAAGCATGTTGTCGAGAATCTCATGACTACTCTCATGACTAATCTCATGACTTTGAGACGCAGCCTTGTTGCAACCACCAGCCAAACCAGTTACTGTTGCAGCTAGACACTGTTCTCACATAATGGATCTACTGCTAGATTCATCCAAGCGGTTTCAAAAAAAACAGCACTGGGGCTCAGGCATCAACAACCATCCGACTGTCATCCTGGCGATGTGGCCAACAAGACAGGCTGGTCAAGTCTCAGTTTCACAGGTTCTCATTTTCTGGTAACACCTCGCACACAACTCTGACCAACTCTATTGCGAATACGTGTACTTCACAACGTTTCTCGATCTCCCAGAAGTCACACAGGAAAAACGGCCTTATTGATCCGTAGAAACTTCTTCCCCTCCAGCAAGAAACTGGGTTGCGGCATGTGGTTCCAGTACCTCCATGCTGAGCCATGTGGCTAAGATCTGCCATAGGCAAAAAACATGTGAGAGTGCACACAATGCACAACCACACAGCTGCTGTCAAGCTACAAGCAATTAAACACGGCAACCCACCAATGCAACCGAGGCAAGCCAACGAATTCACAAACAAAAAATAGAGAACGAAGTGCAGCTGCGATTCCTGGTGCCACAACCGGCAATCCGTCTGTAAGCTCCTGACTTCCAAAAGCCTTTGATGGTCTCCAGAGTGGCAATGTGTTGGGTGGCTTGGGAATACCTGCCAGCGCAGGTATAAACAACAGAACATCTCCAAACACCTGCTTGGGTCTATGTGCTTGCAGACTTCAACCCAGTGGATTCATGAGAGAACACACTCTTTCTTAAACGCTCATTGGACAATTGTGGTCCAAACATCCTCTCCGAACAATGACCGACTCGATTCGCTGGACAAATGCCGACTCGATTCGGCTCACTGAGAGCTGTCTCTCTGAGCAGCAGAGAGGCCCAGTTGCTCCTCAGAAGAGAGAATGACCGGACAAGTGACGGGACAAAGGAGCAACCGAGAGAGCCAATTGCTCCAATCAACTGGGATCAGACCACCTGGGAATGAAGGGCCAGATTGTTCAGCTCTTTACCATATTGTCATCTGCACATCTGACCACCTGGACAAAGATTCCTGAAGGTCCCAGAACCACCATTTTGTACGTAGAAAGATCCTCCAATCAATAGAATGTCTTGCTGCAGTATCAATCGGTCTCCCAGCCTTTTCAGTCTTGGGAGTCTTGGGATGTCTCAAAGATCTTTGGACCGACCCTGTCGGATGCCCAAAGCACCACTGAGTCAAGATGCCCAAAGCACCCACTTCTGTTCCAGCGCAGGGTCCTATGCGAAGCACTGGCCGAAGGAATGGTCGTTACGGCCTCCACCCTAGATGCGATGGCCTCCAACCTAGGTCCTAGGTCAATTCTGGACTGCGTTCTCACATAGCATATACTGTCATCATATGGCATTTTCTTCCATGCGCCTGCTCCGTGTTCTCACTGCAGTCATTTGACCTCCCCGCACTCATCGCTGCAAAAGAAACAAACGCAGCAATATGATTGGGTCATTGGCTGCATCAGCACCCTAATGGAAAACACCCAGACCTCCGCTGGAGGTGAGAGGTCGTCATTCTTCGACATCTCTGCTTGCTCGGTCATGCAGCTACCCATGTTGCACAAAATTGTGTCCATCATTGCATCAAATTGCATGTTGCAAGTCGACTTCAAATGGTCCTGTTTTTGGACGATGTAGTTGTGCAGTTATATGTACTGTAATAATTCTATTCATGGCACCCTGAAGAACCCTGGTAAGAAAAACTGTTCAACCGATCCAAAGAGCCCTGAAAAATCCCAAAGGCCCCTTCCTGAGAGAAGTGATCCTTTCATCTCCGGATTCTCATCGGGGCCCCGGCTCTAAAAATGTATCAATCTGCGGTGACACGGTGGAATTGAAGCTCAAGAAGGGCCTCGATGCTCCAAACAGAAGGGCCGCGGATTTCTTCTTTCGGATCTTCGGAACGAAAAGGTGGACGGAGTCACTTGGTATGGGTTTGGTCCCTTGGTATGAATCTTGAACATGCATGTACCAATGACATAAATATAGAGAGCGGATTGCGCTGGGGGGTGGGTTTTTAATTCATAGGTTTTTTAATGATTTCTAGCTTGTTTGTTAATGTACAGATGTGAGGCATTTCCAGATGATTGGAAGCAGATGATGCAGTTGCAAGATGTGTTTCTACTTTCTTTTGTCAGAGCCAGCATGACAGTAAAGAAGATGATTTTTGGAAGAATGCATAAGGATACTACCACAGTCAAATCATCTGCTGCAGACAATGCAAGCAAGGAGTTGGCGCTAAGACATCTCATTTTTCCGCGCTAGTTCTGTTCCAAAATCTAGTTCTAGCAAGCATATGCTTTGCTTACCTTAGACACAGCTTTCTTGAACTTGTTCAAGTAGCTGGCCTTGTTTTCAGCCACAGCTTGGTTGTGCAATTTGGAAAAGTACAGCACCTTAAAAGTGTGGCGAATTGCACGTGCCTCATTCAAAATCCGTGCATAATTGCGAAACCAAGAGAAAACTTGTTCGCAAGCCGACGTATTTGTCTTCGCAAATCGCCGAGACAAACGCTTGACGTAGAGTGGATTGTACACGCAAGTCTTCTTGTGCCTGTGGGCGTGGAACTTGTCAAGGCTCCAATATTTGATTTGGGAGAGGGACTTCTTACTTGCATGAGTCGGTGCGAAACCACAGACACGGTCCATGATGAATCCATTGACTTTCTGGTACAGAGGCAAGACTTTCTCCAACGACTTCTGGACCACTGGGTTGTTCTCCGGCTTGTCCATGGCAACCACACAAAGAATTCGTTGATCCTGCGGGTTGACTAGCGTGAACCATCCATGCCCAAAGGGTTTCAAAGAACCGTCTTTCCGAGGTCGTCCTGCATGTGTGGTAGTTTCGCCACATTTGATGTGGACCTTCGAGTGACCATCTCCGACAAGTTCAGTCACTGATGCCCTCTTTTTGGGTGGGAAAGCAACCTTGTGCACATAGTCATCATACTTGCGGAGCGCAGCCTCTGAGATTTCATCTCCAATGACAATGTCTTTCTCGCACCCAATCAATGAGAGCTCCTGCAAAGCCAGCCAGTACATGACACAGTCTGCGTGCATTGCACGGAAGCGAACTTCACTGTGCTCATGGTCAAAAACTGATTTGTAAGCAGCCTCTATGGCTCGAGCGGCCAAGAAGCCTCGAAATTCCAAGGCTGAATGATATTTCAAATAATCCAAGGAGAAGCCAAGCTTGTTGTTCACAAACAGAACATCCGAGACATTCTCCAAAGTGGCTGTGTTGATCTTCTTTCCATCATCCAGCAGGAAGTTAGGTCCAAAAGTTGTGCGGCACCCATAGGCATTGCAACGCATGGTGCGTACAGTCGTTTCACATGGACCTGCCAAGGTGTACACCACAGCTGCCACATCATGCCCTTTGGAAAAGGAACGGTGTCCACAAGGGCATTTGGTGAGTTGGGTCGAATACACTTTCCGAGCTAAGGCTCCTCCAGAAATGGAATACGGCACCTGAAGCAAAGTTGAAGAGGAAGGGATGCCCAGGACAACCTTGAAGAAATAGTACCGTGGATTCAACATCATAGAGGATAGCATGCCGATGGATACTTCAACCTTGTCGTCACCATCCATTTTAATCGCAAAACCTTCTATGTGCTGCAAAGCAAAGAAATGTGAAGCCTGAATGTCAAGAACAACATATTTGCCTTGCGTCAGCGACATGTTTCGGGGGATGATCTGAAGGCTGGCACCGAGTGGACGAAGCATGACACACCCATCAAGAGCTGTAAAAGGACCATCTCGAGGACAAGCAACAGGACACCCAAGGTTCTGCAAGGCCACAACAAGACAAGCATTCTCAAAGCCATCTAAAGATCCATGACCACCCTCAAACTCCAGTGCGTTCTGCAATTCATCATCAAGCTCATCTAGTCCATCTGATTCTCCAATACCAGGGAAATCCGGATTCTGTGGCGGGTCAGCTGGCATGGCTGATGAACTAAGACTGGAATTGTTGACGCGAGACCTTTTGGCAGGCGATGGAGAAGGCGTATCCAGCTCGATGGTGTCAATGCGCTGGCTTTTGAGCTCCTTGAATTTGGAATCCACTTTTTCCTGCTTGATCTTCATGCTCATCTCATCCGGAGGCAGCAAACGCGGTGCTTGTTGGGTCTCAACTAGCTCACCACCAAACAATCCACGACCGCGAATGGTGATGGTGCGTGGGACCTGTTCTCCGCGAAGCAAGCGGGCAAGAAGTTCTTGGGACCAAATTGAATCAGCATGAAAAGACTCTGGGAGTTCATGGGCCTGCGGATTGCGTTTGTACGCCCTAAAGATTGGCCGTTCAGCTTCTGCAAGCAAATCTTTCGCCTCAGGGTTAGGCCATGGGATGAAAGGCACGCTTGTCGCACCTGTGCTAGCAAGGCGCCAATACACACCGTGATCGGTCAAGACTATAAGGTGCGTTCTGGCTAGGATAGCGGCCAAATCTGCCTTGTCCTCAACGCCAGCAAAAGAAGGAGCGACAAGGTCGAGGAAGTCTTTGTGCTCTATCTTCTGCTTTCCTGAGGCTTGCATGCCCTTCACCAAGTCTTCTTCAATCTGCATGTTGTACGGATTGTTGCAAGCATGCCGACCGGCTCCTTGGTCAAATTGCGCAGATGAATATCTGGCCCAGACGGTAGCATCCTCTTCCTGAGGCAAAGATGTAAATCTGCATCTAGAAACATCAATATATTGATAAAACTTTCGAAAACTATGTATTTGTTTGTACAGATACAGTTACCCCAAGTGTAATTATATTTTGAATTATTTTGACATAGAGATACACAAGTGAAACGTAAAAAGATAACCACAAACATATCTCTGTCGGCGAGGAGCAGACGGGTTGAGGAACGCTTTGAGGAATGAGGCATCCATTTTCTGAAGCAGACCATCATCAAAGACGCCCGGCTTGAATTTGGTGATCGGCTCCGCTTTGAAGAAGTCCAAATGCTTCGCTGTGACGATGCCCGGGACAAGATCTGTGCGTCCAGCTTGCTCAATTTCAAACCTCGACTGAGCAAAGAGGACTGTCTTGGAGCCCAAAGATTTGCCAACCCTTGTGCGGCCAATCCATGTGATAGAATGCTGCCGCATGCTTGGCAACATGTGCACGAGGATGTCGTCAAGGAACCAAGGAACAAAGCTCTTCAAAGTAAAAGGCCAATACTCAATGGTTTTGGCATTTTGTCTACCTTTGTAGTAGTTCAGCAAAGCCGTGGTAACCTTCCCCTCATTCCAACCTTCAAGAGGACCCCCGGGTTGATGTACTTGTTCATCGGTCCATTCCATAAATTGGTTCCGGTTGTTGGAGCGTGGTCCATGATCACGAATGAAGCGATAGCCATTCTCACGGGCTTGCTGATCAATGGTCATCTTCTTCTCGAACTTTGGTTTGATGATCCAAAGGCGCAATTGCATCCCACCCATGCGATCAAGCATATAATTGAAAGCAGACAGGCCTAAACGCACCTGCTGGCCCCAATCGAAACGGAAAGGATGACCATGACAAGAATTCATGCAATCCTTGGAGAAGACTTTATTCTTATGCAAGTAGATGTGCTTGAAGATGTCCACAAACTTCTCATCAGGATTAGGAGGATCAGCGGCTGGCAAGATGACTATCTGCATGCTATAGGGGACTTTCGGCTCTTCTTTCATGTTGAACGGAGGTGGAAGTTCACTGTACTTCTCCTGCGCACACAGTCGGTAGAGAGTGTTGTCCAAAAAGTCCTGCGTCACATTGAGCTTGTGATTGACAATCACATCAGCATACTGTTCGACTTTGTGGCCCATACTGTCCATGTTGCGAAGAGGCAAGTCACCGATCGTCACATCGCCCACAGGACGATCAGACTTCAAAGGCCTGCGTTCGGGACCAATAAGCTTTTGGCCATTGACTTGGACTACTGCTTCGGCAAATGTGAGTTTCCCGTCTTGGTCTCCAAGGTCTCTGTTGAAACCATCCCCTGCACCAAGCTGAAGTGCCATGGTAGGTGACAATGAGCACAAAGAAGACGTCAGGAAGCGGATGAGAGCAAATCAGATTTGAGAGCAAAATCTAGCAGTGGAAGAATCAAATGACATGGAAGTGACATCAACTACTGCAGGGACATGCATGAAAAATACCTTCAATGACAGAAGCCAGCAAATGAAGATCTTTTGTGAAACATTGCTCAGAAGTTGCATATTCAATTCTGACGTTCCAAGGAGATGAGATGTAGAGGTTCAGAATGCAGCAGATAAGAGGATGACCTGTCAGGAGTTCCAGATGCGTTGATAAGTGCATTTCTCCCAAGGAGAAAACAACACTCAAGAAAATAGAGAAGTCTGCAGAGGACCAAAAAAAACAAAAAAAA
>CAXAMN010009446.1:396728-411942 GCA_963970005.1 Durusdinium trenchii | reverse complement strand
TTTTTTTTGATCCTCTGCAGGCTTTTCATGTTCCTTAACTAGAAAATGATTGAAAAACCTATGAATTAAAAACCCACCCCCCATGACAATCCCTTCTGTAAATATACTGTTCCAAACATAGCTCATTGTAGGCCCAAGGGTATCAAATCCGTGCAACCATGCTGGTGCCACGAGGTGGCAATATATGAGTTTGGTTTCTTGAAGCATAGGCCCTGGCCGACATGCAGGTGATCAAACACAACAAGGTATGCTGAACATACACACAGTGGCATGGATAGCATCTCTCACACACTCCTCTTGATTGAAAAGCACTGCTAGATCCACCCCATCCCCTAAGCACGCAAGCACAGGCAACTCATCAACCAGCGCCATCCTACCTGCGACTGCAAAAGGATTGCTTGACAATCCAGAACAAACAACAAACCTGTTATTGCAGCAAACTACCAAAAGGGTCACATGGATGGAGGTGACTGGAATTTGTGTCTTCCGAGCATCGACCTTGTTGCGACCAAATGTGCCTCGAGTCAAAGCTTACCATACCAGGGCCCTACGTTTAACCTACCAGTGGCCCTTGGAACATGTCAAGCTTGCAAGCCAAGCCTCGTTCAGCCCAAAGCAGTCAGGTGCTTCTGCTGGGTTCAGCACTGAACTTGAGCCCACTCTGCGTGAGGTGTTTTTTGTTGATCCTTACATCCCTGGTATCATGGTGGAACAGGTCTATGTCGAAACCAAAGGAACAGGGCTAAGAGGTTCCAGTTTGCTGTCAGCCCAGCTTTAAACCATCTTAGACCAAATTGTCCAAAGCAACCAGGCCCAAACATCCAAAAGGGCAACAGCTGACCATGTTATTGTTGGATGACCAAACGAGTGAAGGAATTGCATGATGAAGTACGGTGAACATTTCAATCAACGTAGGCATGTGGGTGTGTACTAGCATAGGTGGACCCTCCATTGGAACCCTTGGAAAAGCCAAACAAACACTGAACATGCCTAAAACCACTTGGTTGGGAACTCTTGCTATTCCAACACGAACTCTCATGGACCAGCAAGGACCTGAGAATTAGACCGGTTTTGCGCTACAGAGGTTTTCTCAAGCCGCTCCAGCTGCATTTGCCTATCACGGCCAAAAGAGTGCAACATTGGGTTCAAGTTGAGGTGCGACCGTGATCTGAGAAAACAAATTAATTATAGAGGCAGAAAAGGAGCGGAAGCAGTCTCATCAGTTGAGGACCTCGCGTGACACGTGGAAAGGTTCACCATTCAGGGCAAAGCATGGGCGCAGGTCTGAATCATTTCGTCATTGACCGGTAGGCATTTACCGAGAGACTTCCCAGTTTCTTTGACTGAGGCAACTTGTCATTTTGTACACATGTCGCTGGTGAGCAGTGAGGGTGGACGTTCAGGAACTTCCAAAATGCGATAGACGGTGCCAGCTGTGTAGACATCGTTCAAAGCGATGGCTGAAAACAAACAACAAACATGACATGTCTCTCGGTTTCACCCCTCGATGTGCTTGTGAAACCACAGAAAAAATCAAGAACATTGCTGGAGTACAAAAGACTATGGACTTTATAGTCATTCTCCAACCTAATAGCAATGGCCTCCAACCTACTAGCGATGGCCTCCAACCTACTGGCGAATGAATGACTTCTGTTTTATGTAACTTTTGATCAACGTTTCATAAAAACTTCACCCATGACAGCTGGCAGCTTGAGATCGCCAGTTTCTAACGTGGAGGAGTAGGATAAGGTTGACCGCAGTTTGCCACAATACAACCATCTCCATCTTCTCTCTACCCGGCATATACTATCATGATTCATTCAGGAGCACTCCTGCTTTTCAATCTTCAGGTTCTTATACCAACCACCTTTGAGAATGGACAAAACACATGCAGCCGCCTTCGTGGATTCTGGAAACGGTCATTGAAACATTCGACCGTCTTCTACTCATTCAGATCCTTTAAGCACTTCTTCAACTCTTCTGTCGACTCCTGCACTGGCATTGAGTCGCTCACCGATATGGTTGCCGAAATTCCTTCTGTGACCATTCGTGCAAAAAACTGCATGATGCCTTGACCTGCTGTGATTCAACAAACGCTAATCATCATAACTGAACTGGTGCTGTGCAATATGACTGCAATATTGGAACAATTCCTAATTACTCATCTATATGTACACTCAGTGATGTACAACTTATTAGTAGAATGGAACGGGCAAGTTGACAGTTTGCACCCTTCACATACCCCCACGACTGCATTTTTTAAGAGCTACTTCCTCCCCTTCAAGGTCATCTCAGTGCAACTTATTTTTTCCATCTCTGCCATTGACCATCGTTGCCTGTACTTGCCTGTATACGTATATATGATCATGATACATCATGTCTTCTTTGAACGGCCGGGGGGGTCACTTGCACATCGACAATTGGGGTCACTTGCGCATCGAGGGTCATTTATGCATCGGAGGGGTCACTTACGCATCGCCGGCCATAACATCACATCTTACATCCGTGCACAACCGACACACACACACACAGAGACAGCTTTCTACGATCTAAGGATGGCCTTTTCTCTGTGATCTAAGGCTTGCCATCGATGGCAGGTCTGATGAAATGATTGGCCCATGGCCACATCATCACATCATTACGGAAACCTTGCTTTTATTGATTTTTCACCGGTCCCTTACTCAAAATAAGAGGGGAAGTAAAAACGCTGCTCATGTGCAGTCAAACTAGAGATACTTTCCATGTTGCGCTCACCTAAACCCCGACGCACAAGCGACCCCCCGCCCCTCTTTCAACGTCCATGTAGGTCATAAACAAATCCAAGTAACATGCGAATTCGAGAGGACAAGACTTATGGCAAGCATTGTAACACAGCTAGATATCTGCTCCAATCTCAGGGTCGTCAACCCTGTCCCCTGCCTACATATCCTGGCTGTCTTGACCGTAGTACATGTAGTTGACGCACAGGCTGCAGATTTGAGCAACATTTCAGAACATTAGCAGGCTGATCAAAGGATTGCTTCGCGGCTTGTTTCTGTTTGCGGCTTGCTGCTGGTAGGACAAGAAGAGGCTACGGGAAGTATTAGCTTGGCGGAGCAAAAGTACAGCTCCCCTTACGCACGTCTCTTGGCTTGCTTTGGTGGATCGGACGAAAGAGGCAACCTAAACTCACAAGAAGTGTTAGACGCTTCTTCTTTTACTTCTTCTTCTTCTTCTTCTTCCAGGCATCTACAATGTTGATGCGTGCTCACGGCCATGCCCAACAGATGGATGTACCTGAGCAGCATCCCTCGAGCACTAGCTTGAAGAATGTTCGAGGGACAATGCAAGCAGTTGTGCCAAACCTTTGTTGTTCTGAAGCCACTTGAGGCTGTATAATACCCATCAGAAAACTACAACAGGAAAAAGTCAATAACGATGGATGACATCACATGTTTTGACAGGGGCATGTTGATTTAAGGATGTTTGCTTGCAATGTCTGCACTGCTCTGCACCACAAAATCATGT
The DNA here is from genome assembly GCA_963970005.1 of Durusdinium trenchii. Taxonomy (NCBI): domain Eukaryota; class Dinophyceae; order Suessiales; family Symbiodiniaceae; genus Durusdinium; species Durusdinium trenchii. Next base: position 408,435 of record CAXAMN010009446.1, on the reverse strand, counting down.
GGACACCCAAAGACCAGTAAATGTTCTTGAAAGCAAACAAGCTGGGTGAACACATAGCAACTTATGGCAGCAGATTGTTTTCGGTAAACTCAAGGTTCTTTAAACAAACATGCTACATTCACACAACAACGCCGGAAGTAGAGACGCTGTCGCATTGCGCGCAAGTCCCTTTGAACATTCACTCAATACAGCTCCAGCATTCGAAGCAAAGGCTTGAAACCCTGAACTCCTGCAGGCTCGTCCCTGAATGACTTGTAGACCATTCTGGAGCAGTTCCCTTCGCCTGCATGCTCAACAAAGACTGTGCGACGATGTGAGCCTTGCTGACCCCGAAACACACCGACCCAAATGTAGTGACGGCATGCCTGATAGGTCAAGACATGTTTAACTTGAATTGGGTCGAGCGAGTACAAAGGCAACCTTCAGTCCAAGTCCTCTGAACAACTCATCATTTTCTGAGAGCAAAACCTGAGTCTAAACCAGCAGTTTCTGGCGATCACCTGCATTGTGGGGACCAAAAGCTTTGCAGAACATGTTCATGGGTGTCAAAAGGAAATTTAAGGTGCTCAGGAACATGTTCGGCAGGTCCTACCTGCCTACCTGCAGCAAAATTTCACCGCGTTTGAAAACTGATACCGTACCTCAGTATGGCAACATATGGCAAGAACAACACTTTGGCAAGGCTCAGTGATTAGTGACTTTTTGGAGACGCTTGTGGTTTGTCTGGCAAACATTCATTCGTGCAGTTGTTTTTTCGTGGCCAACATTTAAGCCTGTGTGCAGGTGCTTGTGATGTGGGGCTCACTTGGCAACGACAGGCATTTGACACGCACTTTCGCAGTCCAAGCCTACGAACAAGAACACCCCCGCATTCTTTCAACTCTTTCACCTCCTATATTGATATGGTATGATAAGGTCAACCATTGCCTGGCCGTGGCGTTTTGCGCCCAGACTAGAATGCGTCGCGCTATGTGGTCAACCTATACCCTCCCCCCAAACAAACATGGAAGTGGAACATGGCCCCTTGGACAACCATTGTCCTCTGCAAACAGGTGGTTTTCCACTCAGGAGTGAAAACCACCTGTCTGGGTCTCGTGAATGCATTACATCTCGGTCAACTCCTTGCTCTGGGCGATGATTTGACACCTCCCAAAAATGACAACAAAGACCCCTTCGATAACCAGAACAATCAACATGCAACTTCACAAGGGGTGGGGGTTGTAGGGGGCCCCTTAGGGCTCACGCAGCCACAAGTTCACACCATCCTCCGCCTCCACCCGGGCTTTTCAGTCTACTACCTACTTGTCCGCCGAGGCCTTCTGACGCACCAACGGCCTTCTGGCGGCGTCGGTCTCCTTGTCGGTGAACGGCGTGGGTCGGGTGCCAAGCCGTGATGAAGAAGCAAAACTCCCAGGGTGATCCGGTGATCCCTATAGTAATCCTCGTCTTCGCCTGTGGCTTCAGCCGGCTTGGAAACATCACAAAACATCACAGTCGACATGACGTAGAGTACCCGTATGTCGTGTGGTGGTAAAATGCTCGGAACATCTTGGGGTCATCACTCCGAGTCCACGTTGACGAGCAAGTCGGACCACGGGTGTCAGACATGAAGACCACTGAGAGACCAACCTTGTGTTGAGGATGGTACGCCAGTACTGCAACTTACACTATGCGTAGGTCCACATAGACCAACACATCTTTGTAGATTTTTGTTTATGAGTCTCCTCCTTGATCATCCTCTTTTCATGTCCTGTTTTGAACTTGTGGGATCTACAGACTTTGATTTCTACTTGTCAAACACCACGCGATATACACGACTCCTCAATGTGCCAAGCAGGCGAAGGTGGAAAGGCATGAACCACCTCACAGCCGGGTATGTTTGTATAAGGTCATGGGCTGAAAAAGTCCTACGAGCGTACCACACGGGTGTTCAGCAGGTTGTATTTTAGGATTCGAAAGGAGGGAATTGGAGACACGGCTGGACAGGCCTTTCACATTCGGAGACACGGCAGATGGAACCTATTTTTTGAAGACAAACTCAGTGATGTTCAACAAAACACCCTAATGTTCTACTTCCCCATCCTCTGCGTGAGGCTTTCGGTCGTTCTCCCTTCTGTGACTTCATAAGGTCCTTCGACCTAATTGAGTTGAGACCTAGATACTAGAACTTAATCCCTTTCCACAGCTGCGCGCGACTTTCAATTCCAAAACGCCCCAAGGCCAGCCTCGGTCTCGTCGCTTCTGGACCCAAACGGGGTGAAGGTGTGCTCCTCGCGATGAAAAAAACACGTTACTGACACCTGCCCGTGCGTGATCCATGGAGTTCCCATCCCAAAGAGAAAGGTCTACTAGCGATGGCCTCCAATCTAAAAACGATGGCCTCAAACCTGATAGCAAACCTGATAGCAATGGCCTCCAACCTAAAAGGGATGGCCAACCTACTAGCGTAAACAAAAGTTGGTTTGACGGAGTCTCATTGTCTTGACAATCAGGAACCTCCTCCCAGAGGAAGAGAACAGGTGTTCATTCACTTTCAAACATGTGCTTGTGCTGCGGTCTTCTTGCAAAGGTTCTATAGCCGCTATATAAAATACAGTAGTTTTATAGTACACTGTGGCTCACACCCTCAAACCGACCAATGGCTGTGGGCCCCCCCATAGAATCATTCAGGAAACACCTCCAGCATGGCCAGGCGGGCTCCAAGCTCAGCCCTCAGAAAGGCGAGCAAAATGGTTCGGCTCGACGACGCTTTCAGTCCAACGGACTTGAGACGACAAGGGGGTTGATCTCACACAAAGGTCGAGTGGAGAAGGAATCGAGCAAATGCTGGCGGTTTGAGGGTCCAGGGGCCAACTGAAATCAATTTGGCTATGACATGGTGACATGGTATGACATGATCTCTGCACAGGTCCTTATAGAATAGAGCTTTCTTGGAAGACTAAAGCAACAGCATCTTCCTGAAAAGTTGCCCAACATCACCCAAAAATCAAACCTCAAAAGTTGAACAACACGGATATCTCAGGAATTTCGACCATAGGCTCGCCCTTTTCACTTCTTCGACTTCTTCAAAGTCTTTACAGGTGAAACTTCGGTGGCTTTAAGCCACTGCCCTCCGGTGCAAATATCCAATTGCACCCTCACTCGCCATAGAGTCTGGTCCCACTTGAGCGGTGGTCAAAAGGTCATAGAATGGGCCTATGTCGTAAGGATTACGCATGCACTTACGCAACGCTTACGCGCCTCAGGTTCTACCTTACGTGAGGGACAGGGACTTGTTTGAAGTTTACGCGCTCTTACGCGAAACATCCTACACGCAAGTTGTTTTCCAAGCAACAGTTACTCTCCAGAACTGTCGGGCCGGGAGGCAGAAGATAAAGAGGCTGGCCCCGGAATCACTCAAAGACAAGCCAGGAAGAAACGGTTGACATTTGCAAACGAAGCTTCAGCTTCTGATAGTGACGGGCAATGTGATGGGAAGGTATCAGAAATAGCTTGCAGGACTGACTGTCTTTGTCGCCATTGCAGCTTAAAGAAAGGTTTTGCTTTCGGAGGTATGACGGCAAAGAAAGTATAACTCACGAACACAGAGTAGGCTCGGAGCTTACGCGGATTGCCCTGCATCTGTGAAAGTTGCATTGATGTTTGATAAGCCATGCTCTTTTGCTCTTTGGCCAGTGACCTTGAGAAACACCGCCCTACCCAATACGTTGATACTATATAATGGTTTTGCTGATTGTCCCGCCATTTCCGAAGTAATTACTACCTCCCGTGCACATTCACCTGTCAAAATTTGAATGTGCCTTTTTATCAATCTGTCCGATCAAAATGCTGCAGCTATATGATCTATATGTTAGGAACCTGTGCCCTGCATCTTCGTAGGCCCACCAACAAAAGAGCAACAAATTGGCTCTTGAAATAAATGCAACTGACTGCAACTCAGCATTCCCAACATGGTGCTCAACTTTTTCGACTTTGCTTACTCAACATGTGTTCTGAAAAATCTGCTTACGCCAGCTTACGCGACTCTGTCGTTGGCTTATGCGAGAAAGCTTTATGCTCTTTCATGTCACAACTAGGTGGGTTTTGACCCTTGCTCAATTGATCTCGATGACTGTCCCCTGCCACTCACCGCGCTCATCCTTGGATCTGCTTAGGGAGCGGGAAAAGTAAAAAATCTTCTCTAACTTACCCATAGGATCCCATAGGGAAAGTAAACATCACCTTAAGCAAAGCCATGCTGCGCTGTCCAGCCCAGATTCTAAAAATTCTTAAAATTCCACCGCCACTTGACCCGCTGCATGGTCGAGACCGGGCACGGTGGAATCTTGCCTCCGCCTCCCTTTGCCAACTTCTTCCCCATTGCTCCAATCAGGAGGTGTTGATCGCTGTTGGGCTTACAGTATTTGGGACACGAGCTACAGCAATTAAGAAATTGACAGTGCAGGTAGCACAAGTGTCACACTACAAATGCCCCCGTGCAAGACACACTGATGGCCAACCCTGGCCACCAACCCTTAACCTTACCACCCTCTTCCCTTATTGCTACCTGGTCTGGACCCACAAACCTCGGTGGGTTCCTCCATACGTGCCTGAACTCAGCAAAAGATATCGCAGCCTGCGGTTCGTGCGAGCAACGGCAAAACTGCCAGAAATGGGTCAAGAAACAATGGCAATGTCCAGCCCCCGAGGGATTTCAAAGACCAAACCTGTTGAGGCCTGGACATTGGTAAATCTTTGCCTTGCCTTGCATTCGTGAGGTTCTGTACAAGCAAGCAGTACTGTCTGGAGACATCAATAGGGATTCAGCAAGTCGATAGGGATGTTTGCAGCTCCGCCTCGCATTGGAGCTCGAGCTTGGCATCATCCAAACGTTGATTGAGCTCCCGCAACGGAGCCGCCTCAGGCTTTGGCGCGGTTCGGATGATGGGAAGCTGGAGCGGCGAAATTAGTTCACCACCGAAACAAAGTAACTGTACCTGTCGCCCCTGTTGAGAGCTTCCTTTCAAATATATAATAAGAAGCCAATACAGGTGTCAGAACATAGTTAACGGAATCTCCAACTCACACATTTCTCACTAGAAAGCTTGGAAACTGTCGGCACTTGACACTCACCAGAATCGGTTTTGCCAAATGACGACAACATCTGACTCAATCCAGTCCAATCTGGCAAAATTGCTTGGCTTGTCATTTTGATGCTGCTTTGGCAGCTCCTTCATGCCAAGGGGGACACAGAGTCAGTGTCATCAGCATGGGTTGCATCTTCTCCCTGAGTTGCATGCGGCCAACTGAAGAGTTTCTCAATGTAAGTGTCAAACAAGTTGCCCGAATCGAACATATGTGGCACTGCAAACAGCTTACCAGAAGTTGTTGTGCACGATCCACTCTTCGCTATTTGGAAAGCTCGTTCCTGGCTGTCTATTTGATAACCTCTTCAGACAAAGAAAGCCAAGCCGTTGTCCAAGTGTAAACAGGCTCAGGCAGCAGCAAAGCGCGCCCGCATATCAGCAATCTGCTCTTGAAGCTTTTCCATCTTAGCAGTGGCTAGCTCAGTGGCTTAGCGTCTGCCTCTCTCTGATTTCCAGCCATATACTACTGGTTAGTTGGTTGGCTGGGCAAGCAGCCGCAGTCCAGGACACAACTCCACCGGCAAATCAGCAGAGAGGCTCCAGCCTTCTTTTTTTTTGCAGCTGTGTCCGCTGCCAAGCTATCTTGATTTCATGATGTTTTATGTCAGTATCAACAAATAGGAACAAGAAGCTATTAGGGTTAGGGGCTCCTGGCATCGCTACTAGGAGCAAGAACACTACTATAGGATTTCGATCCACCTTCTTGTCTCTGAGCTGGCAGGCATCTGCAGAGTGGACTGCCCAAAGCTGGTCAACGGCAGCTTTGGCACGCAAGCCTGAAAAGCTGATTTTTTGAATGCACCCGAAAAAAAACACAATGATTCCCAGCGATTAATCCTTGAGTTGGGTATTCTGAGTATTTCAATTTGAGCCAGGGCATCTGTTTTACGACAAAAATACACCGGCCGTGCCTGAGCAATCCCGTGTCTGCTCTAAACTTCCTCCATCGCTCAACACCTGAAGAGGGCTTTACATGACAGTGCAGTGCCTGCTAGATGATACAGTACCAGCACTCCCGGGCTGACGACTACGGTTGAGCAGTGACATGTCCAGGTGGTCAGGTGTGCAGATGACAATATGGGAAAGAACAGCAAAAATCAGTGGTGCCTTACTACCAGGAACAAGAAGCTACTGGTAACAAAGGGCATCGCTTCTAGGAGCAAGAAGCCACTAGTAGCTCCTGACCTTACTGCTAGGAACAAGAAGCTACTAGTCGGTTGAAAAACAAAAACAACACAATCTGCTTACACCCAAACACCAGTCGAAGATTCGACGATGCTTCTCGGAATCCTGACAGCAAGCAACCTGATTTGAAGCATAGACCATCCAAACCCAAAAAGGTTGCTGCCTTCGTCGACCCACATTTAGGCATGGGTGAGTCTTCAAATGGTGTGCGTAGTCTGTATTCCTGATCAGGACCACATGGCTGTGTGGGTCCAAACCTGGACTCCCTTGCAGACATGCCGAAACAACTGGCTCCAGCATGTATGTTCAGGAGTGAACTTGGTTGATTCACAGCCACATCAAGCCAAGTGCAGCGAAGCTGCTTCCTTCAGAATTGAGTGGATCTGCGCCTGTGAACACACAACTTATGGCACCATGTTTTACTGACATGAACCCCATCTTGGCCATCGGGGGTAAGATGCAGGCTGGATCTCGATGTTGCACATAAAGGCTTTTCAAGGACTTTTCACTTTTACGCTCCCCGACTTGAACCCCCAAACCGTTTGAACCCCCAAACCAAACAAGATCCCAGCCATAGAGTAAGTTATTTTGTGATAACACATAATAACACCATATAACACCCCTAACCATAACCAAATTCAGTTTAGTTTCACCACCTATCTTCAACAACCTCATGAAACAACAAAAACATACAAAAACACACGACTCACGACGCAATCGATTGTTTCGTCGTCCTCCAAGTTGGCAGGGCAACAGAAACTCTCCAGGGCATCCAAGCGCCGACTCAAAGCCTCGATGTCCTGTGCCAGGGCCGGGGCCCCCGCCCCGAACGCTGGTCATCAGAAACTGATGGAAGCTGACTCCATCCATCAGTGGTTCCACCTGATCATCCAAAGCATGGACAATGGGGTCATACAAAAACCCAAACGTGAAGGAATCATTGCCCTGAGGTACTTGGGACCACGGAACGCGCCCTGGGCCTCTTGGATTCGCCAGTCCATATTCTCGGATGCCATAGCTATAGAAGGGCCACAGAAAAAGGACTGTGCCAAAGCAACAAGCATGTATATGGCGCAGAATTGGACATAGATTCACGTGCATCATCAACACTGCACTATTCTCAGCCTATGAGCCTTGAACAATTTGAACTCACATGAAGCACTCACACTGCTGCATCGAGTCATCCGTGGCAACAAACAATATTTGACCGGATAGCCCCATATGTGAAGTTTTTGTGTTTATTAAAAAAAGAATCTGTGGCAGCGGGAGCGGCATGACGAGGAATGATAGCGAGAGCGTGAGATTGAGTGCAAGTGAGCTGTGAGTGTTGTGTGAAAACAACCAGCACTTCACCTTTGGAAGGCAACCTGCAACGAACTGCACCTGCTCGGAACAACAAAAAACACGGTGCACCAAGGTTTATTTTCATGTAAAACATGGCGGTTACATGCTGTAACAGTCCTTGAGCACAAACACACGAGTCGAAGCTGCACAGCAAACTCCATCACTGCAACTTGCTACAAATCACACCAACAAAACACTTGAGTGTGTATCTGACTGAATTAGAAGGAAGTGTCTCTGGGTTAGAAGAGAATGTTGCAGGGTTGGAAATACAGATTCCAGGGTTACATGACTCTCTCGCGAAAATGCCGTCCTCCTGGAATTCACCACGGTGTTGTTTAGACGACAAGCCCTTGTTGCTGGATACGGGAAAAGTCCAGCCACCCATCCCGGAAAAACACCAGCGAGTGTCACCTTTCTCAATTTAAAATCACAACTGAAGAGATAAATTCTAACAGGTTCAAGTACTGGACCAACTATGAAAAGCTTAATATAGCTTGTGTGCAACAACAGGTCAATTAGCTCCCCATTGACCGAGCGTCAGCGTGTGTGACGCACACGCATCACGCATCTTTCCGCACCCTCTCGACCTTGAATCCTGCACTGCCACATACATTCAGGCTGTGGAGAACCCCAAAAAGTGTTCATGCCGAGATGAGTTTGAAAGTACAACCGGATGGAAATACCTCAAGCTTTGACGAGTCGGGCAACAAATTCGGGTCTATTACGGGTATATTGATGGATAGCTTGTGCCTCATTCAACCCAACAATTGGACGTGGAAGAGAGTGGAAAGGAGGTCCTGCCATCCTCTGGCACCAGCAAAGACAACACAAAAATCTGTGCAAGTGCTGCCATTCAATGGTCCTAAGTCCTAGATCATTGAAACAATTGCCTGAATTAAAAACAGGAAATACATAGCACTTTCGGTCGAGCTACGAGTTCTGGAAGTCTACCGTGGCAAGTTTCATCACCAAGTTAAAACCATAGCCTTGGTTAAACTGTTCACAACGCACAGCCTTCCATCATGGATGTGGCATGCAGCCCTTCCTCAAGCAACATCCCAGTGCCTGAGTCTAGCTTTGTACATTGACCCGAGCCTACAAATCATGGAGTTTGGCAAATGTATGCAAGTGTGCAAAGAAAAACACGGCAGAAACACATTGATTATTGCTGACATGTATCCAATGTTTTCCAATGGTTTGTGACCGTCTGTGCTGTAAACAGCAACTGAATAATCAACCAACAGTGATTCCAAAAATTCCACCAATTTCACCATGTTCCGTGTTTGTCTTGCCGTTCTCTCAGCAAGATCGCGGTTCTTGGCGATGTTGAACCTCTGAATCCAAACGTGCATTGGCGAGGTTTTGGGTGTTGCCAACAACATGTCCGTTTTCCAAACACACCGCAGTGCTTGAATCTTCGGCAACACAACTTGGTGACCAAATTAGGTGTTATTTTAACGTGGTTGGCCTGTTAGAACAAGAGCGACACCACCCACATGTAATTTGTTTTCCGTATCTGCCATATTTTACCTCTGCCTCTTTCTGCCTCTAGATAAGTCAAAAAGATTGTCACCAGGCTGCAGTCACCACGGGAAGCTAGTCAGCTAGTCATCACAAGTCCGGTGGTGGAGCCCTGGTGCATCCATCAGCCTCGTCTGCTGCAGCGGTGAAGGCATCCATCAACGCAGCACCACGGCGTGTCAACTCCTACAAACACCGCTCGACGAACCACTCACTACTCACCTTGGGGGGACGGAATAGGAAGCGGCTTGCGCCGAAAGCTGGCAACAAGGCCTACTGCGAAACACAACCAAAGCAGCCAACACGTGAAGAAGCACCGGTGTTCCCGCTGCAAGTGCTGCATTCTGAGTGGTCGCAGAACTGCTGAAGCTAAGCACCAAAACACTTGCCAGAGTCCACCAACCCTGGCTTTGCCAAGTTCTTTCACGGATGATGGCTTGCATGCGACCTCACAAGTGACATGGAAAGCCGCACTTTCTTGGTCTTACAGCCAGGCGTGGCAAGGGGTACTGTGGGCACTGCCCCCAGCACTGGGTCCGACCACCTGCTTGGTAAGGCTATAGGTCGACATCCAAAAGGCAAATCAGGGATGTGAACATCATCGTCAACGCGCAACTACAAGTCCTTGCTTGCTCTAGCTAACAAGCCCAAAAAAACAATTGGACAACTAATCGTCCTCATTGTACTTTGTCAAATTGGCCAACCAGTACAAATATACTTGAAGCTACACCATAGTGGAGTGGCCCCAAGTGATACACTGCATCGGACTTCTTGGCTAGCAGATCTGTTCCTTCTCATGCCACACTCCCCTTCTTTGAACTCTATATAAGACAAACATGGCCAGGCCTAGGAAAAAGAATGTCCCACCCGCCGAAACAGGCTACTAGTATCATGCTTCAGCACACCCATCCGACATGACTCAGGTGACCCAAGCAATGCGCTGATTCTCCGTGTCGATGTGATTTCCTTAAGACGTGATCTTCTTAATGTGTTTCTTCTCTGATGACCTTTGTTTTATCTTTGGTTTGTTTTAGTCTTTAGACCTTGATTAAAATGAAAGTCGTAATTCGTTTGGGGCAATCTGTGAACAGATTGGACACCCCAAGCTTCTGGCAGGCCACTTGTTGGTGCTTAGAACACATCTTCGGCGAGTATCGGGGGGACTCATCGGGAACTTCTAAATCCATGATCCTTTCACCATGGGAGTCTTTGATGGATGGTGGACTACCAGGCTATTCACTGGACAGGTGTCTACCACGTGTTCTGCAAAAGAACATCTCACTTAGTAGCGTTTGCTTTACTTCTGTGTTGCAAAATCTATCTTTGATCACCCTGCAGCGCTTTCTGCAAAGCGGGAAAAATCTGAGCCCAGTGACAAAAGGGGCTTCAAACTACGAGTGGAACTCGCTTGGTAGATCGGATTCATCCTCCCCTACAAGTACCACAAAAGAACTCGAAGGCATTTCAGTTCTTTTGTCGCTTCTGTCGAAACGTCATGAAAGAACGCCAAACAAATGATGAAGTCAACAATCACAAAATCAAGAGATTTGTGGCTTGGAGATGCTAGGAACATGTTTTGCAGTTGTTCTTTTGGGACCAATGCATATTGTTATAGACACTGCTCACACGAAGTAAGAATGGAATATGAAGAGACAGCAAACTGGACAGACATTTAGATATTTATTATCCTTTTGTTGGAGCAAAAGCACATTGTTGATGCCTTTCCAGCCAAACACCAGGACACTGATCTCACTCAATCCCATCGCTACTCTGCCACTAAAGCGCCAATTACTCGCTGCTCATTTAACAGATGTCTTCTAAGAAACAAAAACATGTCCTATCTATGAGGTTCCCACCAACCCCCCGAAGACCACACTGCCATACCCCCAACAAATCCGCAGGGTGGGTCGTTTGTCGAGTTTTTCGACCTCCGAGGTCGACCGGACCCAAGAAACCCCACGAACTCCCACGTCGTACGGCCCACGGCCCACTTCCGATGGGATTCTCTTATTAAAAACATATCCTTTAGAATACCCCCCAGAAGGGTGGGAGAGGCACTTTGGAACACAAGTTTTAGTTCACTTTGGAACACAGGGTTTAGTTCACTTTGGAGCACAAAACACCCCAAAACCATGGAAGGGTTAATAAAAAGCGAGATCACTTTGGAACACAACACACCTGTTTTTTTTGGGTCACTTTAGAACACACTCTGACACTGGTTTGCAGTTAACTCAATTCCCACGTTGAGAAGGAAGGTGAACGAACGGAAAGGTGGAAGAGTCGGCAGAACAGTATTGTTTAACAGAAGGTTTCGCGTGACTGCAGAACACTAGTTACTGAGTACTTAGCAGACCTAGGAAAGGAAAGAGTGAACCGAAAGGCGAAGAGTCCGAGTACTTGAAGGTGTTTTAACAAAAGTTGACGCGTGACTGCAGAAAACTAGTTACTGAATACTTTGCAGACCTAGGAAAGGAAAGAGTGAACCGAAAGGCGAAAAGTCCGAGTACTTGAAGGTGTTTTAACAAAGGTTG
>CAXAMN010009446.1:372655-396718 GCA_963970005.1 Durusdinium trenchii | reverse complement strand
TGCAAGGAAACCTGTTTTGGGGGATATCATGCGAAGAACCAACATGGAAACAAACCAACAGCGGCAAGGGGAACCAGTGGAGTCATTGCGTTTGATGCAGGTACACAGTGGAGCGTCCTCCACTGCTTCAGCACCAACCGATACCCTCTTCGTTGGACGGGTAGTATCGGTGGTGACCCGTCCCCCTGCCTCTTTTTTCTTTGCGTGAAGAAACTGCAAGTTAGTAGCGATACCAGAAGCCCTTAGTAGCAGAACCAGGGGCCCTAGTAGCATCCTGTACGACTCGAAACCTTAGACACAGGTGTGGACACACACACAGAGACACGGATGGGGAGGGTTTAAGGATGAAGGATGGGGTGGGGGGGGGGGGGTGGGGGGGGGGGGGGGGGGGGGGGGGGGGGGGGGGGGGATGGGGTGGGTGGGGGGGTGTTAATAACATCCCTTTGGATATTCATCTGCATGATGATCTCTGTTTGCTAATTGCTTCCACAGTACCATGCATGTAACACAAATGCTCTGCATCCTTCATTCATTTGCTAGTGGTTACGGTGGCCTCCAATCTACTAGCGATGGCCTCCATAGTAGTAGCGATGGCTTCCAACCTACTAGCGATGACACGCGTTCCGAAGCGATCACATTGCCGCGTTCCGAAGCGATCGTTTTTCTGCGTTCCGAAGCGACTACCTCACACCCCAGAAGGCCCCAGAATCTCGCAGAAGGCCCGGATTTTCTCACCCAGCTCCGTTCAGTCCTGCCGGATCTCCGACGCAGGAGTCCGGCCCGGGCGCCTCAACGGCCAAGCGGCCAGTCCGATCGACGAGTCAGGTAATCCATCAGCCCAACACAGGGCCATAGCGCACCTGGCGCTACTTCCTGTTGTGCTGCCCGTGGATGCCTGCCCCGCGAGCGCGCAAGGTCAAGCTTCGTTTAGGGATCTTGCTGTGGAAATGTCTGAACGCCTCAACAGCGCGCACTCAGCCAGGCTGAAAAAAACAATATAAGTTATAAGCATCTTACTGTTGCAGTGTGGTGCATTTTCGCCTTGTTTGGCCAGCAGAACAAATGTGTACTTGTTGCATGTGCCTACTGCTTCTGGCGCTTAAACTCACTAGCAAAGGACCAGCAGCTTCTTATTTGCTTGTCCACAAACAGCATAGAAGGAACATCTTCTGCTCACCCAGTCATCAAATAACATGGACTGCTTCAGCTCCTCCGGTGGATCCCACTGAACACGACGCACCTCCCCTCCGCTCACCTCGCCTCTCGGGACGAGGCCACACGGCGCGCGCTCATGACCTCGCCTGGCACGACGGACGTGGAGCAAATGCACAGTGGAGTGGGTGGACATCCAGGAAATGTGATTGAACAAACCCAGCAGATTCACTTGAAACTCAATTTTGTGTGTGCGCTTTTGTTTCTTGTGGAAAGACACCACCAGAAACAATATGCATGCACACAATGAAGCTTCCTCAGGGGGTTGATCCATCCGGACGAGTACAAGCAAAACTTATGTGAATCAGAAAAAAAACAGGACAAAACATAGCCAAGGGATCTTTCTTTTACACTACATCTGCCTCTCTTCTGCATGCAAAGCCGCAGCGCCATCCACAGAAGCACGCCGGCAGCGCTTCGGAGCTGGTCGCGGAGCTCCTGTTTCAAGTCCCTGAAGGTGGGCTGCTTTGGCCGTTAGCTTGGCCCATTTCGAGCTGGCTTCCGTCACTTGGCGTACCCTTTCTGGACATTGGATGTACGGCGAAGGGTCCATTGTCACTTGCAACTCTTACCAAATCAGTCACCCCCTAGAGAAAGCTGGAGTGGCTAGCCACGAGCTGATAGCAGCAACCTAAGTCTTGTATCGCACATCTTTAAACAGTTGCATCAAACACAATTCTACGTAACTTCCAAACTAACTTCCAAAGGTTCATTTTAGAGCGATCCTACGTACATTGGAAGGATTCAATACAAATCCACCCTAAGCTAGCACACTCTTTGCCCGCCCACTTATCCCTCCAATACCCCATCGCCTGCATAAGCTCCTGCGAAGCTCATTACCTTGCCGTCGTGGGCCGAAGCAACACATGTGCCACCTTCGAACGCAACAACATGGAGGTTGCGTGGTGAATTCTTCTAAAGCGAAGGTTTGGGGGGACTTAACCTCCAAAGGCAAAAGGAGTGAAGCCTTCCTATTACCAACATCTTGGCGGCTTACCCCCTCTTGAGAGAACTCCATGAGCAGCGTTGCTACAATTCAAGCTGACTTTCCGCCCTGGCCCGCACAGTAGAGTACATCCCAGTAGGAGGAGCCATCACTGATGGTCATCGACAGCCACCACAGAATAGCATGAGCCCAAGAAACAACAGGAACATGTCCTGAACTTCGAGGCCATTGTGTATCCGAGATGTGCAGACCAAGATTGGAGGGAGAGTAGAAGAACCTGGCAACTGCATGCAACTGCAAGTTTTGCAAAGTGCATCACTGTGGCCACCGGCAAGGGTTTCTTCGCACTTCATCACCTCAGAGAAACAACGCAAACGTGCAGGATTTGTGTCTCATAGACTCATTGATCCACATGACAGGATGAGCAAACAGAATGACCACCTCTGAATATTCAGGTATGTTCTCAAGGACACTGAAGTGTAGAAACTTGCAAGCGGGACTGGCGACGCTGTACATCATCATGCCCGCCATTTCTTCCCGCACGAATGGGGAAAAACATTGAAAAACTGTTGGGCGCAACGTCAACATCAGAATGTCAAATGAAGGCTGCGAATTCCAACCCGTGTCCCCTCTCAATTTGACTTGGAGAAACCCTTCAGCATTCAATACGCTGTAGCGGCAAACTGTCACTGTCGGCGGCTGCATTTTCGGCTCCAACGCCCAGCTTCGTCAAGCATATATGGCCAAAGCATAAGCCATATGATGTGTTACCAACTGAAACTCTTCAGATCTGGATCCCATTTTCAGATGGAAAATACCGTTTTCAGCGGAGTTGCCGATTCTGGGCTCCCCCGGCACAAAGCTTCCTGCATTGAGCAGCAAAGCTCCATGAAGAGCTCATGGCTTGTTGGATGCAAACCTTCCAGCTCCAAGGTGATTCAAGTCGCGTGTGATCCTACTTCCAAAGTCTCTAAGGAGTCTCCAAGTGATTGGGATCTGGGAATACTTCGGATGATTTGGGCGGATTTGAGGGGGTCTGATGATGACTTCCCTTCCAAAAACTCCATTTGGCGAACCCTGGTTTTGATAGACAGCCTTTGAAATTATTGAACAAAACAATGACGTCCATTGCGATGTGGGGATCCGCCTCGCATCATCGGCGTTTCTTTGGATCAGCTAGCAAACTTGAAAGCTTTTGGAGGCCATCGCGATTAGTAAGCTATTAGGTTGGAGGCCATGGCTAGTAGGCCAGAATGGTTGGCCGAAACAGCCGCCACCGGTGAAAAGAGGACGGACGCAGAAAGCACGACTCAGTCGTGCGGCCAGGCCCCTCCTGCGGCCCTACCTGGAGGCGCTTCGTTGCTTTTCAAGTGGTTTTTCAGCAGCAGCAGTTGGATCTGCAGCTGCTGCTGCACCTGACGACTCGATTGGCAGAACTCGCCCCAAACGAAGAGTGGGAGGGAGTTTCCTGCATCTGTGAGCAGGGTTTCTGAAGAGCAGGGTGTGGCATGATGTGGCTGGGACATGCATCTCAGACTTCTCAATGGCAAGCCTCCAAGCTCAACTGACGGCTATGCCTTTCACTGCCACTGCTGGCTGGTGAGCCACTTAAATAGGAATGGCCTGGAATGGCCATTGGAGGCATTCCCAGCTTGGCATTGGGTCAACATCTGCCCGTCTTGTACACCCAAAGAAAGAACTAACAACGTCTTGTGGGATCTTCACCCGTTTTGGATGGTGAGTCTTGTTAAGCCATGCACACAACTTGTTAAGCCAGCAACAGTGTTGATCATCAACAGCAAGAACAAAGCATGCATAAATAACATCTGATGGGGCCGACTTCGATCGTGTGGTGGAGGATTCCACCGAACATGCCATCTTTGGGTATGGTAAGTAGATGTGAGTCATGTCATTGTTTCTCCCTGCAAGTACAGCAATTGGTCCCCAGATGCAGCCCCAAGTATGAACAACATCCATCAACATTATATATTTACAGTAATATAAGATACATTCTGCATTATACTCCGACCTAGAAGGGGGTGGTTCATGGACACACCCCTTCACCTCTAAGGGCTTAATGGACACCCCTCTAAGTATACGGGGCCATGTCCCACCTCTCGGCTCTCGGTGCCTCGGTGTGCTGCCGCATCGCCCAAGTCTCGGACTCCTCCAGGGCTCTTCGTGCCAAAGAGGCCTCAGCTGATAGGCTAGTTGATGGCTGCTACATCTGCACCCAGCCACTGCCTGGAGGTATATATTATTATTGTTATTATTTATTGTTATTATTTTTACTATTACTATTATTGTTATATTATATGTTAGACATGTAAGTTGCATCTGCCTGCTGTCCTTTTCTGTATGCTATTTGACATGCACAAAAACATGTGACTACAAACGTAGAGCCACGACAACCGCATGTACTTCTTTACACTCAAAACAGGTCATTAATTCTGGGGTTGTGATAGGGTTGTGATGTGCGCAGGGAAGGACAGTGAAGTACTACTGTATATAGCGTTAAACAAGTAAGCACCTCTCAATCAAACATACATCACTTGCAGCTCTAAAGACGTACATACATACATATATATATATGCACAGCCTATATAGTTCTGCCGACAAAGCCGTGACTGCTTGGTCAAACTAGCTACGACACAAATACAGGATTCACATGGATTGACCCCTTCAAAGGTTCTACCGTTTAGCCGGAGATGTCCCGTTTGTACATAGCCGGACATGAGGAGCCTCAAAGGAGGGTGTTTTGACCTCCAGGGACGACTCCGAACGACACCCCGACTGGGCAGCTGTGACAAAGGCCCCCACTTCAGCTGCCTGCCAGGCAAACAAGGAAAACAACTGGTACAATATATTTAACTGGCTCTGATTAACCTGATTGGCAACTTGATTGACTAAGATTAGGAGCACGATTCTAACTTTGGACTTGCCCTTGAATGAAGTGACCATCCGTCACAACAACCCCGAACACCACGGTCGAAACGTGGGTCGGCGCAGCTTGGTTCTGACTGATTCGAGTGAGGTTCCAAAGGCCAAACAGGTGATTTTCCACTCCCATGAATTTACTCTCTGACCGATTCGCAAAGCATGCGACACATCGTGCACCGTGAGCAGTGCAGATTGTATCTGCCTTTAAAATCCTCTCAAATCCCAAACACTGCAGACTGTAAGTCCCCAATCGGCTGAAAACACATGTGGTTCATGAGAGGATAGCACTGGTCCATCCGCCAAAAAAACCTGGCCTCACCAGCAAGAGCCGCTTCAGTGGCTTCTGCCCACCGCTCCTGAAGAGTGATTAAAGGAAAAGGGGAGCAGGAAAGATTGTGAGCTTCCCCAGCAAGCACTTTTTTTCTGTATTTTTTTAAGTTGAAGCGCTGAAAACACTGAGAAAATGGGGCCTGCAATGGGTTCCACACTCTTTTTTTTTGTAATTCATCTCATTGCCTTAGCCTTATTTGCTGTTGCTTAAAACTACTCACTACTCCTATCTGGAATGACTTTTATACATACATTCAGTTCACCTCCAGTTGCACCATGTTGACACCATTGGACTGTCAATGCGCAGGTAACTGGACTCCCAGGTCAGGGATACCATACCTCGAACAAGCGACCAGGGAACAGTTCAGTTCTTCTTTTACACGAAACAAACCTCTACGGTTCTCATTGCTCATGGAATTGCCTTTACCAACAATCATCTCTCCAGCAACCGGCTCGACTTTATTGTGGTCTTCTCATCCAACAAGTCTGCTACCCCCGAACACCTACCAACATCCAAGCTGGGTGCATTTCAAGAGAGACAAGAAGTCTCTGTCGGACGTTCTGAGCACTCCAAATAAAGACCCATCGAAGACCCTGCCAGCACAAAAACCATCATATACTTAGAAACGAGACACCCAGCCATCGATGCTGTGCCTTTACCCAATTACCAAGCAGTGTGAGGCTTCTGGTGTACCAAAGATGCACAAATGAGTCTCCGAAACTTTCGGCTTCTCCTGGTTCTTCTGACTGGCCAGCAATTCTTGGGAGTAAAGCTGCCGCAGTTCATCCTGCACAGGATGGAGAAAAGGTCAGCAGGCCCGTCAGCAGGCCTTCAAAAGGCCTGAGGCACTTGGCCTCCAAATGCAACTCCAGCTCTGTAACCAGAAAAGGAACCCACCGTCCAACCGATCTCGCATGTGCTACACCTTCCCAATTGGTTTCGTGAGGAGGGTCAGCAAGACTGCGTTATATACATATAAATGTGTGTGTGTTGCTCATTTTTGATTGGAGGGAAGAACCCTGCGCATCATATCACTTTGTCATCCTTCGCTGGAACCTCGGACACACGATGATCCTCATGAGAGAACATGTGGAAATCCTTGTAGCGACAGCTCGACGTGTCCTTTCCCCGGGTGTCCCACATGTCATGCCTTGTGAATGTTCAGATCTTCCAGTTTTCTGAGATCGCCCACCCCAATGACCACTACCTCCACCATTCGCAGGAAAGGTAGGATGAATATGAATGAATCACGCATCATCAAGAATCCACCAGTTGCTGGGGTTCCACTCCCTATCCTCCCTGCTCTGAAATGACTGCTGCACATCCTTCTCAAACCACCTCCCGGAGACCCGACCAGCGCCTCGACGGCTTCAAAGGCCCGCTTCTCACCTCCATGCTGTGCGCGCAGCGCATTGATGCGCTTGGCGTAGCTCTGGTGCATCTCTAGGACCTCCTCAACGCGTGGTCAAAATGGGCTATACAAATGAGCTACGGCTACGGCCAGTTCACCTAGCAGAAAATCACTTCTGCTGGTTCCAATCCCCACGACACTAAACAACCGGGGGATTGGGAGCGATGACGGAGGGATGACGCGAGTCAACTCGCAGGAGATCTGGATGGACCCCAAACCCTGACGAATGCGTGGACGAGTCCACGGTGAGGATGGAGTCCAAACGCACTAAGAATCGGATCCCTCAATTCGGCTGGGATACCTTTTCGGATTGACCGAGTCGCTTTGGAAGTTTGCTTCATCGAGTCACCGTTACCTCAGTGAGTTTGGAGTGGGACCGCCGGAAGCGGATCCGAAGATGGGAAGACACAGGGGGCCAAATGGGCCAACCTACAATACTACAAGATCCATGAGAATGAAGGAACCGGAAGGAACACATCCAGAAACATATATTGTTGTTTTCACAAGTTCAACAATCACCTGCCAAGTCTCTAAGCTGGTGAAACCTTCCACCATCTCCAATCATCCACAGCAATTATCCCCACCTTATTCATCCTTCCACCACCTGTCTCCTTCGCCGGAACACCCACCTGCACAAAGCCGCCCAGCAGTGACCCACCCAGGATTGACCGATCGACCGGTCTGCCGACGCGGTCCCGTCGTCCCGTCGGGACGCTCCTCGTTGAGCCGCAAGTGACGTTGCTGGGCCTCTTCTTCCCAGGAACGTGCCGAGGCCTCGGTCTGGATACGGTGCCGATGCAGCGCCGGAGATTTGGACCTGGTGGAGGCAAAGCTTATTTTACACCAAACACCCCAAGAGCGATAGGTTGGAAATCACACAAACTGAGAGGACTTGCTATGGATTTGTTTGCTTCTTTGTTTGTGGGTCAAAAACACAAAGATCACATTTGTCATCGCAAGAAAGTGCACTACTATATCAACCTGGCGTCTTTGGTTGCAACATGTTGCCACTCACAGCCGTGTTTCTTGGCAAAAGGTTGGATCATGAGTGGATGGCACAACGCAGAAGGTGGCTTAAAGGATATGGGGTTGCTCAACAAATGCAATGTCTCACATTTGGCATCCAGAGCTGGACCGACCATACTTTGACATCGCTACCAGGAGCAAGGACGCTACGAACGGGGCTCCTGGCCTTACTACTAGGAGCGATCGGACGCTACGTTCGGAGCAAAGGGCATCGCCACCAGGAGCACGGACGCTGCTCCGCTACTAAATCTTAAACCCTGCTACCTTTGGTTGTTGGGTCTTGGGCTGTCTTGGGCACCACCAGGGCCGCCCCCCCGTCGGACACAGCGCCTCTGTGGAAGCCAGGCGCTCATGTTGCTTCGAAGACCTCCGAGATTTCTTCAGTGTTCCCGTGGGCTTACAGAACAAGCTTCCTTCGTTTGAACAGGGTGTCTCCAACATAAATAGTTTCAGGCACACTCGTTCCGTCCAAATGTATTCTTTGTTTTTCAAGATTGTCTATCAACACTAAGACATACCTATACTTATACAAAGTATTCATGTGGTCAATCCTCTTGCCAAACAACTTACTACAGCATTGAATTTCCTTGCAATATATAAAGAATCAATCAACTATGACAATGATATGACAACAACTGCCAAATATATTGTTCACAGAAGCCAGCTAGCTAGCCATGACATGTCATGACTCATGACCACTCAGTCTCCCAACCACTTCTCGAGCTGAGATCCAAACTCTTCCCTCACCTCTTCGAGCTCTGCCTCAAGCTCTGCCTGCCAAGGTGGGCACAACCGTGGGAGGATCGTGGTCCTCAAACAGCAACATCTTGACGACCGGTCGTTGGGGGGAAATGCGACCTGTCATCCCAGCGACCTGTTACAAGCCATAAGACCTCATCAGTTCTGTGGCTTGTAACAGTTATATGGAACCTAGCTAGACTTCAGTTGTGGTGAACCTGAGAACAGTCTTCTGTGTCTAGCTAGACTTCAGTTATGTGAACCTGAAGATTGAACAATCAAGTTGTTGACGGGGGGCTACACCTCTTCCTGTTGACGGGGCAGTCCGATGCAAGCGGACTTTGGTCAAGACACATGTCACAACGTCTGGATGTATAAAAAGTAATTAGATCTATATAATGTATAGAGTTTTTCTTGAATTTCTGATTATTCTGAATTCCCTAGGGATAACACCCTGTCACAAGATTCACCTCATGCAAAACATGGAGACCCTCTTCCAACCAGGGGCCGAAGCATGTTGGTCGCCTTTTTCGCTTGGCTTCTTTCCAGGTCTGCTTTAAGCAACCCCACCTGGCACAAGTGGAGTCCGCCGATGAACGTGAGCGAGAAAGAGGGCGCCTTGTTCCGGTTAGGGGGGGGTGCTTTTACCTACACAAAGCAGTCATCTCAGATGTCAGTCAAAATTCATTGGACACATTTGCCTGATCCAACGTCTTACTCACCAAACAGATTTGGGCTGTGGCCTGACACGTCCTGATACAGTGGTAGTGATAGTTGTGCTTCCTTCACAACAGCATGCCTATCACCACAAAGAGACCAACCACCAACGCAACGGGTCAAACTGGACAGCAGTGCCAAATCCTCCTGATCCTGGAGCTGTCGAGCCTTCTCCTGCGATAAACAAAATCCTTTTGAAAATGCACCTGAGCACCCATAGCCAAATTCACTGGTCAAGCCCCAAAGCAAAATCATTGGACTCACACTCACCTGGAGCTCGTAGCCTTGCTTCTCGCGTAGGTCTTGCACCTGTGAAAGCAATGGGCCATGCGAAACTGTCCCGAATCTTTCTCTATCCACTGCTACTGTTGAAAGGCCCCGGTGTTGAGATGTTCTCAGATTCTACACAGTCCTGAACGACAAAAGGACCTTGCGCCTGTTTGATCTGCTGTTCAAATCTCCTTACACGATTGCAATGACCGATAGGCTGCTTGTTCTGACTATGTTCTGACCTTGTAAGTACCCAATGTCTGAAAAGCTGGCTTTTTGGGTTTCTACTGCCAAACTTACATCTCGCATCGATCCCCGGTCGCAAATCCGCAGCCGCCCGCCCATTCTCGACGCATCGATGCAAAAAAGCCGCCCGGCACCTCGCGGAGAGCCTGATCAAAGTCTGCTTGCATCTCCTGAGCCTGGTGGATTGAGCCGCAGCCAGAGCAGTGGAGCAGGACAGGGGAGTTTGAAACATGATATAGATCATGACTGAAAAAGTACCCATCAGCGAAGTTCATTCAAATCATCTTTCCAACACGCCTAAGTTGTCGATGTACGCTTGTGCCGCATTGTTCTACTGGAATCAACAAACCGGCATATGTGGCAACCATTAATGCACTAGCTGACGCTGTCATGAATGTCTACCTGACTTTGTGTCTTGTGACTTGTGTATTCGTTTGCAAAGTACATTCCACATCTGCGCTAGTGGCCTGCTCCTTGAGGGCTGTCTGCATGAAGTTTCTCTTGGCTTCCTCCACCTTCGCCTGCATCAAGGCGGCATGTCCCGGCCCTGGTGTCCATGAACCTCGGTCTAGACAGTCCAGGAGTCGGGAACTCCAGCATCCAAGGGATGCCCTCACACGCCCCAAACGGTGATGACCTCGCAAGTTCAGTCGGGCCCTGACATGGTACGCAGAGTAGGAGAACAAAGTGTTCACACCACCGACTCGGAACTTCCTCGCCGCATCGAAAACCAGTGTCGGTTGCTCAACACCATTTGGTTCAGTCATGTTGCTTGTTGCGCTACCACCATGTTGCTCTTTGCTGTGAGCTTTGTCGAAAGGAAAAGGGCTATGGAGCAACTGATGTGCTCGCGCCGCCACGCCTGCTCAGCACCTGGCGTCATGGTAGGCTTCATTAATGAACATTCATGAGACTTTCCCACGAAATCGTGCAAAGAAGAGCTTCCTCCAACCCACTAACAATGGCCTCCACCCTAATAACAATGGCCTCCACCCCAAGAGCAATGGCCTCCAACCTATTAGCATGCAAAGATCTGTCCAACCGCCAAAACATCTCGAGGGCCAAAACTAGCACACAGTGAGCACCTTGAAGCCTCCAGTCCAGGGTCTGACCTCGTCTATCCTCCATTGTGCACTCCATTTGCAATGTCTTGCTCTCAAGGCACAACACACGGTGATCACCTCCACATAATCACCCGTGGCTGCTCAGTGGTGATTCCCATTGGCCCGAAGGCGAAAGAATATTCCTTCAACCACCACAGGATCTTTGGCCAACCACCACGGCAGAGATTCCTTCAACAATTCAACCACCACAATGATGATGGGACTACAGTGGCGAGACAAAAGCATAAACCTCCCTTCTCCCAGCATCCATAAGATACACCCCTCACAGGCACGGAAGTGGAAAGCCTCCGAGACGAAGAACCCCCACGTCGTTTTTTTCAACATGGAGAGCCCTTTCCACTTCCATGTGGTGATTCATTAGTACAAAGGGCATCGCTACGAACGGAGCGCTCGGACGCTACGAACGGAACAAGAATCGACATGACATGATCATGTTGGCCAAAGACTCGCCACATTGCCCCGTGCCAAACGCGCCACATCGCCGCACGCCGCGACGCCACGGAAATCGCTTTCTTTCGGGTGCACTTTGAAGCTGAAGCTTCTCGCAGCCAGCACGGAGTTGCGCCAACTGACCGCGGACGGTGGAGGCGACAGGTGGAGGCGACAGGTCACCATCAGTGTTGAACAAAATGCTGTTTATGGAGTTTCACTGGAGTTCCAGGATGTTCCAGTACTCTGCCAAGAGACATAGGATTTGTTTTATGGATTTTAGATGACGTTAGGATCCCAAGGGCAAACGAGGTTAGTTTCGCCAAAGAAAATCAACCTCAGAAAATATCACAACATATCACAAAAACCAGAGCCACTGGCCCAACAGAGCCTTTGGGAAATTGTTGACCAGTCTTGCGTTGTTGAAGACTTCATCATCCATGTTTTTTCACCATCCGCACCGGTTGTTGACCGATGGACCGTCCAACATCCAAGATCCTTGGGGGAGCGGTTCTCCTCCATCATCGGAGCGTGTTTAGGCCCACAAGGATCCCAAACTGAGTGACGACTCACAAAATCATGTTCTGACATCTGGTCTTCATGTGACAACGTCTCCCACAGCTTTCCAGCTTTCCTCGTCCCGGCGCTGCTATGCAGCATCCAACAAAAGCCAACTGTGTACTTTCCAAACGAGGCTGTCTATGCCAGGGGTGAGTTTGCCAGGACATTGTGGCCAACATTTCTCCAATCCTGGTGTGGCTTTTACGGAGTTGCCCAGTAAATGAGTTCAAGGAGAGTCGTAAATGAGTTCACCTTCAAGGTTTCTTTGTTTGCTCCGGTCGAAGGTCTATGATCCAGGCTGCGAATAAAAGGGGTGCAGAAGGTGAAAGACAAAAGGCAAAAAGAAGGATAAATTGTGCATGCAAAAGAAACGAACTCCAGAATCAGAACATACTCGCCGAATACTCGCTCAGAAGTCCAAATTGAAAACAAGCACATTGCAAGCAATACGAGAAGCCGGGACAGGTACATCAAGTATCCGCCAATCAAATCCCAAGGGAGGTCGATTCCCTTGGTACCCCCCTGCTCGAGCCTCTGCTCTGCTGCGCTCGGCCTAAAAGAGATGGAGATACATTCTGAAACCGCGTTGTCAGAATCTAGACATGGTGCCTCCTGCATGTTGTTTCCTTTTTCGGTCACCGTCGTGATATGGCATGGAATGACCACTATTCTATCAACCAACTCGTACATACTATACTACACTATACCAATACAACTGGTATGGGATAGTGTGCTATACTGGTTTATACTATGACCGACTGGTGTTCCACTGTAGTATTAAACACCAAACAGAAGGGAACATGAAACATCAGGGACCTTTCGTCCTCGACGCTTGCATCTCGCCTCGCTCCGCCATTGGCCCATCTGTCGTTGAGCTTCGGAGACCTGCGATGGTCGTGGACCATGGCTGTGCAACGTCTGATGTCTTGAAAACGCAGAATCATAGAGAAAGAGTTGTGGCATGTGTTTGTTCATTTTACTTGTACTTGTACTTCTAATATACTACTTCTTGTGTCTTGTTGTATTGATTGGTCCAGTACCTCTCTTGGATCTACGAATCTACATAACGGATATATAATAACGAGCTTTTCTGGGCCCAACCAAATACCATTGGGGTATCCAGTTGTCATATCTGCACATACAAATGAAACAAACATCTTGTAAAAATGAAAGGGGTCACTCTGCAGCCTCCTCTACAACAGCAGCGTCGCGCCATCGTTGCTGCGCCTGGCTCGATGCAAACACGCCGAAAATTGGTGAGCCGTTCTGGAAGCGAATGGATAGAAGTTTGGAAGAGAACCGAAAGCCAAGAATTCGTCTACTTAGAGATTTTTATTTGTTGTCATGTATGTCAAATATACCTGGTCTGTCAAGGGCTCTTTGTAGGTTTGGTTTGACCGACACCAAACAAAACAAGCCAAGGACGTCTCAAATGGTGAATCGCTTGATGAGCTTCTTTGTAGGTCTTTGGAGAACAGTGGTCAACACCTGTCTTCAGCCCATCTACTCAGATCCGTCGCTTGGAGTTTCATTCCTAGGATAATTTGTTGTTTTGGCTCACCATGTTGTTTCAATGAATTTAGAAGGATTCATAATCCCTTTTCAGATCCCAAACTCCCACGTCCCACCATCCAACCTGACTGAGGTCCACTGGAGGAGGAACCCATCGAGATGAAGTATCCTCGGTTGGTGCAGCTACCCGGGGTCCGGTGGGTCGAGGGTTGGAAACGATTCTAAGACAGCTTTGGGGTAGATGTGAAAGGAGCCCAAAGGCCTGGCACCCTGTACCAATGTCCTGCTTGTTTTGCTAGGTTCGGGGTATCCCTATAAATGTGAAATGATGTTAGGAAATTGCTGGATCTGGATGAGGGTGAAAATCGTCACCACACCTTTCGGGGTCAGCCGAATAGACCCTATCCCGTAGGGTCCAAGCATTGGATCCTAGCGATGGTACCAGGTTTGTGGTCAATCAACTGGCTCTATAGGAATAGGAACTCCAAAAAGCACAAACCCATATCATATCAGATTGTACACATTTACATGAACTGGTGATTTCGATGATTATCGATATGTGAGGAGAACAAATCCACCTTTTGTAGATTGGTCAGCAAGCGAATGGTCTAGTTTGGTTTGATCCATCTGATAGATATGCAGCTATGCATCTATTTGTGCATTGAAACAAACTATCTCTCTCTCTCTCTCTCTCCATGCTGGTGCAAGGCCGCCCACACTATGCTCCAACCACGCTCTTTCTTTTCACACGCTTGAGCTCCCTTGTGCAGCTTTCAAGCAGCTGAGAAATGACTTAACAACGGGTCAAGACCAGCGAAGCGGCGCCATTCAAAAGGAATGATGAAATAAGGAACTCAATATCTGGACATAGATCTAAACGGTCCCAGTAACATGATCTACTAGCCGTGAGATCCCCTAAGCTGTGCTTTGACCCGTCCAAAGCCCCACCCCGCTCTTCTATTCTAAAGGAACTCTGCCATTCGCCAGGAATTGAGCCGCCTAGCAGGAGGAGGCGTCTCGTCATGTTCCACCACTGGGTGTCAAAACAAGAAGAGTAGTTCACCCAGTCGACCAACCAGTGATGCAGAAGGGTCTTGAAAGCCAAGGTGGAGATGGGGTTGGTAGTGACTTAGTAGTGTCTGCCAGCTTGGCCCAATTCTGTCTTATATAACCAGCATGAGAAATTATGACTGAGATACTCGGATGGGCCAAGGGCATCCAATACTCAGTGCGCCATGAGATCGATCCGAGCGGGGGATCGAACCAATCAGCTCAGCAGCTCGTTGAGCAGGTTCTAGTCTCATGAATCTGATCAGCTTCCAGTGACAAGGTCAGGGACTGGGCTCGGCTTCGTCCAACGCTCCAAAAGGCCCGGTGTCGTCCGCCTTGGAAGGCTTTGCCAAGGGCCAATCACCAGAACTCCTGGCAGGCGGCGATGGGCCGCGAACATGGCGGCGGCCAAGACAACAGGATCGACGTACACCACCACGAAAACTCCAGCGTTCGGAGCTATCATTCATGTTTTTACGGCCAGGCTCTCTCATACCCGCCAAATCGCTTGACGAACTTATGTGACTTCAATAAGGCAATTTCACAAACCCAGCACTCCAGTTTGTAGACTAATGAGGGGCCTTTATCACATCGTGATGGCACAGCGATGCCTGTTTCCTTGGACCCATCGAATTCAACTTTAAGTTTGTACCTCCGCTGACTGCCTGGAAGACTCTGGCTGGTCACTCCAGCCATCAAGCTCTTGAGCTGATCCAAAGCATCGCCGTGCTCCTGCAGCTCACCGCGGTCCGGACCGAAAACGATGTCGGCTGCAGGTTGCTGCAACTCTCGTTGCTATCCACTCTTGCTCACAAATTGTCTGCAGCTGTCACACTTTAAGACACAATGCCTGGCGTGGATCAAAGACCTTTTGTCAAGCTGTCGTGACCAAAACCCAAGATTCCTCACATTCAGCTGGAGGTTTAGTGGCCCGGACCGGACCATGCAAAACTTTGTGAATAAAAAGAGTTGCCAGCAGCTCTACCACTGGGCCTGGCTGGGGCCAACTACCATGGTCACAGATCGGTGCGTCGATATGCGCGCGTCGATGCGCCAGAACATTGGTTGGTCCTTTTCTTAATAGACTTTTGGTAAACTCCTTGCTATTAGTAGCTTCTTGTTACGTTCGTAGCGATGGCCTCCAACCTAATAGCGATGGCCTCCACCGTGCGTAGCATTGTTTCGTCTTCCAAATGCAGCGGTCTTAAGGTTTCGATGTAGTTCAACTGTTCCTCACTCCAATATCTCTAGTGAACTGTGACAGTGTCACCATCATCTCCCTATTCGCCAGAGGCAGAGATATCTCCGGCTCCTCCACTAGCTTGTTCACCTCCTCCATGCGGTGGTCCACGTCTTTCCTGGAGAAATATAGAGCAAACAAACAAAGGAATGAAGCAAAGCAAAGTGGGACACCTGCACATCTCTCATCCAGGCAAATCCATTTGGAGTGGGTTTCAGTCCTTTGCTCTTTGTCGGAGGGGATGGGGCGATTCAGATTTCATGATCGGAATTAGGATCAACTGCCTGCTAATAATCACAGAAAATCACAGAATATCTAGTTTTAACCTGAGACGGCCAAGTGGCTGCGCATCTATCAGATGATGCAGCTGATCCCTCGGGGTCGCGGCAGAAAAGAGAGTTCCAGAACGTCTGAAAGGGGCTGAGGAAACGCCAAGCGGGAGAGTTTCAAAGGAAAAGTTTCAATATAGTTTGGTGCCAGGATCATGATTCACACCGCCAGTCACCCCGAATAGTCATGAGATGAGATTGGGACGGGGAACCTGAAACCAAGCACGCGTTTTTTGCATCACAACACATGCATGTAACGATAGATCTGGAACGCAATAAACGGTAATTAGCAGTTTAAGTCAAACATCTGAGAATCTCCAGCTCCCTGACATCGTTCTGGACGACATCGCGACAAAAAATGAATGTCCAAAGAATCACAGAATGGGAATCTGACATGGTCTGGCAAGTCTCCAGAATGATACCCTTCCCCAGAACCCTCAAATGTACTTCCTGACTAACCATGGAAGTGGAAAACCACCTGTTTGGTATTTGGATGTATTCGGAAAATGGTCATCCAAGACACCAGTTTACACTTCTGTGATTGTTTCGGGGAGTATGAACAGATTTATTGTATAATGGGTTATCCGGGGAGATAACTGTAAATCACTGTTGGCTTTGACTCCCCATCATGGAAACAATCCCCCCTCTAAAAGTACATCTCAACACATAGAACATTTTGCCCAAATCACGCCAATTCACTTTTCAGTTATTGGAACCCCTTGCTGTTCTACGGTGTATCTACGGGTGCAACATTCTAGTTCATCGACAACTATGTTCAAGCCAATTCAGCTCAGGTGCGGGTCCAGCTTCCCAAGGTCATCGGTGGTCCTCACCGGCCGGCCGGGGGAGTTGAGAAAAACATCCGGCAGAGTTTTCGGCAAAGGAGCCATATGGAGCCATTGTCCATGTAAATGAATCTTGTTGCTGTGTCTTGATGCATCACACCATCTTGTCTTCCTTTGCTAGAAATTCAGCCCCTCTAACTCATTGGCAAGTCACTTATCTTAAGGCATCTCAGCATCACTCATCGGGTAAGGCATGTTCACAGGCAGCCTCTATCATCAGCAGCGCATCACCGGACATCCCTCGCTGGGCATCCCTCGCAAGCCATTGACCGCACTCTTCACCTCCTGCTCCCACATGTTCTTCAGCATTGGAGAGCTCTTCTCAGCACGGCCGAGAGCGTCAAAACCGCTTAGTTCCGAGCTACATTGAGGCGTAGGGATGAAGAAGTGGGGACAATAATGGAAAATGAATCGAACGAATATCTTGGCTTTCTTCAGGATACTCGTGGAGTATATCTGAACCACCTGGACTGGTGGTGCACAAATCTACAGGACCCCCCCATCCCACGAAGCGGCCCCCACTGTGATGTAAACCAATGGCATCACATGTTGAAACTTAATTGATCCGGGCTTGAAACTCCCGCAACAATGGTCTCGAACAACAATTTCAACAACAGAAGTTCTGGGAGTCATCCCATCCCCCATCTGAATTAGTTTTGCGATTTGAGCTCTCTACAGGTTGGTCTCTGGCAGAAAGCGTTGATCGACCAATTTCCTCTCCTCTTGATCTGCAATGCTGACTCTCTCATCATCGCCATGGGTATTCTTGTCCTACTACAGTCCTACAGTCCAGTTGGGGCAGCCATATGCTTGCCCAAAGCACATAGTGTAGTCAATTGGGATAAGCACGGCCATAGCAGCCGCAAAAGTCACAACAAACAACGACGAGCGCCAACGTAGGCCACCCAGCACATCGCTACGTACAGTAGTTTACAAACAAGTGTAGAGACTGTGGAAAGGCAGCCGCGCCTGCAAGGCCCGTGCTTAAGGCTGCCAAAGCATCATCCCCAACAGGCCCCAAGGGCATCAGTGATCCGTAGCTCGTAAACACCGGCGAGCGCATTACAAAGGCAGCCAAGAGTGTTGACGCACTTTGGCCCCTCCATTCCGCAACCCGCTCAAAAGTGACCCAAGCCAAGTGGTAGGATGCCAACCACAACGCATAGCCGCATAGCATGCTGACACTGACGAATGCGCCACTAATTAGTAGCGTCCTTGTTACTAGTAGTAAGGCCAGGAGCGCCCCTAGTAGCGTTCCAAAACTGGCATGGAGGCCACGGCTCGACGCACTGCACCGACGAGACGAGCGAACTGTGGCCAAGTACGGCTGTTTGTGCTCTTCTTGCTTTTGCTTGCTTGTGCGCACGCGCAGCCAGAATGCAACCCAGCACATTCTGAAAGAAATACCTAGCAGCATGACTTCGCTTACTACATCTGTGAGAGTCTTTCAGAAGCATGGTGGTCCTGGCTCTGATGTGGTCACGCCAAAGTCGAGATGATCAAACCATAGCGCAAGGGAAACTTGAATTGCACAACCTAGCAGTGCAAAGAAGGCAACTGAGAATGCAGTGATGATCTTGGAGTCACACTGAAATATAGATCTAGCAGTCATGCCAAACAAGCGGCAGCAGGGCAAACAAAAGGATGGTTCAAAAGGCGGCCATCCACACGGGATGAGTTTAGATAACTTTAGTATAGTCAGTCAGGTTCATGTTTTATGTTTTCTCTTTTCCTGAGAACATCTGAGTCCGTTGCTGCCAAATGACGATCACAAGCTCAATGAAGCGTAGTGGTTAGGAAAATATGATTCCTCTACCAGCTGATGGCTGTGCTCAAAATTTTTTAAATCACACTCCGTCAGCACGCTCTGTAGGCATGTGTGGAACAGCACCGATCCAATTCTTGCAATTTTATCTATATGCCATGATAGAGTTGCTGCGAAGGATACTGAGCTATCAGTGTGAAAAGGGCCGTGAAGTGGCGGCTGACTAGCTACCTAATGGTTGATACTGCCTAGCCTCACGAGACAACCAAACAAAATACATCAAACCAAGGCAACATCCTTGGAAGAGCTCGGCACATCCTTTTTTGAAGTGAACTGCGCTGACCGTTGTCATTTTTTGTTAACGCGGGTATAGCAAACTAACTATAAGTACTATAGTAACAACCATGCTTACAATTGCCTGAGAGCTTCGTACCCCTCAGAGTCGCAGCGACTTCGGTCATACGAAGGTCGCCAATCCTCAAACTTTGCTCAGTTGAGGGTGCAGCTCTTTGAGGGGTGAGTTGTGCAGTTCACAAAAGGGGTTGATCAGCTTCACCGATTTGGCAGTTCACGGATTCTTTCGGCAGGGCCACCCCAAATCACGAAAACCAGGCTGGGGGCTCCCACGAAGACCTCTTGCAGCTTCGGATGAAGCTGCTCAAGGAAGGTCTCCTCCAAAGGCTGACCTCCCAAGCAGCAAGCGCGCAACGACAACCAAGAGAATGGTGTGATGCCAGTATGTCCTCAAAAAAGTATCAACATCAAGTCATTCCTGATCTCGCTGCTTGAGATTTGGGAGGCTATTAGGCCAAAGACAACATGAAGAATCAGAGTTACATCCTCACCGTTTGACGTGGAGGTCCCAAAATCATGAAATGTTAAGAATTACTGTAGGACTTCTTTGATTGCCTAGCATTTTGGGACGCTTGTTGTTGATCTACACGAGGAACCTTGCCCATCTGCCCATGGCACCAAATGTAGCTCGAGAGAAATCTGACCTTCAGTTCATTTCAGCTCCATCAGCACCTCTTTGCGTTCCAATCAGAATTTCCACACAAATTCTGCAAGTCCATGAATTCCCTCTGAATATCAGGATTCCACCCCGCAGGCCCCCAACCTGCAGGTACATCTCGATGAAAGAGCTCGTGCGCAATCCCATGACCTTGGGGCTGATTGAAAGTATTCAAGTTCACTATGCCCCGAAAAGTCAGGACTAGCTTCTTGTTACTACTAGCTAATGTAGACTCTTGGTCAATAAAACTCCTCATATGCAGAGGTTTTACAATCCAAACGGGGGGGGTTCGGGGTTTAGGACTCGAATCAAGAGCTACATTATCGGAGGTCGATCTGAATCGAACTGTTCAATCTGAGACAGTTCAAGCCCTGCTCCGCAATGGTTTTGTCAACTGGGAGCCATATGTGGTTCACCCTTGCCGAATCCTCCTCGTTAGGGGCCTTCCTCATGTTGATGTTTATGCTGATCCACCTGCTGCTCTTACATATCTATCATATCTGCTGATCTCATAGGGGTCCTTTCCGGTCTGGGTGGTTTCACCGTTTCACCCAGCATCCCTGGGGCCGTGTCCCCACAAAACGGACGGAAGTGGGCCACCGGTCCTCCAGCGGAGCTCCTGAATTGACAAGAGCGTCTTCATCTATCTTCATCTACTTCCCAAACGATCCATAGAGAACCTCTGACTCGCAGGTCGCCAGTGGAAACTGAATCTGAATCTCTGGGTTTTCTCTGCACTCCAGCACACACTTCACAAGTAAATACAGTAGTTAAACGAGTGTTCAAGCATCATTATTGTCCCATTTTGGTACTCGCTGCTTCCCCTTGTGCATGCTCTTCCTTTCCAACCGGCTCCGTCTAAACAAACCGAGACACCCGCCATCGACGTCGTTGGGTCGGCGCAACGGAGGCGCGTCACAATGTCTCAAGGGCTCCCGCGTCAGATCTATTCGTCTCGGCCGCGTAAACTGTCTCAAAATCTTCGGAAAAGTATGAGCAAAGGGCATCGCTACTAATTAGGAACAAGGTTCGCTACAAGGTTCGCTACTCTTCTCAAAGAACGGATCTCAATCCATTGGATCCCACGATCGGATTTGGCCAGCTGGGCGGCGGGAGAGTTCAGGTTTCATACATCGAGAGATTCATGAGATGTGACAAACAAACAATCCTATAGGAGAACCATGTCCCTGCTTTCGGTCTTTGAAGTGCTTTCCGTATTCCAGCAGCTCGCTTTTACAACACTAATTTCAGGCGTCCCGTCTCTTGCCGTTTGGGGTGTTTGATTGTCTTGTTTGATCGTGATCATTACATTTGCATGTCAAGTGCACTTTGCGCACTTTTGAGCCTGCGATTCGTGGCAGCGACACATTGGCAGTTCCAGGCAATCATCTCCCACTTGCGAATGGGCAAAGGTTTGGCATTGGCAATCTTCAACACACAAAAAGGAAGGTACAGGTACTGTACCTCAACATATCCAAGATCGACCCTTGGGATGCAACAAGCAAATGCTTCACACGAACGTGCGCTCCCAACGGAGCGACCCCTTTGGAACGGGACGACCGTCCCGACCACCGGAGCCGTCTGCCGCAAACGGCCCGTCTCCGACGGCGCTCTGGGAGCACCGGCCTGCAGCTCAGCGAGTTCGGCCTGGCGAATCGGGAGATGTGAAGGAGCACCTACGATGCAAAGCAAGGAACCTGGGAACCCCCAAAATTGGTTTTACGTAGACTAATGATGAAATAGGATGGAATATGATGAAAGACAATTGGTTGATGTCCATCCTGTTGAGAAACATCATGTCTGTGTCCGTGTTGCTTTTGGGATGCAACAACTGGGTGGTGTCCAGCTTCGACTTGCTGCGGCTTGGTTCTCGTGAGGATGCAACGTTTGCCTTCTTACGATGGGGCCTAATGAATATTTATATAAAGATTCTTTGCAATCTTTGCACGACCGTTTATCCATGTTGCAACTGACTATAGGGACTTTGTTGTCCATGTTATCTGCTTCCTCCATTCTATAGGTATCTGTATGAGCCACCAAGGACAGCTCGGAACCACAGCATCTTCCTTCACGCCAAAAAAAAAAAAGAAACATCCCCATATATACACATCCATCAACTAGCAAGGACGGTTCTCTCAGTGGTTTCCTTCCAAAACATCATGGCTCCGGGCTCCGCTGGGCTCCGCCTGCAAGCTCCGCGCCATGGCCTCGGCGGCGCTCCGCCGTGCGCGGCTGGTGACCGCCTCCTCCGAGGCACAGGCGGCCTGACGCGGAGCGGCGCGGAGCGGCGTTCACCGGTGAACGCCCAGTGGATGAGGTCCTAAGAGGTCACGGTGGTGGGAGGATGGATCGATCTCCAGAGTCTGGCATGCTGGCATACATGTGCTTTTGTTGGCTGACAAATTGTTCTCAAACATTGTGTTTTTGTGTCTTTTTTCCCCTGGCGGATTGCTTCTCAAAACCCATATAATGTTTGAACGCAATTTAGATGCATCTCGTCTTAAGTCTTCACCCCGTTTCCTTCGTTTGATCTGCCTCTGCTTCGAAATGCCGGACATTGGCCACGGCACTGCACACCTCGCGGTGGCGCGAGGAAAGTGTCCCTCGGGGACCATGTCTGCGGAGGAGTCATCGAGTCACTGACTCCCAATCAATTGAAGCATGCCCTAAATCGTTTTTTTTAGTTTGGTGAAACTTGAATGAATTGGGCGATTCTGTTTCTTGCTTCTGACTGTGATTCTGACTGAGCTAAAAGCACTAATTGCCGAAATTCCTCAGTAACTAAAGAGCGAGCTGAGGTGACTTCAGTTTTGGGGACATCAAGAACGAAATCTCAGGCCACATCTCATCAGATCTAACCCATCTATGGCAACAAAAGAACACGTGTGTTTGAGTACGTCAATCAGTGAAGAAATCGCTTCAGCAACATGGACAGGCAACCCTGCCTCCGCCTCTGCCTGGCGAATCTCTGCCTTGTTGCGAATCCAAGCATCTTCCTGGTGAATCCCGCACCAGTTCGTTGGACACCCATGAATTGCAGACCGAATCCATCTTGGCAACCAAGCATGGCTGATCAGGAAGCATGTGTTTCATTTGTGTTTTTTCTCTGCATTCACCCTGTGCTACTGTGCTACTTCGGATACCCACATTGGCACTGACACTGACAGGTTACCACATTATTGCGGCATAACTACGTATACGGGTTTGCCCTGCAAAAACACACGAATTGACAACCCGGTGATTCCTTTCTTGAAAAGTCGGTATCGCCTTTTTCCGTCGCCGTCGTCGGTCCTCTTCTTCCACATAGCGCTCACTCGCCTGAGTGCGCGTGCCGCGGGCAAAAACTCGTGCCTTGCCTTGGCTTCAGAGTGGTTTGCAGAAGGTGTGGCAAGGTCTCTTGGGACGTCATCTTGGTTGGGACCAACATGTGGTAGGCATGAATGCTCAATGCTGACACCCTAGTGTATGCTGCTGGGATGCATTCACCAGCCTGCACATATCTCAGCAATCTCAACTGACACCGCTCGCAATCAATGATGGCTTGATTCCAACTCACAAGCTATTGGGACTCTTCGACATCACAAACAAACACCATCTGTCAATTGCAGTCAAATGTGCTGGCCTATGGGCCCATGCGATCCCCAATCACCTTTCTCCACGTCACCAAAGACAAATAGCAGAACAAACCAGCACAACCCACCATCCCAAACCCCGAGAAAAACACTCGCCATACCCGTTGGTTCCGCCTCTTTAGCTCGTTGCAAAGCATTCACACGCAGGCGCAACTCCACCAGTTCTTCCGTGTGCTGTTCTCTCTGCATCTCGAAGGCCTGGTAGGTCACGCTCGGCCGTTTCGTGGGTGTCTCAAACGGGGGGGGCGAGGTGCGTATCTTGGGGAACTCAAGGAACTCATACTGAACGAAAAGATCTAGCAAGATAAGGACTAAAACATATATTTGCAATGACATCAATATGTCTTCTTGCCTGCCCTACAGTAATTGCTCTTGCGGATTTCTCTTGCGGATATGTACATTCAATGGTCCGGCTCTTGAATCTCCAGGGCTGAATCACAAACAGTATTGATTGCTGATATCTGGGCACATATGGGCTAATACCAAACACTCTGTGGAGAAAACCCACGAGGAGCCTCTCGTACTTCGTGACAAAACGATCACAAGTATGGCTAACTGTCATTTCCACATCACCTGCATGGAATTCATAAACATGAGTCTATCTGTGAAAGCTCAGATTTGAGTGACATCATGGGAAAGCTAAGCTTTCTTAAAATTCACTTGCAGGTCACATCCGATGCGGAACGATTGGAACTGAAGAAATCATAGCCGCTATAGATGCGATAGC
>CAXAMN010009446.1:353164-372645 GCA_963970005.1 Durusdinium trenchii | reverse complement strand
GGTCACATCCGATGTGGAACGATTGGAACTGAAGAAATCATAGCCGCGATAGATGCGATAGCCTCAACAAACTCATGTAACACCGGCCCCCAGCAATCCTCCTGGATTCATCCCAAGTCAGGATCACAGGATTTCCAGGACCTGGAATCACCTGTCTTGAGAGTGGTCGAGTGGTGTATGTGTGGTGTATGTGTCTGCAAGTTTCCGGGTACATGGAGTCCTTTTTTTCTTTGGCTCCACAGTGCACCACACTGAGCTCACAGTGAAACAACACATCGCGCAGTTCTGGTGGAACTGGGCCACCGCCACACAGTTCTGGAAGTGACAGGTCTTTGGCGATGCTACTTCTTTCACAGGTCTCATAAGAAAGACTTGCAAAGGGAAGGGTGTGTTGCAGGGGTTTAGTAGTACTCTCGCTGTGATGAGACATTGGCATCGTGTAGGATAGGCTCCAGTCGACCCTATGGCATGCTGGTTCTCCAATTCCCATGATGCGCCTTCCACCCAAAGTCTGCGGACTCCAAACAAAACCTGTTTGCCATTTTCAGAAGACCAGTTGACTGATCTCTTGTGAATTATATAAATGCTTGATCTCTCATATATCTCATCTAAATATATATATATATCCGTACTCGGGTACTATTCTGTGGTTATGAAAGTCTCAGGAAAGCTCGCATCACCCCCAATTCATGGCATCCGCTCTGCGGCCTCGGCCTCTTGTTGCATGAGCCGCTGGAGATTCTTCTGCGCATGCTCTGCTGCACGGACCTACCGAACGCAGGACGATGAACGTGGAACCATGCACCGATGAACGATGCTGTTCGGACGGACTTGCGACACGGGGGCCTGGAAAAAATGAAGCGATGAACGAGGGGGCAACCAGCCACTGAAGAACTGGACAAGAGGCAACTGCCGGGCAACTCGTGATCCGTTTGCAGTTGACAGCCACCAAAATCGCCAAATAGAGGGTGGTCAGTCTTAGCTTTTCCCCGCTCTCTTACTTGTAGAATCCTTCAGCAGCCACGTCCCAAACCGAGACTCCTTCCATGTTCTGAGACTTACCGACTTCCATCCCTGAAATATATAAAGATTAAAGAACCAAACTTTCCACCTGTTTGTTTATGGTGAGGTTAAAGGTTGTCCACTGATAGGACCAAACGTCCTCAGTCACCTGGTTTTCTCCCGCCCAGTCCCATGTTTTCTCCCCTGACCATTTCACCCGGTGAAAGACTTTGCAAAGGCGGATCCTTCTTCGTCACGTGATCCTTCACCCAGAGTCGATCGAAAAATGAGTGAAGCACTCGTGGATGAAGGTCGAAGAAAGTGAAAATGAGTGACGATCAATGTAAAAAAGACTTCATGACCCACACAGGGTCCTGTTGGAAAGTGGACAGTAAGAAAAGCTGCTTGGTTTCAGACTACTTCAACCAAACCAGATGTGGTGCTGCTCTGGGTTTCCCTCACACGGCCACGCCACTCCGTCTGCAACGCTCCGCTGTCCCTGGCCAGAGTGTGGACCCGCCCGGTGCACAAAGCTCCCCTCGGCTGTTGGTTCAGGAGATGCTTCTGCTCTTCGGAAAAACTCTGGACAGTAAAACCGGTGCGACTCGTATAAGGAATGAGCTCCCCAATAGAGATTCATTTGAATCCATTCTCCCATTCCCTAGGAGTCGCATCAGTCGGAAACACATACGTCTTCCACAATGACTTTCTTCGGAGACACCTCCTTCCTCATGGAAGCCGAACGGTTCCGGCTTGGGAAACACCGCGCTTTTGGAAGGACCATCTAACAGCCCAATACGCCAGTTTCAATCAGCATGTTTTTGTGGGCCACAACGGGTTCAGCAAGTACCTGGCACCTGGCCGATGTGTTTTATCCTGTTCTGTCTGATGGGACACCCTTTCTACTCTCACGATCATGCGAAAAGGAGGCTCTAGAGTTCCAGAAAAAACAGTTGCACTTTCGTCTAGTCCAGTTTTCGTAGGTGGCAAAATCGCAGGTAGGAGTGACGCTCGTCTTTTGCACCCTGGCGCCTCTCCATCCTCGCAGGCGGTGCCTCTGCCTGTGTTCATGCAGGTGTGGAACTCCACTGAACTGGTTGGGCAGCAAATCGCAAAACGTCATGTTGCGACTCTTCCATCGTTTCAGGTGCAACGCAGGAAGGAAGTTACTAGTAACAAAGGGCATCGCTACTAGTAGCAAAAAAACTCTGCTGCAGGAGCGCAAGTCTTGTCTCCCGACCGCCTTCTGGTCCAAGGAGGAGCCTTTCCGTGTGTTCATTCCGCGCAACGCAGCACGTCGTTCGACCATATTGGATAGCCCGTTGGCGCGATGGAATACTTGGAATGTTCAGTGTCTGAATTAAGGTCTGCACCTTCTGTGGCATCAACATGCCTAACACACAACCAATTTATAAGGGCATCAGGTATCGGTATAGTTCCAAGACTTATTCGGTATGTCACGGTCGTTGTTGAACCGCATTACTTCAAGAGTCTCATTTGCAGCATATCCATGATCTATCGAGAATCTATCACATGGGGTGGCGGGAGGCAACGTCACAATGCAATGGGAATTCAAGGCACTGTTCGTATATCGATCAAGCAGGCCAAGGGCATTGCGAACAGGATCTGTTCGTGGTCATCAACGTTTGAGCCTTTAGCATGTTGTTTTGATTGATTTTGATGGATACTCTCAAAGCTGGTGTTTGGCCACCCAACGGCATGCTTTTCAGGACCCACCCATGGTCCCGTTTCGCCGGTCTCGCCTCGCTTCGCGCGCTGGATAAGCTTGGAGAGCAGCTCGCGACAGGTCTCCTGAGGTCGGCAGTACCGGTCGGACGCGCCGGGTCTTTGTCTGGAAATCATTAGGCCAAGCTGAGACGGCTGCAGAGGGTCTTGAGTCTTGCGTTTCTTTTTTCATTTCAAAGCGGTGTTTCAAGTGAAGTGAAGGTGAAACCCTTTGGGCAAACCACACAAACATAATTATGCAAACACGTTTTCAATATTCTTGGCCTTGATGGCTTGAGGATCTCCCAAATGAATCTTTCATTGCACCAAT
This sequence comes from Durusdinium trenchii, assembly GCA_963970005.1. Lineage (NCBI taxonomy): Eukaryota > Dinophyceae > Suessiales > Symbiodiniaceae > Durusdinium > Durusdinium trenchii. The sequence continues at coordinate 369,587 of CAXAMN010009446.1, read as the reverse complement.
ATGTGGTTCCCAAAAGACAACACCTTGAAGATTCCGAATCCTTTCTTGCTTGAAACACGCATGCAAACCGCTTCTCCCAGGGCTTCTCTCGCAACAGGTCACTTCCACATGGCTCTTCTCGGCTCGCTCATTTCATCAAGCTCCCGTGTGAGGCTTCTTCAAGGTCCCCAGCTCCTGTCACCCAAACTGTTTCTGCCATCCGCCAGGCTCCCCAGATCCGCCAGGGTCCGGGGTTCCCCCCCGACTCGTCTCACCTCTGTGAAGTCCTCCGTCTGCGCCTGTCCGGTTGACCAAGGTTCTGGAATTAATCTTGGGGAAGTGGTTGAAGATTCTGAAAAAAAAAACATTGGAAGTGGTTGAGCAAGGATTCTGAATCCCTCCAGGATTATATTGTGTTTCGATCCCGAAAACTGCTTGGCGCGGAAAAACATCACGCGAGCAAAGGATCTGCCGACTGTTTGCCTTGTTGAGCGTGTGTCGGTCACTGTCCCACGGTATTTTGCTGTGTCCGGAATGGTTCGACAGTTGCATGGCCAAGATGCGCGCATACTTGCATTGCTAAATTGACGTGACATACTGTAGTTTGTCGCCTTCTGAGGTTTGGGGTGGTCCATCAGGGTTGATCTACTTCGTCGTAATTTGTCATTACTAGTGTGCGAAACAGTTTTCTGCCAAAGGTTCCAGGATGAATCCTGACAAATCGGCTTCTTGATGGACTTCTTGCTGCAAAACTCCTACACCTACATACATTCCCTGGAATTATCATGGTTTCGTGGATGGCATGACTCCTTAAATAAAACTTATCTACAAACAGGGGATTGTTTACTTCCATGATGATTCCAGGGAGCATATCTCTTTCTTTCCTTTGGAACAATCTCCTCACCGAGAGCAGCAGCTCTGGGTCCACCCAGTGGATTTGCAGGGCCACGCCTCACCGAAGGCTTCCAAACACCGCAAGGCCACCCACCTGAGACAGGCTGCGACTCTCCCAAAGACTTCTAAGAAAAGGATAGAAAAGGTGGAAGTAAATGGTACAACGTTACAATGAAGACTGAATTGGCTACAGTAAGTACAGTATCTGAATCTTGGGATCCACTTGATATGTGCGGCCCCATCTGGTCTACATAGAGCTGCTGGTCTAATACGTATTGGGTGCACGTTTAGTTTGGTATTTGTTCATTTGTTTCGGGATTGTTTTTCAAAAACATTGGAATAGAGCAGGTTTCTTATTACAGCAATTTTGTGTCCTTAGCCGAGACACAGGTGTCGTAGCTGGCCAAATACATTATAAGACTAATTTGGGAGCTGTCGTAGCTGGCAAAATACATTGGAATAGTGTAGGTGTCAGAGAAATTCCTACGTTAGCAGAGAAACAGTAAAGAGAAAGAGAACCAGCACAGGAGGCATATATGATTGGTTAGAAGTTTATGCCCCGGGGAGTTCACCTTAAAATATTGATTTCGTGGCAGGCGCGGGTGTCGGAGATGAAGTGCAGATTTCGTGGAGCGGGGGGTGGTTGCAGGGGGCGCAGCGTCCCCCCCCAGCAGCACACCAGATCCAAAGGTTAGAAAGCAAACAGATGGAAAACAAAAAGAGAAAGGAGAACAGCTGCCAAAGCAGAAAAGCAACAAAAGCAAAGAGCAGAAAGACAAAAAACACAAAAAGCAGAAAAGCAGCAGAAGCAGAAAAGCAGCAAAAGCAGAAAAGCAACAAAAGCAGCAGAAGCAGAAAAGCAAAAGCAGAAAAGCAACAAAAGCAAAAAACACAGCAAAAGCAGAAACGCAGCAAAAGCAGAATCCGAAAAAAAAAATAAACACAATAAGGAAAACAACGAAAAAAAAGACCCTCCATACGTATTTGCAATGTAAACACGATGGTGCAAAGCACTCGAGCATACACGTCAACATCTCCTGTCACAGGACCCACAATATCGCAGAACTACAACGAAAAAAATATCCTGTCACCTTTTTCCAGTCACAACATGCTGTGGGTCGAAAAATGAGCCGAGCTGTCTTCCTGGGTTGGCTTCATAGGCTTATGATCCACAATCACTTATATTATAGAGGTCTCCAAATATCTGCCGGCTTCAGGGTCTTCTCGATCTCCCGCCTCAAGAACTCTTGATGACGCCTGGGCCCGTGCTGTTCTCACAGCTCGCAGCGCTTGACTCGTGTGCTTTGAAAACATGGACCACCACCGGAGCCTGGTCAAACCCACAGGAATCCCCGATCGTTCCCATTCCATGGTCTAAGGGTTGGCTAGCCGTCTCTATTTTAGGGGCAACACAGGGAGGCCAAGCTCCTACCATTGAATTCTGAGCACCAATGCGGGAATCATTGAAAACCCATGTAATTCAAGTCTACTTCCCCCTGCCGGACTTTGATGGATGTTGCATGAGATGTCATCAGGGGACAACTGTGTCATCATGGATGTCAGCAGGCTTTCCAAGAAACGACAACAACACAGGTGGTTTCGTCCTGGTCCATGATGTGACTCGCGGGCAAGTTGCTGGGTCATCTGCTCCAGCGCTTTGGCCTGCCATCTGCGGAACTACCAATGTCGAGAGGTGAGAATTGGCAATGCCCTTTGTTTCTAGTAGCTTCTTGTTACTAGTAGTAAGGCCAGGAGCTACTAGTAGCGATGCCCCTTGTTACTACACGTTTTGACACGTTTGTTTTAATGTATGTTTGGCCTGACAGAAGCAGCCTTCAGAACTTGACACCATAGTGCGGTTCTGGATACACCTCTGACAATGCAGGAAGAGCCGAACATGTTGTTTTTGTCCGGCCAAACTGATGATAGAACACCTTTAAATAGCATGCGCTTTGTCAAGCTGCCTCCTTCTCGTCTCTGGAGCGCTTGCCCTCTGACCTCTGTGATGTGGCTGTGGATCTGGCAAATTGATGAACTTTGATTATCATAACATATATATATATATATGTGCGGCGACATTTTCTTGGCACTAAACTCAAAAACACTATCTATTATGTGGGGGGGCCTATCTCGTTTAGACTACTAAAGTAGGAGGTCATGTCACAGTATCTCGTTCAAACTACGTTAGTAGCAAATCACACTATCTCGTTCAAACTACTTTAGCGTCAACAAGCAAATAGAGCATGCCGTAGACTACTTTAGTAAAGCCTAAATAAAAGCGGTTGCTCATATATGGCGGTGGGTCAAAACCTGGAGCCCCAACACCATGTAGCTTGACCTTCCAGGTAGGTCAACGAAGGTCTCCTGGTGTTGACCCAGAGTCATATTGTCATGGGACATCATGCGTAGCATCCAACCATTGACCCCACCCGTCCTCCACCTGCCAACTCATGTATCAAAGGCCCCCCCTGTGGCCAACTGTGATTCAGTTCCACATGGAGACTCTCCATGTCATCGCTCCAGCATCATGAGACCTCTAGTCATGGAGCCAGAGTTATTTGCAGCTTCTGGCGACACAGAAGGTACCATTCTCATGAGTAAGTAACGCAAGTACCTTTCTATGTGGAATCCACTCAGTTGCACATATGAGTATACATCCTGACTCCATCAGTTGTACTGGAAATTACTGACCGGGTAACCAAATTTTTCACCTGTTGGATTTGAGTTGGGCATCCCCAACCCAACTAGGTGACCTGCAGGTTATCCACTTTTCCTAGCCTAGCTAGGCATCAGTGGTGCTACTGCCAAGCCTCGCAAGCTGCTGGCGCAGGACCTCCACCTGGACGCCCGGTCGCGCCAAGGTTTCTGGGACACCCGGCAAGCACAGCTGGTGAGGTGGAGAAAAGCAAACAAAAATATGATATGTATGAGTATTATGTTGTAATTATGATGTATTATGTGGGCAGTATAGCCGTTATGTCCTGATATGTTCCGCACCAACCTTACAGGCATAAATTGAGTTTCAGGCTCCTTGGGCAAAGTCAAAGCTCCTCAAGAGCTTGGGCATGTCATCCAGCTTTGGCCAAACAGCACTGGGCTGATGATCTGTTCCGCACCTGGTCGACTGCAGCCGACTTGGCTTCGCTCTCTGCCTGCCAGGGCGCGGGGTGTGGGAGGCCTCAACTGTTTAGATGAAATCACTTTGCTAGTGTCCAAAACAACCAACTCAATATTGACCCCCACTTTGTCTGTTGATGTTTCAAAGGTTGTATTGTTTTGCCAATTTCAACATCAAACGCCAGTGTATCCGGACCAGATCAACAAATGAGGAAGCCCAGGGCTGGTGTTTCTTTGGACCTGCCTACTAGTATACTTAGTATGTACAAACTGTCGGCTGTGGCATGCTCTACAAAGAACTCACACATTCGGCGCCATTTGTCTCGCACGGCTGTGGGCTTGGCTGCGGCGGGCTCAACCAAAGAGATCGAATTCCATGTCTTCCTGGCCAGCAAAGCAACTCAAATCACCCTCCAGCCAAGTAGGTCAAACCGACTATATATTGGGCGATATGTCATTGGAAGCGAGGGAAGCACCCTGATCCGCAAACGCGTCTTGGCCAAATAGCTTCATTCTCCCAAGGAAACAGCTGGTACCTCACACTGGAAAGAACATCATATGACCCAACTAAGATTGGAGGAGTTAAGTTTCCTGGCAAGGATGGCCATCTAGAGAATCCAATACCATCAACTGAACCTCCCCGTGCCGTGGGAGCCATGGTTTCCACAGTAAGCTTCAAAAGTGAAAAGTGGTTCCCTGAAACACAGTGTTTGATCCTTGTCATAAAAAATATCTCTAGCAAGAACTAACACAGGCTTCTCTTGAAGATTTGCTCAAGTGACAAGCCTCAGCAAAAGCACCCAAGCATCCAATCCCTGAGGGGCGTCAGCCCATACTAATTAATGTCATTCCAAACATCGCCCGTTTTATCTGATTGCTCATGTCAATCCCAGGCCCGACCCGGAAGGCCATTTGGGTGAAGCTGTTTGGTCAGGTGGGTTGGAAAGGCATGGAAAAGCTAGCCGAAGAAACTCGGCCCCTACAAAAACCACAGGTTCCTCTGGCTCCCAGGTGGTTTTCTTCCACCGTCTGACGTATCACCGTCTAAGGGTACGCTCGCCGGCACCAACGAAACGGAGATCAGAGTCGCACACGAGTCAAGGCTGGTGTCACGGTCCTCCTCTTCCTCTTCCTCGACCTCACGGCGCCGATTCACGGGACGTGGGAACTTTTGTGTTTTTGAGAGATGTTTTTGGTCAAGCCAAAGCGGGTGAAATGACTTGATGGGTACAAGATGTACAAGGGGAATCAATGATAGGGTTGGTTTCAATCAGATGCCTCAACACACCTGGCTTACGTAGACGAACACCATGTTTCGACCCACGCATGTGCACTGGAAGTCTCTCTGAAACACGCTGCAGAACACACTCAGAACGAAACCCTCCATTCATATCGAGAAGACGCAACAATGACTGGGCCCCTCTGGGCCTTCTTCTTCTCTTCGGTGGCCGCATCTCCGCCACCTCCTCCGCCGCCACCGCCGCCAGCAGCTGCGCCGCCGCCGCCGCCACCACCACCGCCACCGCCCGCACCACTACCCAGCTTGATGAGGGTGTCCATGCCGACCTTGGATGGAAACCACCAGGTCAGTGCAGCGCTGGAAAGGCTTCCAACACCTTGGAATAACATGGAAAGTGAACACATAAACACAGGTCACGTGTATATCCGTTGATATCTGCGGTTGTGCAGCGCTGAGGTGCTTGATTTTAAGGCCATCGCTACAGATTTTGCACCGACACCATTGCAACATGATAAATTCGCGGAGAGTGTCTGCTAGTTTTTGTCGATCAAACACAACATGCAGTCCTGTTTTCTACAATCCATTTCTTTGAGTCTGGCCGCTTGTGGTGTCCTTCATTGCCACCAGGACTGGCAATCTTCTACCGCCGTTTCTCATATGTTTGCCCCAAATCTCCGGAGGTTGGGTTTCAATTGTTCCCTATACTTCGCATTTGGTATGGCATAAACATAGTCCTCAAGAAAACCATACCTCATGCGTTTCCGGAGCTCAACATAGGCACCAGCGGTCACTCGTGTTGGGCACCGGGAAGTTGATGAGACTCCGCGGTCTGACCACGAACGAAAGAGCGAGCTGAGCTGGTGAGGACGGTGCTGGACACCTGGTTTTGGGGGACTCCAAGTAGAGGGGACTGGACCCGGTACTCCGAAACAATATCCAGAATATCCAAAGAACATCGTACTGTTTCTGCTGTAGGTTTGTTGCAGGCATCATCCCCTACTCCTTCGTAGTCCGACCATCTGATGCATCTGAGGTGCGTTGCTGATCATCTTGGACATGAGCAGTGGCCAGTATCCTTCCACATTGCAGCCAGCCGCCTCTCCACGGACTAAGAACATGAAGGTTTGTCATGTCGATACACAAGATCGAACAATGACTCAATGTCTCATGGTCCATGCAATGGAAAGTGTTCTCGTTTGTTTTGATGACCCCACCCTGGGCCCAAAGTCTGGAGACTCGACCTCTCATTGCTACAGATCGATCTACATATCTGTGTGCGCATCAGCAAGGGCTAGACTCAAAAAGGACTCAAAAGGCCTAGGGTTCAGACCTTGGGTCTCCAACATTGTTCTCTGGAAAGATAGAAGAAACATCTTGGATTGGAGATCAACCCCTGTCCAACTGGTATCACCCCCCCTGTACAGTACCACGCACGAAGAAATGATGAGTAGACTGTATGAAAAATACAAAGTCTAAATATAAATTCGTGCACCCAAAAATCAAAAACATCCCAAGAGCACAAAAGAGCAAGCTGGCTTTTGTCAGAAGGCTTTGGGTTGTGCAAGGGTCCTCCTCAGACCCCGTTTCAGTCTGTCAAAGACCAGTGAGCAATCTGCTCACAAAGGTGTGGCAGGCAGTTCAATCACCCACCAAGGCCTGACACACCCTCTGGGTCTCCCCCACACAGCGTGTGGCCGGGAGCCCAGAGACGGAGGGGTCAGGAGGACTCCCACCGGATCCGGTCACGGGATCTTGGGTGGGAAGCTAGGGGAAACCAGTGCTCGACAGAAGTCGAGGTGCTAGAGAAAAGGAAAATAAGTCCGCCGGAGCCAGTAGCCGGCGGTCCGGGGTAAAGCCTTGAAAGTCTGGATGAGTGAGCTCATCTGCCCAGGTGTTAATTTCCCGGGGAATGTGGTTAGGAGCTAGGCTACATCCTTCACGGTGCAATGTCAGTACCAGCTCCATAAGGAGGGCAGCAGTATGCGGCTTCTTGGAGGAGAGGTTCAAGAGGCTGAAGATGTTGCCGGAGTTGTCACTACCAACAGGCAATCGGATTCTGCCTGGGCTCGCCCCTTGCTGGGAGATCAGGTGTTTGCAGAGCAGCAGTGTGCCCAACAGCTCCAAGGCTGCAATGCGTTTCTGTGGGTTGCCATCCTTGAATGCCCAGGGTGCTGATGTGGCTCAATCACGTAGTGGAACCAGTGGGCCACATCTTTGCTTGTTTGGGAGATGTCCGTGCGCCATCCCCCAAGGCCGAGGCACTGGCATCACTGCAAACTCACCAAGCAGACTTCGGGAGGCAAGGGGAGTACTGCTCATTCGGCATGGTGAAGAGGTCCTTCGTCAAGCAGGCCAGCGTCCGGACAACCTTGGGAGGATGTCCCATTGTTTGAACTGCCATCTTCCAGGCCCAGAAGGGCCTTGATGTGTTTGGGGCGCAGCCATCTGGACCCTCAAGATAGATGGGTGGATGACAAAGCCTAGCCAGGCGTTGATCTCCGCCAGGTGAGTCTTCTTCCAGCTCAGTGGTGTACCCAGCAATAAGGGTACCCAAAAAGGGCCACGGTGAAGGATGTACCCGCGAAGAGGCGGAGGAGCCAGCAGAAGTCATCCACAAAGACAAAGCCCCACTCCACCTGCGAGAACAGGTAGTAGAGGATGCGCAACAGCAGAGCCGCTAGCCATGACATCAGCTTTCAGAAGGATCCATTGGCATTCTCGGTGTGGCCACTGCCAGGCGGGGGCCTCCCTCAAACTTCACGTGGTTGGGCGGATCAGCCACCGGAGTGAAGCGAATTGGCAAAGGGACGGATGCTTCGTCCTGTCCCGTGGTGGGGAAGCCAGGGAGGGTTGGCGCCTTTGAGGCTCCGCCCCATACCCCACGTGTGTGGGGGGGGCACAATACCTAAGCCTGGATGAGATGCAGCTTCCATGTCCATGGAGGGCACCGCGAAGGAAGGAGCTGCCGGCGGCCGGGGTTCCACAAAGATCGGTCACTCCACCGGGGGCTGCCATCAAAGTATCAGCAGAGACAGGCGCATCAGCAGCAGCTGCCGCAGGGGCCGGAGACCCACCGACAGGTGGGCCAGAGGGACCACGTGCCGAGGGGGCCTCAGCCGGAGTAGCCGCGCTTGCCATGGGCACGTCGGTGCCCTTGTCCGCTGATTTGGGCCTGCTGGTCCAGTTCTTGCACGAGGACTGGAGTCCCGAAGACGGCAAGGCCACGAGCTGCCTCATCCTGGGCATGGCGAAGAGCCTGGGAGGCCGCATCCGCCTCCTCATCACGCTGCGCAAAATTTGGGCTATCATGGGCTATCCACAGTAGCCACCTCAGCGTCCAAAGTTGGGTCCACAGCCGCTCCAGGCTGGGCCTCAGTGAAAGTCTCAAGCATCACGTACTCTGACTCTATAGGGTGCGCCATAGCGATGTTCACTGAAAGAAGACCTATGGGTGTGAGCTTTTCAAAGACCTGTAGGCAACAGTGTTGCCTCCCACCTTGAGCCAAAATGTCCCGGGGGGGACATTTTAGTGAATTTTTGTGAACATAAAAACTTGCAACCGCAAGCTCTATGCAAGTGTGAATAAGTACATGTTACAAGCAGTATAAAATAGTATAATAAGTATCTATCACTATCACTACTATCCCCTCCTAATCATACTTCTTCCCCATTTGGATGCTCCCACCACACCTCCCCACCTGATCCCCTTACCCCCTTCGCAGCGAAGAGGTCTTTCGGTCCTGCTGGCGGGTCCCGTTGCAGGTGTCGGTCCTCCTTCGATGCGGCCGGGTTTCGTGTCGGTCGCTGTCCGGGCCTTGATGAGATTGGTCATGTTCTGCGGAGTGATCTCCTTGGCATGCGGAAGCTGCGAACTGGAAGGCCCCAGACTGGTGGAATCCATTTGGCGGATGGATATCATCTGCCCCAGCCTTGTTTTAATTGTGCTTCCAGCAAAGTGTTCTCTTTGGGCTCAAGAAGCAACGACTTTCTGCACTTTCTGGTACACGGTGCTCATTTCTGCCTCTCTCCACCCAAATACATGGTGATACATGGTGATCCCTCGTCGAGTTGCTGCACCATCATCATGCAGAACCAGTGCGGCGTAAGTACAAAGGAGCTCATCCTGCAAAGGAAGACTGGTAGATCCCGGGTTTTCAACCATTGGGGAACGTGCGGAGACTTTCCACAACCAAGGGATGTTTATCAGCTTTGTCTAGATGTCCATCTGTGGTACAAAGTGATCTCCAAGGGCATGGACTTATCACTTGCAGGATCAATCGATCGATTGTTCCCATCCTTCAGGTGGGTGAACACTTGGGTGAACACATGGTCCTGGTGGATCAACAAATCAATCTATCCAGGTCAACCGTACACGCACAGGGGGGAGACATACCACACGCTTCCGTTGTCTATGAGCCATGTCAGCCCACACGCTTCAGTCAGCCATTTTACAGCCCGATCGTCACCTCACCTCCTGTCCCCTGCTGCTTTCAGTCCACTTAGATCTGAAATCATCCAAGTTCTGCGGTATTTTACATTTCTGGCTTTCACCGAAGACCCTGACATGTGCCAGTCGTCCAACATCTCGCGGGAAACACGCTCGGTCGACGGTCGGTCGGTCGCACCTGCTCCTCCTTGGACAAATCTGCGATAGGCACACTAGCCATGGCGTGGACCGAACGGAGACTGAATTGCGAGTTGAGCCGCCTGCGGAGAGTGATGCTTGGGGGTTCATCCCCAAAACCCATGTGGGTCACGGCTCATCCACATATATAATTCTACAACGAACATTCTCCAGCTGCAACGTCCAGCCGTTCCGCGCTAGTCATGGACCAAGAAGAAGAGCTACTTCTGCAGGGCCTTCTACATCAAAGGTCCATCACCGTGGCTCGATCAACTGATTGGCCTTGGCACGCCTTTGGGTCTCCTTAAGTGAAGACCTTGGTCGAATCGTGCACATAGAGACGTTGATGTGGTGCTCAAACGGACCCAAAGCGACGTTTCTTTGGCTTCAATACACCAACTTTGTTTGGAGGCCACATCCAGATCAAGTGCAGAAACATAGGGCACAACATACAGTAAATGCAAAAAAAAATGCTAGACGAGGTAGACACAACAAGCATGTTGTACCTCTCCCATGCTCTTTCTATACTCAGACTCTAGCATGCCCCACAAGTGCTTCCACACAACCCCCGGATAGCTAACCTCGCAGCTGAAAAAGCAAAACAATGTATATAAAACATGGGAGCAGTGATCAGTGCAACAAATAAAGCACTCCTCTGTACTCACCTCCAAAAGCCAAGTCGCTGCAATCGCTTGTTTTCGGATCTCCACTTCTCCCGCTCCTTTGATTGTTGAGACCTACATGGTTCAATGCAGGCAATGACCCGTCGCCGCCGGGACGGACGCAAGGCTCAGCCACAACGGACACTTTGCCCTTCTTTGACACCGATCACTTGGGACTTCGAACACCGATCACTTGAGACTTCGATGTCATGTTTCTTTCACGTTCCACAAAGCCCTTAGATAACATACAGGTCTAGAAGATACTCGGAACACAGAAAGTGTATGACATGTCATCCTTTCACATGGGTCTTGAACAAGAGATCATGTTCATCATACCAAACATACGCCAACGTTTTTCCACCTCAGGCCGCCAAGGAAAAGAAAAACAACTCGCCTCAGCTCTATGATTTCTTGTCCTCAGCAATCATTGATGTTGAACACAAGAAATATACTCACGGCTCCTTGTTTCCTTTTGCTTCTGATATGTGGCCCTGAACAGGGTAGACAATTCTTATTGGGATCATCTTGATATATCCCTTGAAAGTAAACGGTGCTTTCTACGCTCCATGACAGAATGAAACCGGTTGAGAATAACAGGTGAATATAGTCCTCAGGAAGCAGCCTTTATGTGTCCATGATAAGTGTGGGAATGTGTAGCCACATGTGTACTGGTGAAACATATACAGTACTAATATAGTTGTAGTTAGTTAGTTAGTTGGTTGGTTGGTTGGTTCGTTCGTTAGTTAGTACAAACATCTCTGTTGGAGGAACAAAGGTACACAGAAAAGCTCATCAAGGCAAATCGGACTTTCAACATGCAAGACAGTCCAACCACCGGATGTTCCTTGACAACAGTCCCTTGACACGTTGGGGTTCATTGATATCTCCGAATGGTCCTCAAAACGATCCCAAGTTGGTACCATCCGAGCCAAAACGAGCCCAAGCTGCTGAGCTCTGCTTCTCTCTTGGCGGCACGGCCTGGCGGCACAGCACGTAGGTTGAGTCAGAAATCTGAACCAAAAAGGAAGGCAAGGCTTAATGAATGCACTTGTAGACTCTAGTTTCATTTGGGTATGGCTGAAACAATATGGAAACATCCCAAAAGAACATAAAGGATCATAAGTCATAAAGGCCAAAACCTGCCGGCCCTTGTACAAATCCATTTGAAGCCAAATCCGTTTGATCTTGTGGCTTCGTGTGAGCATTCCAAACTTTGCCACCACGCAAAAATGGCAAGAACATAACAAGAGGCAACGAGACTCTGATCTGTCAATGTATCTGATTTATCTGGCCACGATCATTCACATCTCGGGGCGCCGTTTGATCCAACTACCTGAACGACGACCGTCACACGCTGAGCACCCCGCCTTCCAAGGAGGCAAGTTCTTCTTGAGACTTGGCCGCCGCCCGCTGAGCCTGCCATAGTCATAGTCGGTGGGTTGAAACAAAGCCCCACGCCGAGACGACCAAATGAGGGGTCCTGTGTTCATCCACAGAAGGTGCTCATAACCGTTGCTAGCTTCACAGTTGGTGGAATGAAATTAAAATAAGTTATATTTTGTCTGTTTTGCTCCCAATTTTGGTATGCGAGAACCTGGAGGCAAAGGAAGCAACAGAGATACGCAAATAAACATATAGATAGATGGACAATGATGTATAGGCAGGCATATTGATGCACAGCATGTATTCTCAAATTCTGTCGTAGCAACATGTGTTCGACCCTTTATTGAGAAGGCGGGTGGAAAGCACAGTTTCTCCGTAACCCCGGGTTGGCCTCCTGAACCTCTAAACGGCAGCTGTCCAGCCTCAGTTTGCAACGAAACCTGGGTGGTGGGATCTCAATGTGGGTGCGTTTCTTCCACTTGCAAACAAGTACAGCAGCCCACAAACATTTTGCAAACATCCAGGGTATGTCGTTTCATCATTCGTGTACTTTTGAGGTTTGAGGTTGGCAAAAACCAAACCAAATGCAGGTTGTGCCATCTACTCCTGGAGATTATCCACTTTCCTCATAGCACCTGGTATCCACATACATCCACACGAGAGCAGGTTTTGAACAGATCTGTGGAGGCATGTAAATGTAGAGGTCAGCTTTTGATTTATGTTTTATGGGTTGGTATGTTAGTGGGTCGCCACCCTGGAACCCACCCCCAACGACATACTTAAAAGGCAAATCCAAGGATGAACCAATTTGACCAACACACAGGGGCTCGGTAGTGTTGGATTGACATTGAAAAAGTAACACATGGGAGATCATGGGAGTAAAGGCAAATGCTGTTGTGCTTAGATGTATCTGTATACAAAATAATAGATATATATATATATATAATTATACTGCTGGGGGGTATTTAGATTGTTTATATACTATTTAGTGCTCTACCTAGTATAATATCAATGGTGGTTCCAAGTTCCCTGCCTCGGGTGTTTTCTTCGACGCTGGGCCTTCCTGGCGCCTCTTGCAAGCTTCCACAACGTGTCTGCAATGCCTGGTGGGACGAAAGCAGCATGCAATGACTGACAGGTCAGAAACCTATTGCAATCTGTTGCATCTGCACTGTCCTTCCACCTTGTTCACCCATCTTCTACCAATCGTCTAGAAGTGCTCAAATATAAGGTGTTTTGGGCAAATCATGGCAACTCCCTACATCTGGATACGAGGCCCTTGCTAGTAGGTTGGAGGCCATCGCTAGTATTAGGTTGGAGGCTGGAGGCCTCGACTTGCCCAGCTGCTCAGAAGTTCACAGAACTCCCGGATCCGCCTCAACGTTCTCCGTCGGCCCCGCGTTGTCTGGACCTCTTTGTGTGCTCCGTTGGAGCCAAGAATCCATGGCCGGGCCAGGGTGTCTCAAGTTGCAGATCTAGCTGAACCATGCTGCACCCCATAAAAATCCAAGGTGAAATGCATGTTGCATCTGCAAAGATCTATTGAATCCTTTCGAAACCTAACTACACTGTCCGTCTTAGAAGGCGTCACCCAGTTGAAGCTACTGTGATGTTGAAGCAATGCTGGTGGCCCAAGACAGGCGATTGAAGGGACACCGACAAACCAATTCATTATCATTCACAGATGTTGCTGCCTGAGTCCTTCAAGTGTTGTGACACTTCCAGGTATGAAACGCCTCCGCCTCCACATCCGATTCTCTCGGCCGGCACACCTTGAACAGCCTGGGGAGCAGCACGAGGATGTTCCTGGAACGAGACGTTCGGTTCGGTGACGTGGATCGCTTCGCAGCGACAGGCTCTGCCCAGGACTGGAACTTGGAGCGCTTGGAGCGTGTGGAACTTCGGTGTGAGCTTCAGGGTCTTTCTTCAGGTCTTAATGTTGAACTACATTTCTTCAGGTCTTTCATGTCATCCGTCATACGGGTCTTACGGATATGCTTCACTCTGGGACCGAATCGGGCCAAATGGACAAGTGGACCGACACATCTTCGGTATAGTCTTCCATGATCGAGAAAAAGAACACGTGATGAATTCTGCTACAAGAACATTGACCACACATACACATACTGCAAATATGGCTTTCTGACCTTTGGATCCGAACAGAACCACACTAAATCATAGTAATTATATAACCATCATGACTCATGACCTTCCCTCATCAACTCATACTCACTTCTCAAGAAAGGCCATGTTTCAGTCGTTCATGTCTTCCCCATCAGGGCCTCAAAGACAAGCTCCTGACTGGACCTCAGGCCTCAGAGACTGCCATCAAGTGAATCTGCCAAGTGAGTGAAGAACTTGAGAACTATAGTGATCGCCATATAGATAGAAACGGCGTCCAATACATGTTTAGTGAGGATCTACATTTTCCATATATCCGCCGACCCCACACCGTGGGGTGAGGCGTGACTGTCGATGTTAGCCCTATCCTTAAGCCGAAGCCTTAGCCTTAGCCTTAGACTTAGCCTTAGACCATAGCCTTAGACTTAGACTTAGACCATACCTCCCCTACCCCTCCGGACCCTTGTTGCAGTGACGAAAGTGCGACGTGATTGTCCCCTGGATTGTCCAAGATTCTGCCATCCCAATTGATTTACATCTTGGGGCACCCTCTCTACCCGCGCGGGAAAATAAGCACGGTCCAAAATGGTCCCGGGCTCGAATCCCGGGCTGGTCGCGGCGTGGACCCGGCCAATGCCCTTGCTTTTTCCTAGATTTTGTTACGTTTTCTGTTGGATTTGTGGGATTTTCGAAGGCTTTTCCAGCATTTTCCTGGGAATGCTCTAGGCTTTGTCTAGATTTTGTTACGTTTTTGGCTGGATGCTTTTCCAAAAATTTTCTAGCATTTCCTCTTGTTTTTAGGTTCCCAGATTTCCCCCAAAAATTGTTAACCTTTTGCTAACCTATTTTATGCCAGTGTCCGGGCTGGTCGCGGCGTGGTCACCAGCCAATGCCCTTGCTTTTTCCTAGATTTTGTCACGTTTTCTGTTGGATTTGTGGGATTTTCGAAGGCTTTTCCAGCATTTTCCTAGGAATGCTCTAGGCTTTGTCTAGATTTTGTTACGTTTTCGGCTGGATGCTTTTCCAAGCATTTTCTAACATTTCCGCCTGTTTTTAGGTTCCCAGATTTCCCTAAAAATTGGTTAACCTATTGCAAACCTATTTTATTCCATTGTTGTACTCATGCCTACTCGCCGGTGGAACGCACCTGGCCGGGACAGCGCTCCTGGCGTCATGGGCCGCAGTACATGGCTACGGTCTCTTCCCTCGCTGGCGCGAGAACCTCGCCACCACCTGCCCGAGCTTCCGTTTGCGCTGCTCCGTCCTAGAACCAACACGCCACATGGCGCGGACACGGGCGCCTGACAGGCATGCGAAAATCTTACCAGAGCCTTTCACGTTACCACGGGCACTGGCCGGACCTCGTTCAGCGCATGAAAGGCATGAGTACAATTGGGATGGCAAAATCTTGGACAATCGGGAGGTAAGGTCTAAGTCTAAGGCTAAGGCTAAGTCTACCGCTCAGGCTAGGCTACGGCTAAGGCTAAGGCTAAGGCTTAAGGCTCAGGCTAACATCGACAGTCACGCCTCACCTCAGGCTAGTCCCTGGGACGACCCTGCCACTACCTTTTCCCCTTGGGGGTCGGCGGCTGCAGGCGGTAGCCTGGTAAATATATATATATATATATATTATGTTGGGGGGGTCTGCATTTTTGAGACCTTGGGTATCTCCTGTGGGATGACGGCTAGTGAAGACCTTTCCCCAACAAAAAGTTGACCATTCTGACCAATTCTCTAACAAAGGTGGGACCATCTGGGACATCTTCATATGGGTGTGATGAGTCACAGATCTGAAGAGAACAATAGACATCTTCACATCGAAGACATGGCTGGGGGTTCAAAAAATAAGGTGGAACCATCTATAACCCTGTTTGATCTCGCATCAAACATCGAAACAACGTTCACTATGTTCAGCAAGGTCAAGCTACCATGGTTGATGGTTGCGTTCTGACCCACACCCATATGGCTGCTTGATGTCACCAAGTTGGAACCCAAGGGCCCAAGGTGGAAACAAGATGGAACCCACGAACCCGAATGCAAACACGTTCGAAAAATTAATATGTCCAAATGACACTCTTGTAGGACACTCTTGTGGGACTTTCTTCTAGGACACTCTTGTAGGACACTCTTGTAGGACACTCTTGTAGGACACTCTTGTAGGAAACTCTTGTGGGACACTCTTGTAGGACACTTTTGTGGGACACTCTTGTAAGACACTCTTGTGGGACACTCTTGTGGGACACTCTTATGGGACACTCTTGTAGGACACTCTTGTGGGATACTCCTGTAGGACACTCTTAAGGGACACTCTTGTGAGACACTCTGGTGGGATACTGTTGTGGGACAATCTTGTAGGACACTCTTGTGGGACACTCTTGTAGGACACTCTTGTGGGGCACTCTT
>CAXAMN010009446.1:333520-352764 GCA_963970005.1 Durusdinium trenchii | reverse complement strand
TTCAGCTGAGACTTGTCACGAAAACAGAGCTTCGATGCCACACCCTGCAACGCAAATCCCAATGGCACGGCCACATCCAACACCCCAAAAACACGACTCTCCCAACGCTAATCCCAATGGCACTGGCATGATTTCGACCCGTTCAGAGCACACTCCCATCCACCAAAATCGCCATTTCAGCTGAGACTTGTCACGAAAACAGAGCTTCGATGCCACACCCTGAAACGCAAATCCCAATGGCACGGCCACATCCAACACCCCAAAAACACGACTCTCCAAACGCTAATCCTAATGGCACTGCGCAGCAAACTGCGGATCTCACAAAACGCTGCGCCTGTGCAGCGAAATGCATCACGTTTCTTGCGCGACATGTCGGTGTCATGCAAATCACAATGGAATAGCGACGCAAACTGACACGTGACACGTCCATGCAAAGTCCCTTGCAAAAGCTTCCCCCAATGGCAGCAAATTTGAGACGCGACGACGACGACAAACGACCAGAGACGACGACAGACGACGAGAGACGACGACACGACGCAAGCCACGCGAACACAGCTCCAACCCCCAGACCCCCAACTATAAACGGGAACCCTTCGCTACGCATTCGGGAAAAAACCCTGGTCGAACCTCGGGTCTCCTGGTTTCTTCAATCTGGACATCGCTCAACGGTCAAACCTCCGCTCGCTTCTTTTTGGAGGGAATGTCACTCACAGTCACCATGGGAAGACAGTCACCATTTGTAGGGTCCAAACCTAGCGTCGCTTTTGCTGTTTCGATGTGTCAAGGGCACAAAGGACTACATGGTCCCATGAGGGAGGTGAACCAAGGTTTGGAGGTTCTTCATGTAAACTCTTGATGAATAAACCCCTCTTTGAAGTCACTGTAAACCATTCTAAACCTTGTTTTCTTGATATGGGGGGATGGGAGGGTTATTAATCAAGAGTCTACATGAGGTTTTGCATGCCAATGAGACACCTAGCTCTTCAACCGAAGCATCCGCCGAACCAACGACTTTCGCCCAACAGATTGCAGCCAGAGCTCTCGCGTCGCTGGCAGTGTTTGCAGCCCAGGCCTCCTGGGACTGCTTTCCACTTGAAGATCGGATCCGCTTGAAGTCTACTAGGTTGGAGGCCATCGCTACTAGTAGAGGAAGAAAGAGACCACCCAAAGATGCATTGGTCCATCTCATTGCTTGCGGCTCTTTGCCCGAGTCACAGCCACGGGCACCCCTGAAATTCATGCGCCTCCTGGACGTCCGGCCTGGAGCGGAGCGGGTACAGTAACACATAGTAACACAACGCAAGTCTGAGAAAAGGGGGTTGAGTAAGGTGGCCATATATTTGTGATTCTTTGTTTTTTCTATTTTTGGTTTGTAGTGTGTCAATTCATGTCGTGACTAACCCTTTTTGTGAAGCACAACACTCCTTCTGCATTGCGAGGTCCAATGAATGATACACCTTGGGGAGACCCTTTCAATACCGCGATCGGACTAGTCCCCAAATGGAGAACGACACAGTGTCCATTGCTGCATTTTTGCGAGGCATAAGTATTTAGTTAAATATATTATACTCTATATTGTTTAATCTATGTTCGGGGCACCATGCACGCCTGATCTCTCCCCTGACTCTTGATTGTTTCACGTGTTGCTTTCCGCACTACGTCTGCTCGCCTTCCAGGAAGGCGGGGTGTTGGAGCAATCCTGCGAGCGTGGTGTACCAGGTCCGGATACTAAACGCAAAGCCCATTTTCCCTGAGATACTGTGGACATCTGTGGACACAATTCAAACGGTGTCCAACAAAGCCTGCAGCCCTTGAATGGCCTTGAGGTATAATTCCCAGCGCACTTCCGCTTTCAGTTCTTGAGGATGCACATCAAATACATCTGCACATGAGAAAACAAACTTCTCCTCCTCAAAAGGCCTCTTTAAAGGCCGAACAAGTACACTCTTCCACCATCTCCACCTCAACAAAAATCACCTCAACATGTCCTATAGGCACCAAACCAGCTTCGCACCACTTCGCACTGCTCTGCACCGCACACCTGATACTCTGGAGCACATCCCGTATGGCGGCCGCTCGCCGCTGCGATCGCTCCTCAGCCTCGCGCGACGCGAGAAGCGCGCCGCGGCGCTCCGTGACCGCTCCGCAGCGGGTCGACCCAGTCAGGAGGATGGTTGGCACAAATGGGACACCAATGGACCCTCATATACCTGAATAGAAGTACGGCCCAAAGCACTGAAAAGAGTTGGGCAAGGATTGTCTTACCCAGTGCAGTTGACCTTATGCTGGGGTATAAGCTTTATGATTTCTTTTTTTAATGGTGTGCATTTCACCGGAATCTGGAAGGCCTCATTGAGAAGCTGCCTGACTTTTGTTCCCCTTCCGCCGTCCGCTCTTGTCCGTGCTCACAGCTCGCTGCCGCTTGCGTGGAAACGTCGAACTCGCCTCAGGCACCAGCTCCCGAGCCCTTAGAACAACTCCCACTCGTCCAGACTTCACTCCTTCGTCCCTGGGCAGCTCATGTGTCATAAGACTTTGGAACTCTTTCCCGACCATGACCAGCACATCGCCATGTTCCATCCAAAGCTTCAAGGGCTTCATCCTGACGCCACGCCGCTTGCCTTCCGCATTAGCTCGAAAGATGATCCGCCGCGCGGCGCCTGCGGACAGGCTGGCCACCGGCATGTGGGCGATCGAGGCGGCGTCACTGTGCTCGCCCATGCAGTCCTTGCCGGATTTGTAGTGCTTAATGATCGCCAAATTCCGCTCACCTGAGAGCGTCAAAAGCATTCAAAAGCCTTGTTTGGGAGCGAAAGAACAGGGTTTCAGGATCATAAGGAGATGCATGATGTATGTAGACAGCAAGTTTGGAACACCGAGCTTTGGAACGATGCGACACCTGGAAACTTCTCGAGAAACTTCCGGAACTTCACCACGATCTTCCAACCGGGAGCGTCCGCCTTCTTCGGTGGCGCGTGGATGGTCTGACGAGTGCTTCCTAGGTGCTGCTCGATGCGCCCAAGGAATTTCGGGTCCAGCGCGTAGTGTCTCGAGAAATGCTTGCTCGTCCGCTTTCCATAAAGCATGTACTTCTCCCGGAAGTTGTCTGCCAGCAGCGCCAGCTCTTTATAAGCATTCTGGCCCAGGCCGAGGGGATTCTGGCGGAAGAGCACCACAGATACACCTTTCTTGAACTCGTGCTCTTCACGGGAGGCAGATCTAGAAGGCATGGCTGAATTGGTGCAGGACTACCAATTCACTCAAGAAGTGAAGCGTCATGATTTGCCTAGTTGTGCCACTCTATAGGACCTTCTAGAAGATTAGCCCTCTCAGAGCGCCTTCTGCAATTTCTTCTCGTTTCTCAGAACTGCAGAGCCAGGCAAAAGCCTTGGGGCCAAAAGCATTCACGGGAGTCGGATTCGCTTCGCCCTCACCGAGTCCTCACCACTTCGCTTCGCGCCGCCTCGTGCAGGAGCTGTGAGACATGGCCTTCTGGGCTCCGGCCCGGCGTACGCTCCGGGCTGGAGGCCTGGCGGTGACCCGGTGGGGAGCCGGGAAAAGGCCCTTTCTTTCGGGTGCGGAAATGGTAAAGGACAACTTTCAAGCTTATTCAAGTTGATTATGATAAGCTAGGTGTCTAGCAAGACTTTGGGCTGACTCTTTTTTAGCAAGGTAGTACGGTTCAATGTTCTCATGTTGAGGCTGAGATACTCCATACCGGTACCATCAATGCGCACAGCAATTATATAATATATATAGATTAATGAATATTGATTATTAAGTTCTGTGCTGTAGTGGTCCAGGAATACCAAATCAAAAAACTCCAAAGTTGATCTCGAAGGTTCATAGCCGTGTATATCTGGCTGTACAAAGCCCTATTGAAGAACAACCGCCCTGGATAGTGACATCGATGTCTATGTTTGCTGTTTGCTGACTGACAACGCCTTTGATTTCTTTCACCGCTTTTATGATCCAGCCGGGCATCAAACAGCCCGGCAGTTCTTGAACATCGTCAATCGTCAGCATTGCAGTATATATTATCCGTAGTCTATAGTATTTGCATAAAGTTTGCACAGAACACTGTAACACCCCTGGTTATGCTTGAACGAATGTTGTTAGCAGTTGGACCGGAGTCGCTACCCAGACTTTTAGCCTAGATCCATTCAATGTAAAAAAAAGAGCCAGTGGCAATAGAGGACTCAGTCAATAGAGCCAAGTTTTGGCGGAGCAAAGTGGTGCCCCTTGGTCTTGTCTAAAACGCCACGCTTCCAGAAGATAAGACTGAACCTCAACAGTTGGAGGTCACCTGACATGAGACGTGAGACAGGACCTTCACTTCTCTACGTTAAGGTCTGTGTCAGGGTCGGTCCTGACCTACAAAAAGCTTTTGAGAGTCTTCAGAGCTTAGCCACTCACAGTGAGCAACTCACTCGACAAGAATAACGTGGCGGACTTCTTCATGTCTGGGAGTCTGGGCCTATACTCCTATCACCGGAACCGCTCCAATATAATGTAAAGTTAGGATTAATAAACCTCCCCTAGTTAATCCGAGCCCACAAAGCCGCCGGAAATTGCCCAAATTAAAAGTATTATTCGCTGTTGATTTCCCCCCCCCTATTGTCTAATTGTCTACCAACAACCCCCCCCAGTTAATCCGAGCCTACACAATCCAAAAAAAGTAATAGTACTTTTAATAAGGGGTTAACTAGTGGAGGTTTATTTATCCTGACTTGACATTATACTTGCTACTGCTGCTACTACTACTACTGCTACTACTACTACCTCATGAGTGGTTATCTCATTCCTTGTTGACCTTGTTGACCTACCATGTGGGGGGGGGGTTATTAATCCGGTCTTGTCATTACTCCATTCATGCCATGACCATGTTTGACATGAGATTGGTCTACCATGGTCTACCGAAGCTGGATAGAACGAAGATCAAACGACTCTTTGTTTCACCTTGCAAGTTGAGATGGTTTATGTTGACCTCATCTGGAAAGATATGTGTCCTACTTCTTCACCGCATTCTCCGCACCTGGTCCGGCACCGCCCTGCCTCGGTCGGCCGATGGCGCGGCGTCACATCACCTGCGTGGCATCTCGTGGCGCCGACTCGACCGACAGCCGAGCCAAGCGAGGCGAGCGAGGCGACTGGATCCGGCATGGCAGGTGGTTCAACCGACTCCTACTGTAGTAGCAAGGACGCTACTAGGGGCTCCTGGCATCGCTACTAGGAACAAAGGGCATCGCTACTAGGAGCAAGGACGCTACTAGGGACTTGATGGGACTTGTGTAATGTTCATTGATTCATTGACCCATATTAGAACAACTACCAAACAGAGCTGGCTCAGTCATTCAAGTATTGTGACTTGCTGGCTTCCCACAAATGGCTGCAAGTGTGGCGGTCTGGAAAATGCAAGTCTGAGTGGAAGATTTCCCCCCAAAAAAGTCACAACACATATATACCTATAAACTATAAAGGCTGACTATATAATTAGGAATTATAGAATTACATACGTGCGTTGATGGTAGATCGACATTTCTTGTATCCAAATACTCACGCAAAACCCTGGGCCATAGCAGAAAACACCGGCAACCAGTTGCGGATTGCTTTCCTCAGAGTGGATATTAATTATTGAGATTCTTCAAGCATGTTGACGGTCAGGCACACTAAGATAACAAAACATAGATGCTTTACATGCAAAGATTCCTCAACAAATAGGTGCGAATTGGGGGACCAACTCAATCTGTGCCAGGGGTGTCAACGGTCAAACTCCCAGTGTCCGGAAATTCATCCGGAAAAAAGAAAACTCCCCACCTTCTTCATCACTGCCACTCATCACATCGGTCTTCGCACGTTTTCTTTCTCTTCAGTTCAATTCAGTTCTCAAAGCTTTTTTTGTGTTTTGATGCAGCCACAGTGATGCTGGCTTGGACATAAGAAAAACACATATTCCATCATATTCCCACCAACACTTCTAGGTTTAGGAATGTGTGCAGGTACCAACAAAAAATATTGGTCAAGTGGTTGTTTCCAAGGCGATGACAATTAGGCAATGAAGCAATGCTGACACTGGAGAGTTGTTTGTGAGATTGAATCACTGCAGGAATGACCAGATTGACGTCATCTCAGCTGCCATTTCTACCGCCCCGCACTCGCAAAGAACTAGTACGCGTACTAGCCGAAACCCTGCAAGGCAAACATCAATCAAGAAGCTTGAATTTAATATGTTGCAACCTGAAGACTACAACAACTTTCCAAGATGCAACTCTGAGGTGCTGTTCAAAAAAAAGAGATGTTGCTCATGTGCTGTTTGGAGATGTTTGGATGCCTTAGCAACATGTCGTTGCACAGAACAAGTACTGCATGGGCCAAACACTTTTTTCTCACATCCCACACAGATCCACATAGGACGCAGGACGTCTTTCATCTTTCTGTAGCTCAGCATCAAACAAGCCAATTGTCTCTAAGCCGCATACTCGGTTTCTACTGTTCTCCCCATGTTTGGGTCAGCAGACCTTGATCTCCTATGTCCTTCATCTCAGTGCCACGAGCCCTCTCGGACCTGCGTGGTGAAACTGCCCTTCGAGTTAACCGAGGTCCGAACAGGCTCGCTGATCACTTGGAGGAGAAACTGTTCCAAGGTATCTACAAAGTTCCTGCGATCAGTTATGAATTTGTTATGACTTTGTTTAGAGGACATGTCACTTTTTTCAAGCTACAGTATCAGGGCCCTCTCATGCGCTATGTTTGTAAAAGCTGCTCCTCAAAGTGCTGTGGCACGCAGGAGCTACAACGGGTGCAAGGTGAGATAGATTCTGGTTATCCGACAACCCAAACTTGACTGCTTGATCTTTTTTGCATTGCTTCGATTGTAGAGGCAGTGTTCAAACTTGTTTGCAAAGCATTTTGTGTGCTTGTTTCATGCAAAGAAGTTTGTTCCGAAGTAAACCAAAAGAACGAACTTCCAAAGTGTCTCTGCGTAGTGTGTTGCTTTTTGACAGTTTCATTCTGAAAGAAAACAATCCGAATCAATTTATGACATTTGGTAGAGAATCTTCTGAGGTACCGCGTCATGTGTCTAAGTTTGTTTGGGGAACAACCATGCACAAAGTGGTTTTCTTTGCATCGTGCGGAAACCAGCGGAATTGGCGAACATGCTACTGTTGATGTGTATATGGATCATACTCCAACATATTCTATCTAGATATCTGTAGATCCCAACACAAAATAGACCAAACTCGTCAAAATAACACGCCCCCTGTTAGGTGGATGGATGTGGGATGGACGTCGCTTCACTTTTTCCCCGCCTCCTGACCCACTGCTACCAGCCAGGGTTCCTGCCGCAGGGCGATGTCACCTAGAGCTCAAATGAGGTTCGCCAGGTTCCGCCGTGCGAGCTGCGCCTGCGAAAGGACACTACAGAATTCCATGGACAAAACATATCCTAATATATATCGGTGTATTGTCACCCACCATCACCACCATCACCCAGCCTCCCACCATCACCACCCAGCCTCCCCACCCATGTCTCGCCTCTTTGGGCCGCTTCGATCGGCCACTCCGCATGCGTCTGCCGTGGCGACAGCTGCTGAAAGCCTCAGACAAAAGCACCGAAACACGGGAGGTGAAATGAACCCAAAATAACCATGAACTGTAAACATGGGAATTGTCATGTGGCCCAAATGACCAACATTACGCGGGCCATGGGATAGTGACTATATAGAATAAACCAATGTGAGGTGGGTCAACTTCAAGACTTCAAGTTCCTTGCGGTCTGGCCAAGAAAGGAACACCTTTCTGGTCGCTGGTGGGAACATGCAATTCACCCCTTGTTGTGGTTTGGGATGAGGGTGTGGTTTGGCTGTGCTCACCCTCCCCCCCCTCAAGGATGATTTTTCTTTTTGCTTCTCCCTTTCTGTATTCTTCTTCCCTTTTAGCCTGTACTGCTTTGGTTTCTTTGTGCCCTGGGGTGCTCTGTCACCGCCCGTTGGACCTTGTCTTCCATGCTTGGTTGTTTGCTAGGGTCTTCGTACCGCTAGTCTACATACTACAATGTTTCTCTTTGGTTGACCTTGCAGGAGAGTTACGCGAAGGCATGCCCTTAGCGGGCGACCGCCTTGTACCACGCTTTTCATCATCACTTGAAAATGGGCTACTCACCCTTGGCAGTCGATAAACAGAGTGCGTCCGGGAACAAACCCACATCAAATCTGCGAACGATCTCGGCCAAGGCAACCAGCGGCGGTGCATCGCGAAAGGCAGCCGCTAAGGTCCACAAAGTGCTCGGGAGATCTTGCCTCGAAAAGAATATTTAGTTCCAAAAAACAAGGCATTTGCGGCCTTCCAATGTTTTTACTTTTTAGCCGGGTAGGCCGCTAGTAGAGGTGAGATAGCTGGCTAGGGAGTCGGTGGCCAGTATTAGCCTTCGTAGCGTCGTTGGGCTTGCCGAGGGTTCGCTACAGCACTCAACTCTGACACAAACTTGGCCTTGCCGCACTGAATGGCCAGGGTCGATCCAAGCAGTAGAAGTGGTCAGCTTATCTTCGCAAGGGAGGCATGCTTGGAAAGAAGGCTACTTGGCTCTGTTTTTGTGGGCTTCTCATGGGCCTCCAATGTGTTAATTGCTTTGGACTTGTAGATGACATTCTCACTCCAGCCATCCCCGTGGCGGTCTGTCTTGGATTTCTCTAACTGAAGAATGGGCTTTTGGCTGACAGCAACCACAAAAGTGGGATAGCTCACAACAGGTCGGACAGTTTGGCATGCTTGGACATTTGAATGGCCTGCAAGCAAAACACGGCAAGACGCAGGCCATGCAATCTTTGAGACAACTTGCTTCTGGAGGAGCGCGTGGAGAGAGGGGCACAATCTGTTCCTCTTTGCAAGCCTTCGACCAGCTGGCAGTGATTTGAGCATGCACACTGGCAGAGTTCAGCATCTCTGTCTGCAAAGCATGGATGTTGCCATGCACTTCGATCTTGTGAAATGCTTCTCCTCATGGTGCACTTAATACAAAGCACTGGCAGTTGATTCCTCATGTTTCTCAATGATATTCATCCTTTGCTGTTCATCTTGGTGCTTGACTTGTTTTTTGAAGTGTGTGTCCATTGCTCTTGCATGCTCTTGCCAAGCAAAGCAACGAGTCCCGCCACACACTGAAGGACAAGGAATACTGTTTCGTTCTGGGATTCTGGGACAGCACTTGTCCAAGACTCTTCCCACTCCATGTCCAACTGGCCCCGACCTTTCCCGGATTTCTCCAGTAGCTCTTTACACCGGATCTCGTACTACATGACTCGCTGCAAGCGCTCGTCGCCGACAAGCACCGGCAAGTTCCACTCACGGATTTCTTTCTCTGGATCTTCCTCCACTCACCACCAGGTGGTCGGCAACCCCTTCTTCCTCTCATTCTAACCACTTTCCTGGCTTTCCTTGTCTTGATTCTCTCCTTCAAACGCCTCATCAATTTCGGCACCTTTGTCCTTGGCTTTTGGAGCCTTGGACTTTCTGACAACCTTGATAAGTTTGTTTGTTTTCTCTTTGGTGTGGGTTTCATCTTCGCAGCCACACTGGATGAGGCAACGCCTGAGTGCCAAATGGCTTTGGTAAAATCTGTTGATGACAGTTTTGACTACATGTTCTTTTCTTTTTACGTGGAAGATCAACAGACTTTGCGAAGGCGTAGACGGCGTAGATAGAATTGATAAGACCAACATAATCCTGGAATACTATATGTGTCCACAAAGTGGTGCAAGCTGCTACGTACAAAATCAACCAGACAAGGTCATGTTTGGCCAAATCACAGCGTTCCATGGAGGATGCGCCTGGTGTGCTTCGAAGGCAAGCTCGAGGAAGTTTGATGATCAGTTCCTGCGTGACAAGGAAAGGC
Source organism: Durusdinium trenchii (assembly GCA_963970005.1). Lineage (NCBI taxonomy): Eukaryota > Dinophyceae > Suessiales > Symbiodiniaceae > Durusdinium > Durusdinium trenchii. Next base: position 342,872 of record CAXAMN010009446.1, on the reverse strand, counting down.
CATCTCCTTTCAGTGTTTCGGCTATTCTCCAAGGATAAATGATAAATCAGCTTCATAACAGTATGGAATTCGGAACTTAGACACAATTCCACAAAATCACATTGGCAGGCTGGCTCCGATTTGTTCCCTGCATGAAAAATTGAAAAAAAAAAACAAATTGTGCTTTGTACTTGACTGATCAACACTATTACAGTTGCTCGACTCCGTCATAGCTGGTGACTGACTCCCTTGAGTTTCTTGGAGTCTCGTGGGAATCTGCTGCAACTGCAAACAAACGGCGCAGCGACTGACGATGCCACTGCCCACCTTGATACACCAAATGATGTGGATGATGGTCAGTGCTGCTTCAATTGATGTGAAGTTCTTCCTCACAGTCGATCAGCTCCTCATCCTTCGCAGCATCTCGCGGTCCGCTGTCCATGTTTCGGATCGCTTTTGACCCACTCCTGGAGCCCATAGATGGGGTGGATAAGGATATGGTCCTTGTGTTTTTTCAAACCAATGAAGTGATTTGGAAGAAAGAGCAAAAAGGGATTGACTTGACCACCAGCAAGCTCTACTGAGAGATTCCGCCATGGCTGTTGTTCTTTCCCTGGGCGATGCTTGTTGTATATGGTTCCGTCGAAGATTGAAGACTGACCATGTAAATGTACCTCCAGATGTTCAATCGACCCACGGCTCCAAGCATCTCGCAACACTATAGCCCAGCCCCATGTTGCTTCTATCTCCGTGTAGATGCGCACATCAAACACCTGGATATTCAAAGGCTCGGGTGTGTCTTATTCAAAGGCTCGGGCTTTCCGTCGGTCTTGGTCTTGTTTGCTTCTTTCCAGCGCATTGGGGTTGCTTGTTTCAGGCATGTTTTGGATCCCCCCAAGGGGCCCCAACGCCGGTGATTTCAGGGTCTGCGCTCTGACCGGATGACCGGCCTCGGGCACATCTTCTTGGACCTCCATCGTCTGATCCTTCAGCATCAGGTCATGTGACAGTCAACGTCTGGTAATGCTCCTAGTAGCGTCCTTGCTCCTAGTAGCGATGCCCGGGCTCCTAGTAGCGTCCTTGCTCCTAGTAGTATGGCCAGGAGCCCCAAGTAGCTTTTTGTTACTACAAAGAAAGCCTCCATATCTTCCACCTAAAGGGACCCCTTTTCAGAATGCTGTTCGGTCGATTCCTGCCCCCCCCGTTTCCTATAAAGCGTCCAACAGCGTCAAGCCACTCACAGGGAGGCTTGTGATGTTTTTGTTCATGAGTTTCCTTGACTTTTGGCCTAAAGTCCTAAAGCAACTCGTTTTGTCCTCTTCCAGCAACTCCAGGTCCAACTCCAAGATCTCCTTGTCGAGCCCCTTGTCCAGCCCTTCCCGGCCTGGAAGGAGAAGGGCAGCCCGAAAAGGACACAAAGTATTCGACCATTCATGCCAACGAAGTGGACTGAAATGGATGATGCAAACAGATAACACCTGATCCATGTCATGAAGGAACAACTTTTAGAGCTCTTGGCTCTTGAGAGCATTTTGAGCGTATCCGGACAGCTCTCCGATGAAGGAGTAGAAATGGCACCATTGCCAAGCGAGATTTGGACAGTGCAAACCCTGCATCATCTTGACAGTGGAACGTCGCACTCTTCATCATGAATTCAGCAATGGCTTGATCTGGCCACGGCGAATGAAGTCTGGACGATGGCCCAGAAAACTCTTCAACGGCACGAAAGCACCAAAATAAACTTTGTGGTGGGTTATGACGAAGCAATGACAAAACACTAAGTCACTCTGGTGCTTTGGGGGCTCGGGTTATGCTAAACAACACGTAGATACACGTAGACGATCGTAGACGTACACCCTTCCTCAGGTGCCTGAGAAGCCAGCCTCGAGCGGTAGCTCCTGCGTTTCCATGCAGTGTCGGCCAAGAGGGGTTGGAGCAAAAAGAAACCATTCCAAGTACCTGATGTTCACCAGTGGCACGACAGGAGCGCTAGGCAGCCCAGTGGAAGGAACACCTCCGGATGGCTCCGGGCTCCTCGTAGCCCTCCTCCAGCAGCAACTCCATGACGCCTTTCAGATCCTTTGGGTCCTGACGGAATCCACCCGCTTTGGTCGTTCGGTGCTTCGCCCGGAGCACCGAACGAAGCCGTCATTGGCCGTGAAACAGACAGAGGCACTGGCAGCACAGCTTGGAAGCTGATCCGCTCAGATTGGGGCTCAGATTGGAGTGCCAAACACTCAGATTGGTTCAAGTGAGTAAAGAACCTCATTTCATTCAGCATTCCTTGATTTCAGGAAACCTCTTACATCGAGGAAGGGTTGTGGCCACATTCTGGAGGGTGGACGAGGTCTCTTGGGACGTTAAACTATCAAAACCAGATCAAGACCAGCTCCTCTTCCCATTCATGTGCTTGTCCACCAAACTTCATCATAGATTGGTTTGTACCAATGTGTTGGGGTATCTTCCCATTGGACATGGCCGCTCGGTTGGGGCTTGGGTAAAATGCCCCGCACGGCCGCTCGGTCACCTCCTCTGGCTTAATCAAATCGAAGTGTGCCAAAGTCTCCTGCCAACAAAGCTGTGGATGGCACTGCTTCCGTGGTGCTGGTGAATTATATGGATGTCTTAGGATGATCCCATTCGGGGTGATTTGCATTTGGAGTAAAGGTATATACTAAGGTGTATGTATACTGGGTCCAGGTCCAGATCATGTTTCAGCCGATGGCCTTTCTACTGTTCAGATGGCCATCTTAATCTCTTGACACATAATTCTAGAGGATCAAGAGCTCAGCCCCTCAAAAACACAGGGAATAACACATGACCACCTCTTGCGAGATTCTCCAACAAATGAACCCATAATTTTGGCAACAAACACTACCAACTCAAAAAAAGGAGCTTCTTTGGCATGGTTTGACGCATTGTTTGGCTCATAGATACAGTAGCATCATTGGCTCCTTCTGGGATTGATTTTGTCCTTTCAGTCGGCAGTTGGGTGGTTGCCGCTGAAGGGTGTTTGTGGACTGAAGTTCAAGTTCCAGGAAAGAACAAGAAGATACAACAAGATCTGTCAAAGCAAGCTGTGAAGTATCTCAGTATCTCTACAAATTGCTTAGGGCTCCAGGGTCCCAATGCATTCGATATCATTCGGTGTTCCATGGACTGGGGCATCGAGTGAATTGGCTGTATTTTGCTGGTGGACAAAGCTGGGCACATGGGACCTGGCTTTTCGGTGGTTGAGCCGAAAACAAACCTACTAGCCTTCTTGTTACTAGTAGCGTCCTTGTTACTACTAGTAAGGCACTTGTTACTACTAGCGATGCACTTGTTTCTACTAGCCTTCTTGTTACTAGTAGTATGGCCAGGGGCTCCTAGTAGCTTCTTGTTCCTAGTAGTGATGCCCTTGTTACTAGTAGCTTCTTGCTCCTAGTCGTCAGGCCAGGAGCCCCTAGTAGCTTCTTGTTCCTATGGGGCCCAATCCTAAGATACAAGTAGCTGTAGATTATTGTAGATTGTAGATCCAAATGAACCATTGAATCACACGGCTTGGCTGCTTGGCTTGGAAACGGTGTCCACCTTCTTGCTTTCTAAGTACTGGAGTTGTCCCAAAACATCCCAAAACAAACATGTTGAATGATTGAATGTGAACCCATGACCATATGTGAATTCTCTATGCAACAAAGTCCCTCATCAAATCCGTCACCGGCCTCCAGGCTTCGCACACCGCGAGCATCGCTGCGCTTGGCGGAGTGCACCAACTGCGCGGAGTGCGCTTCGCTTCGGTGGTGAGGACAATGGAAGAAAGCCGGTTCCTGATTCCTTTTTTGGAGCAGTACCCGGCTGAAAGCTAACATGGACCCTGAAAACCACTGGTTTGGAATATAGATTTAACAGAGGAAAACAGTCTTTGAGGCTGCGATTCTCAGGATCCATGTTAGTTTTCGGGAGTGTGATTGTTGGATTCGTTTTTTCCTCTTTGTGGATGAAGTGCTAATGAAGTGCGTGCAAACTCAAGGAGGGGTTTGGGCCAGGATGCCAGGAACCATGGGAATCCCTGTTTTCCATCGGTGCTCACCAGCGGACATATGGGAAGTTACACATGGGGTGTAGTTAAGCCAAAGCTCCGAACTTCAAATATTGGCGCAGATTTAAAGGACGGAGCAAGCCCCATGAACCCCTTCAGACATATTGTATGTCAGCGTCGGTGTTTCTTTGCAAAGCTGAGCCGAGCCTTGTAGCGGTGTAGTGTAGTCTAACTCTTTGACCTTTGAAGCGCCGTAGAAATCTGTGTGCAGTGACGATCATCCCACAATCCCTCGAAAACCAGACGTGAAATGTGTCGCATTGAGGAAACCTCAAACCCCTGGTAGGTTTCGCAAACAAATAGACTAGTGCCACCCATATTAATTATTGGGAAACTACCCCCCGTACACTGCCAGGCACTGCCTTCAGCTTCACCAACGTTTTCTGAGACGCTCTAAGAGACCCAACGAACAAACAAGAATTGGGCTTGAAAAAAACACAGTCCCTGAGATTTTCGCACATCAAACTGCCACCTGACCAAGCTTTCTTTGCGTCTTTCCACCGTCCTTTTTTCCCCGTCTGACACCACACCCTGTTCAATGGTTGTTCAGATCTCATGCGACGAGACACGCTCAACTGAGGGATCGGACGCCTCAAAAGGATTGCACATGGTCAAACACCTCCAATGGGGTTGTGTCAACTACTCCCCTACAGAGGACCACATTTGACCCATAGACATACCCCCTGTCAACCACGTCGGGTTGGTTTTCGGAGAATGGTCGAAACCATTTCGGGTTGCTATCTCTCAGGGTCCATGTGGTCCGTCTGCGGGGGAGTAAATCAACTCTAAGGCAAACTGTCTGTGTTCAAAGTCTGAGAAATCCAGCATCGCTCCCGCCTTGGTATCAAAGGAGTCACTTTGAGAAAAGCCCAAACCTGTTGCTGGACACGCGCCAAGAAAAGGGGTTTTGGATGGTTTGGGTATGTTTTGGTCAAAACCAGGTGGTTCCCAGTGTGACCCCTCAAACTGATAGTGCTGGGTAGGGTGGGGATTTCTGCGTCAATCCAAACTAGGTCGGTTTCAGTGATCCATCAAACAGGATCCTTCTTTCCATAGACTATAGTTGGTCTACAAGAAACACATTGGCTCTTCCACAAGAGTCTTTCCTCATTCCAATACCCAAACGGGAAGTTTGTTATGTTTGTTGGGGTGACCATGTTCTATAATATGTAATGTACTGGTACGAGCAGTTGGAGACACTGTCTCCAACGACTTCTCTCGACCAGCTGGTGCGTAAGCCACAACGATGAGCCAGCAAAAAGTCGGGTCTGAGCAACTCCATTCAGGTCGCATGTGCACAACGAGCTCAACTGTACGAGCGAAGAGTGGGATCAGGATCTATGAGACTTGACAATCATGAGCCTTCGTGCAAGCAATTCCATTCCAACTCACGCACCCACGCAAACAACTTTGGCCGGCTCAAAGAGTGGAGCCGTCGTTTCATCTTTTGCTTTTGGATGCATAATGATGTCTACCATACAAACTAAGTGCTGATTCGCCTCACACATGTTTCCAGCTCCGTTCCGCACGTGAAAAACACCCCCTGCCTGTCCAGTAGAGAAAGGCTCGCCACACCTCAGAAGATAGCGCACCCTGGAGTACAGGTGGGGGATCTACAACAAGTTCCCCTGATCAGCTGCGAATCCTTCAGGATCATATTGGGCTGAGGCTCTCAACTGGTGAATGGACCATGTGACCATGACTTGCTCCGATTGCCGAATCCGCCAATGGCTTGCTAGAAAAAGTATGGCACTCAATCCATTCCATCCCAAAAGGATGGCCATGGCAGAAGCATATACCGTATATTGAAGTCCATAAACAAAGGAGACTACTCACACATGTGCAGCTGTCAAACTCCTTGTTCAATCACACGCCATTACAAATTCCATAGATTGGGGAGCCCATCGTTTTCCTATTTTGGACAACTTTGGACTTCAGCTTGGAAGGCATCGCTTTCTTGTACTTAGTCTAAGGCAGGGTTCAACCAAACAAGTGTATGTATGACTGAGCACGAGCTCGAAGGAGACAAACAAACAAGTGCGCAAGTGATGGACTGGCATTATCGATGGCTTCGCTTGGGTTATCGATTTGGCATCGCTATAGGGGTGTCGCTTCAAATCCAACAGCTTTGGCCCCACAGGCGACTGCTACAAAGTGTTGACCGAGAAGATGTAAACATATAGATGTCACGCTAACATGTGGAATTCCCTTTCAAGAAGCTCTTGAAAGAACAAAACACGTGTCAAACAAGTACACTTGAAAAATGTTCATCCTGTTCTGGCAGGGCATCGCTTTTCTTGGGGGCCCATCACCAGGTTTTTGCACATTCTCAAGATTGAATCGAGGGCGGCTCACATCTTCGAGCTCTACATATCAGGTTGTTGACAGTTGATCACACCTGGAAACCATCGAGGAACCCGCCCTGGATGTGAGGGATCCCACTCATAGAAGTGGCTCGCTCTAGCGCAAACGCGCATTTGCTCATCCCTACCACCAACCATAAGCCGACCTCAACTGACCTCCAGGCTCGAAGGTTTTGGTGATCTACATGACCCCCAGCCTTGTCACGATGCACGTCTGCATGATGGAAGCACGGCTGAATATATAACTCTTGATATCCAAACATCGCAGAAAATCACAACAATTCTTTTTGGGGGGGGTAGGTCCATTAATATGATATGTCCGAAACGACGCTGCTTATCTCCCACTACTGCTGGCCGCACGTAACATCTCTGCAGCAGCTGTTGCAATGCAGCACAACGCCTTGGGAGCTTGGAAACGTCTCAAGACTGATCGGTGTTCGATCACCCAAACAATGCCAGCCTGGTCTCGAGGCGACAGGGCATTGAACAATTAGGAGCCAAACCCGTGTTTCATACGTTGTTCATCGTTGTTCTGGACTCACCTCAAAACCGTTTCATGAAGATGAAGAGACACAACAATCCACCAAGCTCGTCAAAGGTCTCATCATCAAATATCTCATCGCAGGTTTTGCCGCTGAAACATCATGGACACAAAGCACCTTCCTTTAAACCGATTCAGTAGGACGGTTCGTTGGCTCCTGGGAGCTCTGAAGCGTCGCAGAATGAGGGACTACGGAACTGATGGATCATGTGCAGTTCCTTGATGCACCAATTCCTTCGCCAAAGAAATCAGAATCTATCTATCTATTAATCACAGTATATAACCGCCATGTCGTGGCCATCAACCATCGCCTGGTTGGTGGTTTAAGTTTAAACCATGAGGGATGGAAGATAGAGGGATGTATGTTCCAAACCACACATCTAGCCAGCCACGAAGCAACATCCCAACCCTGCCAAATTCGTCCACCGGGCTTCCCAACGGGGCCGAGGCCTCCGCCTCACCTTGGAATCTTCGAGGAACGACGCAAACAACTGAACATCACACCCTGGGAAAGCCAACAAGCCATGCACCTATAGGGATAAAGACACATCGCACAGCCACACAATCACCTAGGAATCCACATACCTTTCAAGTTTCAAGGAAATATGGAGTCCGGCGAGGTCGAAAGACCTCGTATAGGCCTTGGTTCCGGAGTTACGACATCCTTGGCTGGGAGGTTTCGCTTCTCAACGGAGTGCCATTTCACAATTTCTTCTTCCAGTCTACTTTACTGCATACATGCCAAGCTGATGTGATGGACCTGATGTAAAAATAAGAAACGCCTTGGTGAGAAGGCCCCTTGGATTTGCTCAAGGAACCTGGAACAGAAAGTAACACCTAGAAAAGGGACTTACCCATAATCCCCTTAAGCAAAAACCAAGGGCCCCTTCCCAAATAACCTGGCAGCAACATTGATCATCTCTCAGTCGCCGCTGCGAACCTGGGCACCCGAACTTTTGCGCCGGGCCTCCGCATGGCCCATTCCAGTCGACCAGCTGAGTTTCTCAGTGGAAACCATGTGAAACATATTGAAAGAAACATGTAAATGCAACGTGAACTTGTATTTAATAGCTTGCAATGAATGATGTGCCAGGCTGCCTAGAGTTGTTGTTGATATTAACCGAAAGGAAGACCGAAAAGAACATCTCAGAACCTGGATCAACCAGATTGAAGTCTCTGGTGGACTGATGCGCTCGGCCCGATGCAAACAAAAGGCCCCGCCCCATTCAAACCGACTGGCACTTAGCCAAACTTGCCGAGTGACTGCGTCAATGACTCAGAAGAACTGCACTAGTAGAATGACGCGTAGCCCTTGGTGACTAGCATACATGACCTCAAAAGGCCTGTTTCACGACTTCATGTAGACTCTTGAATGGAGATCTGTAACTAATCCAAAGCCCAAAGCCTATATATATATATCATATTGTGTTTCAATGAATTCTGGGTTGCCGTATGGTCCCCCGTGTGCCTTTAAACAAGTCCTGACCTGACCACCACGCGCTCAACCCACGACTTCGGCCAGTCACACCAAGGTGGCGTGCGCACCTTCCTCTCCCTGAGCTTCGTAAAGCACCTGGGCATCGGTGAGCGCTTCCGATGTCAGGCTCAATCGGCTCCGTCGGCTTCGATGTTTGCTACTAGTAGCGATGCACCTTGTTACTATAGTAGCTTCTTGTTGCTAGTAGAAGGCCAGGAGCCCCTGTTGCTAGTAGAAGGCCAGGAGCCCCTAGTAGCATCCTTGCTGCTGGTAGCAAGGCCAGGAGCCCCTAGTCGCTTCTTGTTACTATTAGTAAGGCCAGGAGCCCCTAGTAGCGTCCTTGCTGCTGGTAGTAAGGCCAGGAGCCCCTAGTCGCTTCTTGTTACTATTAGTAAAGCCAGGAGCCCCCTAGTAGCGTCCTTGCTGCTGGTAGTAAGGCCAGGAGCCCCTAGTCGCTTCTTGTTACTATTAGTAAGGCCAGGAGCCCCTAGTAGCGTCCTTGCTGCTGGTAGTAAGGCCAGGAGCCCCTAGTAGCGTCCTTGCTCCTAGTAGTAAGGCCAGGAGCCCCTAGTAGCTTCTTGTTACTAGTAGTAAGGCCAGGAGCCCCTAGTAGCGTCCTTGCTCCTAGTAGTAAGGCCAGAAGCCCCTAGTAGTGTCCTTGATCCTAGTAGTAAGGCCAGGAGCCCCTAGTCGCTTCTTGTTACTATTAGTAAGGCCAGGAGCCCCTAGTAGCGTCCTTGCTGCTGGTAGTAAGGCCAGGAGCCCCTAGTCGCTTCTTGTAGTAAGGCCACAAGCTCCTAGTAGCGTCCTTGCTGCTGGTAGTAAGGCCAGGAGCCCCTAGTAGCGTCCTTGCTCCTAGTAGTGAGGCCAGGAGCCCCTAGTAGCTTCTTGTTACTAGTAGTAAGGCCAGG